>LR812532.1:57595660-57673160 GCA_903798195.1 Danio kyathit | reverse complement strand
AATAATAATAATAATAATAATAATGCTGATAATAATAATAATAATAATAATAATAATAATAATAATAAGGCATCATGGACAATAATAGGGTGACTGGAAGGGCTTCCACTGCGTAAAACATATGCTGTAATATATCATTCCGCTGTATTACTATTATTATTAGTAGTAGTAGTATTATTATTATTGTTATTATTATTATTATTATTATTAATAATAATAATAATAATAATAATAATAATAATACATATATTCACTTAACAACATTATTATTATTATTATTATTATTATTATTATTATTATTATTGTTATTATTATTATAAACAAATGTGTACAATATTTACTTAATATTCACTTAACAACAACTACATTATTATTATTATTATTATTATTATTATTATTATTATTGTTATTATTATTATAAACAAATGTGTACAATATTTACTTAATATTCACTTAACAACAACTACATTATTATTATTATTATTATTATTATTATTATTATTATTATTATTGTTATTATTATTATAAACAAATGTGTACAATATTTACTTAATATTCACTTAACAATAACTACATTATTATTATTATTATTATTATTATTATTATTATTATTATTATTAGTATTATTATTGTTATTACTATTATTATTATTATTATTGTTATTACTATTATTATTATTTTATTTATTTATATTATTTTTATTACTACTGTTATTATTATTAGTATTATTATTAATATCATTTATTGTTATTAATGATAATAATAGAAATAATAATAATTAAAAAAAAATTACATACTACATATCTTAACACATATCTTAACACGTATACTTAACATACTGCAATTTTGCTTCTCAAATAACCCTAGTAGCAAAATTGTAAATATTATTTTATATATTATAAAATATAACGGTGAATAAAACATACAGAGCGCCAGAATTGGGCCAGACTTGCGCATTAATATTTGATCTAAAATTTTAATCTATATAAGCATATCATGAAGGCAGTATGAACTAGTTTTAGATTAAGTTGGCGTGAATGCTTCATGCTCAACTCAGATTAATAATAAATTCATTTCTCAGTTCAGCATCAAGTATTTTTTTAAACTCTGTGATCGTTTTCTGAACATGCCAAACCCCACTGAAAGAGTTCAGGGAGTGTACTGAGAAAAAAATCTAAATTCTTAACTGTTTTTTGAAGATTAGGAAATTGTTTTGAATATTCCCTGAAGAATATAAAGCCCGTTATTAAATTATAGCTTATCTGTTACTTAACCTCATTGTTGTGTGTTTGTGTCTGAAATCAAGGTGCATCAGTGGTTCTACTATGCTATTGATTTCCAGTGTGTTTGTGTGTGTCTCTTTGTGTACCTTGTATTCCTGATGTTGTGGGTTCCAAATGTCCCCACAAATATAGCAATTCCAGTTTTTGACGTTTGACCTTGTGGGGACTTTTGTTTGTTGAACAATGCAGATTGAAAAATGACAAATGCAAATTGTTTCCTGCCAGGGTTTGGATAGGAGATAGAGCAGATTGTAATGTATAAATATAATTGAGTAAATGGGAAGTCACATGAAGATAGACAAGTGTGTATGTGTGCGTGTGCATGTTTGTGTTTGCATTTGTGTGTGAGTATGTGCATGTGTTTGTGTTTGTGTGTGCGTGCATTTGTGTGCATGTCTGTGTGTGTTTGTGTTTATTTGTGTGTGTTTGTCTGTTTGTGTGATCTTGTGCTCACGCACGTGTGCTTATTTGTGTGTGTGTTTGTGTGTATGTATGTGTGCATGTGCGTGTTTTTGTGCATATCTGTTTGTGTGTGTGTGTGTGTGCATGTGTGTTTTTGTGTATGTGTTTGTCTGCGTAAGTGTCTGTGCAGTTGTTTGTCTATATGTGTGTGTGTGTGTGTGTGCATGTGCATTTCTGTGTGTGTTTGTGCGCACATGTCTGTTTGTGTGTGTGCATGCATATATGTTTGTGTTTATGTGTGTGTTTGTGTGTGTGTTTGTTTGTTTGTGGTGTATGCATGTCTGTTTGTGTGTGTTTGTGCATGTGCATTTCTGTGTGTGTTTGTGCGCACATGTCTGTTTGTGTGTTTGTGTGTGTACGCATATGTGTTTGTGTGTGTGTGTTTGTTTGTGTGTGTATGTGTGTGTGTTTGCATATGTGCATGTCTGTGTGTTTGTGTTCGCATCCATATCTGTTTGTGTGTGTGTGTGTGTGTGTGTGTGTTTGTTTGTGTGTGTATGCATATTTGCATGTCTGTGTGTCTTTGTGTGCACATGTCTGTTTGTGTGTACGCATATGTGTGTGTGTGTGTATGCATATGTGCATGTCTGTGTGTGCGCGTGCATGTCTGTTTGTGTGTGTGTGTGTGTGTGTGTGCATGCATGTGTGTTTGTGTGTTTTTGTGTTTGTGTTTGTGTGTGTGTGTACACATATGTGTTTGTGTGCGTTTGTTTGTTTGTGTGTGTATGCATATGGACATGTCTGTGTGTTTGTGTGCGCATGCATGTCTGTTTGTGTGTGTTTGTGCATGTGCATTTCTGTGTGTGTTTGTGCGCACATGTCTGTTTGTGTGTGTACGGATATGTGTGTGTGTGTGTGTGTGTGTGTGTGTGTTTGTTTGTTTGTGTGTGTATGCATATGTGCATGTCTGTGTGTTTGTGTGCGCATCCAAGTCTGTGTGTGTGTGTGTGCGCGCTTGTGCATTTCTGTCTGTGTTTGTGTGCACATGTCTGTTTGTGTGTGTACGCATATGTGTTTGTGTGTGTGTGTTTGTTTGTGTGTGTGTGTATGCATATGTGCATGTCTGTGTTTGTGTGCGTGTGCATGTGCATGTCTGTTTGTTTGTTTGCGTGTGTGTGTGTGTGTGTGTGTGTGTGTGTGCATGCATGTGTGTTTGTGTGTGTGTCTGTGCATTTGCTTGTGTATATATGTTTGTGTGTTTGTGCGCGCATGTGTGTTTGTGTGTTTATTTGTGTGCACGTATGTGTTTGTGTATGTTTCTGTATGTCTATGTGTGTGTGTATATATGTGTGTGTGAGTGTGTTTGTATATATGAGACAGACAGACAGACAGAGAGAGAGAGAGAAAGATTCATGCTCCTCCTCGTTCAGTCACACACACACACACACACACACACACACACACACACACACACACACACACACACACACACACACTCTCTCTCTCTCTCTCTCTCTCTCTCTCTCTCTCTCTCTCTGCTCTCTTGATTTCTGAATGCACAAGTGTGACTTGATAATTACTGCAGTCACACAGCTGACGGTATTCAGGCCTGTAGATGAAGAGCGAGTCCGCCGTGGTTTCTCTTTCTCTCCTCTTCTGCTGTCAGCATAAGGTCAGGGACAGTCTTAAATCAGATTGTCTCTGACAGGCTGAGAGAGATATGATAGAACAGGATTAGACCTTAAAGCTGAACACAACATTTTTTCAATTGATTGCTATTGAATCCCAGCTCACGCTTTTTTAACAACATTTAGTATAAAGCCTTCGTAAAGCTCTTATCAAAGGCGTAAGATGGGATTTCATGGCTGGAGGTGATTTGTGCCATACACCAATATAGAGTTACAAAGTTCAACCATGGGGTATTTGCAGCGTGGTGTAATCAACAGTGATGCATAATTTGAGCTGAATGTCTTAATCTGAGTGTCTTTTTATTAAGGTGGCAATAAATAACAAAGATTCAGTCATATTTAATTAGAAGAATGTCAGATATTTAGTTTTTTTTGGAGGTTATATTGATTGCTGAGCATGTGCTCAGGCTAACAAGAATTCAAGTTGCTTTACTATAAAAAGCAGTAGCTGTGTGAGTGTTATTGATTTCACCAGTGTCATCTAATATCTTATGTGTAAATGAAAAGTTATATGTATAGTAGCTTGATAGCATGGAGACATTTCCAAATGACCTATTGAATCATGTCTGACGATTCAGTTATAATTCCAGTTGTTTAGAAGCATCTTAAGTTTATTTAGTTTATTCAGTTTTGATTCTACATGACGTATTTGAGTAGAGAAACATGTTTTCATTGTGTGAAACTGAATATTGTTCATTCAGAGAGTTATTTAAAGGGACAGTTCACCCAAAAATTAAAATGTACTTATTTATTTTCTCTTAAGCAGTGGCGTAAAGTAACTAATTACAAATACTCAAATTACTGTAATTAAGTAGTTTTTCTCAGGAATTGTAATATACTGAGTAGTTTTAAAGGGACATGAAACCCCCCTGTCTCAGCAGGGTGTTTTCACACCTCTAGTTTGGAAAAAGTCAGGAAAGTGGGCGTGTCCAGCTCTGTTTAGGTGGGAGTGTCAGGGGAGGGAAAGAGGGAAGGATTTGCAAATATGGGAGTTTCCGTTTGGGCACGCAGACGCAGGGGGGAAAGACAGTGACTGTGTTTACATGGACATCAGTAATCGAATTACTTGCCAAATTATTAATTTGTCGACTTTAACTGCAGTTTGGTAATTTCACTTTTTATTCAGGAATATTTCCTGCATGTCGCCCGTGACAAACGAGATATTGAAACCAAGGAACTGCTGGAAGAGTGAAGATTTAATGTAATGTTTGATACCGCACGTCGAATGGGAGAAAAATATCCTCCGCATTTCTCAGTAAGATGCACTCGGTAGGTAGCGTCAGAAAGCCGTGTGTGTATAGACTATCCTGTCACAAAATGCGGCGAAAATTCTACACGACGGTCAATATTTGATTGCTGTGTTTACATTCGGAGAGCAGCATTTACAGAGGATCTTTCAGTCTATAATATTGTACTATAATATTGCAGTGATATTAACATACTGTAAACTTAGTAACTAAATCATTTTGGCTATGGTACGTCTTTAAAAACTGAAAGAGCACTGCTGACGATACGAACTAACTTTGCAATCTGAATCAGTGGCGGAGCCAGAGGGGTGTCCGGGGTGGCACTGGACACCCCTGACATCCGACTGGCCACCCCGGGTGCCACCCCAAAATTGTATTTGCCACTGGCAGTTCCTGATGCTGATTGACTTATTTGTCTAAAGAAGTTTTTGAATTTTGCCAGCAACGCTCAAGCTATTTTCAAATCAATGACGAGCCGAAGACAAGAGCATGGTTTCAAGTAAGACAAATAATAATAATACATAACATAATATTTGAAATACGCTTTATAGTTTATTATAAGGTTGCTAAGGAATGTTTAGCCGATGCGTAAGTTAACGAGGCACCGACGACATCAGTTACTTAATCAGAGATGTGGGAATAGCGTTTCCATCAGGTTTCTATCCAACAAGTCAAAGAGAACAAAATCGTCACTTCCTGATTAACTGGCGCCAAATATCAACAGTAAAACGGAATTTGCAGCGATAACAGAAGTTGCGTCAATCTTCCTTCATGTAATAAATGATTTGCGCCTCCGAAGAAAATCCTGACACGCAGTAAACGTGCGGTGGCGTTTGAAGGCGTGAGATATGCGGAGCACAGACGCTCTTGATTCTGGAGGTAATTAATAATATAATAACACTAATACTGAAATGGTTAAGGCGTTTTACAATGTCCAAAACAACATTTCAGATGTTTTACAATGTGCTCAGCCTGCTGATTTGTCTATTCACACACATTTTTATCAACACATGATTTCTCATGACAAAATTACATGACTTTTTGAATTCCGTTGTAGTTTTTGCACATCTTTTCTTATAGAATAAAAAAAGTTTATTCTACTCATGTTTTTTTATGAGCATGTTCAAATTTTATGTGCATCTTGGCGTTTCCGTCAACTGTTTTTTATGCGCATATCCAAACTAGGTCAGACTTCAGGTCCACCAGCAGCTCAGAGCATCTACTAGGCAATCACGTTTCAACCAATGTTAGAATTTAAGCTAAGCTTCAGGAATGTTTCACCAAAAAAATCAAATTCTGTCATTACTTATTAACTCACAACAAAGTGAGCAGATGATGAGAAAATTATTAGATTTTTGTATTTTAAATTATATATTGGTAATGAATTAGATTTGGGTTTTCTAAACACTTTCAGTGTGTTTGTGTGTGCATTTGTATATGAGTACAGTGTGTGTGTATGGACCCCCTGAAATAGCACTGGCCACCCCATGTAAAAAATTCTAGCTCCGCCACTGATCTGAATGAACAAACAAAGGGCACTGATCACACACACACACACACACACACACTTACCAAATCTGTAGCGACAGGACAACCATACTGGAACTGTGTCTTTTTTTAAAAGGAGACGAACGGCAAATCCGGATTTCCTCACTTCCAGATGCGAAAAGCTCTCGGGTAAAAAATGTTCCTTACAAACGCATTTCTGTCGCGTGTACTGTAATCCACATATGAGTCCAGCAGCTGCTCTCACAGCGGGAAAATGAAAACAAAACCTTCATTGCAGCACATTAATAAATGCAACACTGACGACTCGTTTTGTTTTGGCAACACAACATGGCGTCTCTCTGTCGCCTGAACACTGTCTCCGAAGCTATCATGCATATTAATGAAGTTGCACCTCATTCACAATAGAGCAGGCTGATTGGTTTGAACAAAGTCTTTCTCATTAATTAATGCCGCACCCTCAGAGACGTCACGATGTACTCGCAGGTTCAGACAGCCACTCTCCATGCTGGATTTACACGCAAGTATCTCATGGCCGTGACGCAGCTTCAAAAATTCGTTTCAAACCGGAAGAACAAATTTGCTCAAAATAACGCAAAAACAACCAATTTTCACTTATTAGTGCAATATATGTGTCCTAATAGTGTTTATAGCAGCGTGGGACACAGATATGACTGTCAACAGCTCAATAAATGTGTTTTGGTGTTTCGTGACCCTTTAAAAATGTGCACTTTTACTTTTCCTTGAGTACATTTTTACTGCAGTATCTGTACTTTTACTCCACTACTTTCTTTCAACATGCAGTAACTACTTTATTTTTCTTGTCTATGGGGATTAGAAAAATCAGTCCTGAGATTCCTGTCCAATCAAATCGCACATGCCGTAGAAGGTAAATCGCATCATAATGAACTACCTCAAGACGTGTGCACTTTATAATTGCAGCAAACTGTTTGGAAGCATTAAAGTGTCCAAGAAGATTTCCAAAATCTTTACGCGCATTGACCCAGAGACTGTTTAGATGCATGTCACTGATGAGAAGATGACGGATGTTTACTGTATGATGACTGAAATGGCCTTAAACACCCAGCAGGCACAGGACATCACGTGACGTCTGATTGACGTTGAACCCTAACGCCATGGGGACTTTAGCTTTTGGGGGTATTTGGCGCTCTCCAGAAATGTATATAGGGGTACATAATCAGAATGAGCCTGGGTTGATTTATTTTTTTTGATTGTTCTACAAGAACAAACCACTCTCATACAATGACTTCCCTAATTACCCTAACTTGCCTAATTAACCAAGTTAAGCCTTTAAATTTCACTTTAAACTGAATACTAGTGTCCTGAAAATATCTAATAAAATACTATGTACTGTCATCATGGCAGACAACAGAAATGAGTTATTAGAAATGACTGCATCTGAGATGGCAGTGCACAGTGTGTGTGTGAGATGTTCTGGATTGTATCTCCTCTCATTTCTTTAGTGTTTTTACTGGTGATACAGGCAGTTGTCTTATCTAATGTGTCATAGTGATGTGCCACTAACTGGCAGCTTCCCCACCGCTCAAAGTCACGGTTAGTCTTTTTTTAGGTCCTGCTCACCTTGAAATCTATAGGCGGTGCCATGGAAACCATCGTGTTACATCTTTCAAAAAAGATTTTACACCTTGTGCGAATGCTTAAGCGCCTGTTTCATTGAGTACAAATGTGTTTCTATCAAAGAAAGGCATCAAGAGAGCAGCTGTTGTGCTGCGGACCACAAATATGTCACTAAGCTAGTTTATGTGCACGCTCTATTATATTTGCACACATTGTTTAGCACATTTTTCACAGCCGCTGTGATTTGTAGATGCATTTTCTCGGTTGTTTTCCAAGATGTGCCGTTGAATGCTGTAATATGGCTGAATAAATACAGCGGTAAAGTGTATAAATCTGGCATTTGGAGGAGGGGAGGTTCTGGTAGACGGAGTAAAAATAAATCATCTCTAACAAAATATGGATAAGGTGAGCACACATTTTTTTTTTTTTTTTTTTTTTTACAATTTCCCAGTAGTGGGTTGCAGCTGGAAGGGCATCCGCTCTGTTAAACATATGCTGAATAAGTTGGCGGTTCATTCTGCTGTGGCGACCCCTGGTAAATAAAGGGACCAAACCGAAGTAAAATGTAAAAGTAAAAGTTCTCATTGGATCATATACTGTGTAATATTCATGTGCTGTGTAGCTTTAGTGTTATTAAGACCTAATTAACCTAATTAAGGTAATTTAGAGTTATATAAGTATTTATTTATCAAACTCCTATAATGAACAGCAAAGTTGGGATATTTTTTTTTTTCTTGGAGAAAAAACTAGAAATATCAAGCAGCACTAACTAATTGATAATTGATATTAGTAACAAGGATCAAGATCTTTAGCATTACAGTGCAAAAAAAAAGTAATACTATAGTTAAAAGTTTATTTTAATAGAAGATGCATGTTATAAATATTTAAGAATTATGGTATTTTACTTTTTTTGTTTATTAAGAAATATATATATAGAAAATATATACTATTAATGAATTATATGCTTTGATATACTAGCATTCAGAGGTATTCTAGAGAGTGACTAGAGAGTGAGAGAGGCTGATATATTAGTACATTTATATATATATATGTGTGTGTGTGTGTGTGTGTGTGTGTGTGTGTGTGTGTGTGTGTGTGTGTGTGTGTGTGTGTGTGTGTGTGTGTGTGTGTGTGTATACAGTTGAAGCCAGAATTATTATTCCCTTCTTGAATATTTTTTTCTATTTAAAATATTTTACAAATGATGTTTAACAGAGCAAGGGAATTTTCACAGTATGTCTGATAATAATTTCTGGAGAAAGTCTTATTTGTTTTATTTCAGCTAGAATAAAAACAATTTTTAATTTTTTAACCATCATTATACAATAACTTGCCTATTTACCCTAACCTGGCTAGTTAACATAATTAATCTAGCTAAGACCTTAAAAGTCACTTTAAGCAGTATAGAAGTGTCTTGAAAAATATCTAGTAAAATATTATTTACTGTCATCATGGCAAAGATAAAATAAATCAGTTATTAGAAATGAGTTACTAAAACTATCATGTTTAAAAATGTGTTGAAAAAAATCTTCTCTCCATTAAACAGAAATTGGAGAAAAAATAAACGGGGGCTAATAATTTAACTGTAAATACAGTGTCAAAATAATAAGCAATAATATATATAAATAATAAAATATTAAGCAATAATATATCATACAAAATACAGTTGCAATCAGAATTATTAGCCCCCCTGTTTATTTTTTTTCTCAATTTCTGTTTAACGGAGAGAAAAATTTTTCAACACATTTCTAATCATAATAGTTTTAATAACTCATCTCTAATAACTGGTTTATTTTATCTTTGTCATGATGACAGTAAATAATATTTGACTAGATATTTTTCAAGACACTTCTATACAGCTTAAAGTGACATTTAAAGGCTTAACTAGGTTAATTAGTTTAACTAGGCAGGTTAGGGGAATTAGGCAAGTTATTGTATAATTATGGTTTGTTCTGTAGACTATTGAAAAAATATAAAGCTTAAAGGGGCTAATAATTTTGTCCTTAAAATGGCTTTTAAAAAATTAAAAACTTTCTCCAGAAGAAAAAATATTATCAGACATACTGTGAAAATTTCCTTGCTCTGTTAAACATCACTTGGGAAATACTTAAAAAAGAAAAAAAATCAAAGGGGGTTGAATAATTCTGATTGCAACTGTAAGACTGCTTATTGTACTACAGGAACAAGAATGACTAAATTTTGTACAGGAATAACAGCGCAATCTGTGCATTAGACTTATCCTTTTATTTACCTTCCTTTGCGATGGCGTAATGATGACATATTTATTTTTAGCCATGTAAGGCTTAAATAAAAATGGTGTTTTCCAATGAAGGTACGAGTTTGATCAAAGGTTTACGAGAGCTGAAAGGCTACAGTGCTTCACATTTTCTTTGTGAATTTCTGACTAAAAACTGGACAAAAGGTGGATTGGATTAAATTAGGTGAGGTGGAAAATGTATACATATCACATAATTTCCTCTGTTTGCCATCTAATTGCAAAATATAATTATAGTGGAGGTATTTTGACGAAAATCTGACAGAATTAATTTTGCTTGGATTTTTGTTTGTGACACTGTATGCATATATTTGTATATGCTGTCAATTCTGAATCAGCAAAAATTGGTACTGACAAGTCACTTACCAAAAAATATTGGTGACACTTTATTGTGATGATCCGTTTGTTGAATTTAAGTTACATTGCATCTACATGCCAACTAATTCTCATTAGATGATAAGTAGAGGTTGGGGTTGGGGTTAGGGTTAGTGTAAGTTGAAATGTATTTGCAAAGTTTCTTATAGTCAGTTAAATGTCTGAAGGATATCAGCAGATATTAAGCAGACAGTCTACTAATACTCAAATGGACCATCAAAATAAAGTGTTACCAAAATATTAATTGGCTAAGAAATTTGCAATTGATGCGTGTGTGTGTGTGTGTGTGTGTGTGTGTGTGTGTGTGTGTGTGTGTGTACGTGTTTTTGTGACATATCAGGACACAAATCTGTATAATGACATGGGTATGACACAGTTATTACAAAAAGCAGGTGAAATATGAGGACATTGGTGACGTCCTCACTTCTCAAAAAGCTTCTAAATCACACAGGATGAGTTTTTTCAGGGAGTAAAGCTGTACACTGTCTCCTGTGATGGTTGGGTTTAGGGGTAGGGTGGGGTGAGGGCAATATAATATACGGTTTGATCTGTATAAAATGAATGGAAGCCTATGTAATGTACCCACTTTTCACAAAAACAAACGTGTGTGTGTGTGTGTGTGTGTGTGTGTGTGTGTGTGTGTGTGTGTGTGTGTGTGTGTGTGTGTGTGTGTGGTATAAGATTCTGACGGTATGATAACCTTGGATAAAAATATCACAGTTTCATGGTATTGTGCTCACTGTTTTAAAATGTATTCTTTTTAAATGTATGGGTAAAAAACAACTACTTTTTTCCCCTTTGAAAACAATATATTCTATTTTTTGAAAGATTTATAATATTTTGGAGCAGTAAACATGTCCGGCTAAATAATGAAAATTAATCATTGATTTCTGCTGCCTTCATTAGTTTGATTTCTGATTTCTTTACAATTTAAAATGGCATCTTTGGATGTTTTTTCTGCTGGAGATTCTGTTGTCCTAAAAAAAATGTAATTAAAAAGTAATTACACATACATGAATTTTTTTTCTTTTTTAAATATTTCCCAAATGATGTTTAACAGAGCAAGGACATTTTCACAGTATGTCTGATAATATTTTTTCGTCTGGAGAAATTCTTATTTGTTTTATTTTGGCTAGTATAAAAACAGTTTTTTTTTAATTTTTTAAAACCCATTTTAAGGTCAAAATTATTAGCCCCTTTAAGCTATATTTTTTCCCGATGAAGGTACAGAACAAACCATCATTATACAATAACTTGCCTAATTACCCTAACCTGCCTAGTTAACCTAATTAACCTAGTTAAGCCTTTAAATGTCTCTTTAAGCTGAATACTAGTAACTTAAAGAATATCTAGTAAAATATTATTTACTGTCATCAAGGCAAAGATAAAATAAATCAGTTATTAGAAATGAATTATTAAAACTATTATGTTTAGAAATGTGTTGAAAAAATCTTCTCTCTGTTAAACAGAAATTGGGGGAAAAAATAAACAAGGGGGCTAATAATTCTGACTTCAACTGTACCTTAGGAACTGTATTACAGAACATTTTGGCAGTTTTAAAACTTTGACTTTTCCAAACCGCGGTATACCTTGAAAACGGTTATCGTCCCATGCCTAGTGTGTGTGTGTGTGTGTGTGTGTGAGTATACAGTATATATCAAAACCTTTCATCAAAGTTGTCCTAAATCAATTGAAGAAACTCCAATTTTGAAAAAACTTTGTTGATCCATTTCAAATGTTGACAAAACATATAAACACATAAAATACAACACCCCCCCCCCCCCCCCCCCAAAAAAAAAAAAAACTTTTTTTTTTTCCATATTTAAGTCAATTTTTTGGTTATAATAATATAAAAAAAAACACAATCTAGTTCTTTATTGACTTAAAAATCAATATATGTATGTATATACATATTAATTAATTAAAAAAACTCCATGTAATTGTTTTTTTTTATCATGAAACACAGTAAATGCAATAAAAGTATATATATTTTTTGATTATGCTGTCAATTCCGAATTAAAATTGAAATTCTGGAAAAAACAATTACTATATACAGTGCTCAGCATAATTGAGTACAGCCCATTTTGAAAATGAATATTTGTATCCATTTCTCAGTGAATATTGGCAATGTATTTAGGTTCATTTAAATAAAACAGATTTATTAAACAGATATATTTATTCAAATAATATTTTAGTCACTAAACATATTGAGAAATTGAAAGATAATACAATTAAATTCAAGCTTAATATCGCAACAACAAAAAATACAACCTATAAAATTTCAACTAAATCTTTCAATGTTTTTGCTTCTCTTGACTTTTCCTCTTTTTTTTAAATTTGTATTTAATATTTTTCTATAACGCAGATATATTTCTTGGCGCAGTTGCGCAGTAGGTAGTGCTGTCGCCTCACAGCAAGAAGGTCGCTGGTTCTGGATCAGTTGGCATTTCTGTGTGGAAATTGGGTGGGCTAAATTGTCCGTAGTGTATGAGTGTGAATGGGTGTGTGGGGATGTTTCCCAGAGATGGGTTGCAGCTGGAAGGGCATCCACTGCGTAAAAACGTCCTGGATAAGTTGGCGGTTCATTCCACTGTGGCGACCCCGGATAATTAAAGGGACTGAGCCGAAAAGAAAATGAATGAATGAATGAATAAATTTGCCTGCAGTAGTTTTTGGACCGTTATTGTCAGTTATTTTGTTAGATAAGCTTCAGATTTGACTTCAGTACTGACCATACCTGTCAACCCTCCTGTTTTTCCCGTGATTCTCCCGTATTTTTCAGTTCTATCCCGCTGTCATCCCGTAAAGGTATTTTCCCATATTTCTCCTGTATTTTTCATCTTTCTGAGAAGAGCCGATCCTCTCTATATGCAACCCATACCGCCGAACCACCAGGGGCCGCCCTTGCTCTTAAATGTGAATCGGTTCTGTGCTTTCATTTTATTTAGGCATAGAAACACTTTGAAAAGAACATAAAAACGGCACGATTCATTTCCTTTTCTTTACAGGCGCTATTGCCCCTATATGCAATCCTCAAAACAGTCAGTTCATATAAAGATGCATGACTGTCAGCTGATGCTCTCCATAGTGATAATAGACGCTGCTTCCCAAGCGGATTCTGTACGCACGCGATTTGATGCTGAGCTCAAAAGGGCACTGGGTTTTGGGTGCGTGTTTAAACAGACATATACAGATCATCATAATAATAATAATGATAATAATAATAATAATAATAATAATAATAATAATAATGGCGGTTCGTTCCCCTGTGGCGAACCCAGAATAATAAAGGGACTAAGCCGAAAATAAAATAAATGAATGAATGAATGAATAATAATAATAACAACAACAACATCTAGACATGTCGATCTTGTTGGGTTTTTTAAACACAACAAATTTTGTCTTAAATGTGCATAAACAGTTAGGAAAACAGTCAAATGCTTTCATTATAGATCTGCAGTTTTAAAGTGACAGCTCTGTTATTTAATGTAATCAAACCAAAAAAACCTAAATGAGAGATTCATTCGCTGCTCTTTAATCAGAATGTTTAAATTATACAGTGAAGAAAAGATGAGATTTGATAACTTGATTCTTTATAATAGCTAATAGTTTTAATGAGCTGAACTGTTTGCTAATTTATTTGCAGCTTTTTTCTAATGTATACTAATTATTATATCCTTTGTAAATAATAATAAAAATGTATTACTGATCGTTTCAGACGTTTATTTACAATGAAACAGCTCCAGATGAACATATTTTTTTGGGTTATTTTTTTTTTGGTTGAGTATCCCTTAATTTCACATCCCAATGTTGACAGGTATGGTACTGACTAATCTAATGTATATGCACAAATATAATATTGTATAGCTTCCTATTAAAATATGAATTTAAAAGAGAGATTTGTGAGTCGTGTACTCATATATGCTGAACACTGTAGTTCTTTAGTGACATGAACTATAAACTAGTTTCCTCTTGTTTGTACATTATTTGGATCACAAGAGTGTCCCTGCCAGACGGTAATCAGTCAATACAGCAGATCATTGGCTGAGCACAGAGGGTTGTTTTCTCCTGACAGAAGTCATGAACGCAGTTAAAAGACTTGCCTGTCTTTGACTTCTAGGGTTTGCCTCTCTGTCCGTCCCGCCAGACCTCTTTGGCTTTCTGCTAAATTGCTTTGCCCTCATCCATTGAACTCAAAGAAGTGAGCAAACAGAAGAGACCCGCTTCAGCCATTCGTCAGTTTCCACCTGCCTCCGTCTGCTAAACCGCGTGTTATAAGTTACCACATTATAAGTTACCACAAAATAAAAACATATTATGATAATAATAACCACATTACCACACGGACTGCGGATTTACTGGACTCATTCAAACGTCAGCTAAACCCATATATTGTGAGATCACCTGAACATCTCTGGATAAAATCAGGACCACCTCTTCTTCCCCCACCACACTAGACAACAACCCCTAAATATCAGCCCCCCTAGTTTTTTTGCGGTTCAGCAATCGCTGAATCTAATGCAAAATCAACAAAAAGTCGCAATTTTTTGCGATCCTGCAAAATGTTTTATTTAAACGCAAAATAATCGCAAAAAATGTAAATAATCTCATAAAACATCCAATTCCAAACCATATAATCAAATAAAATTTATTTCAGTTTACAATTCATTGTTTTACAAGACGTATAGACGTTGTATACGCAGCGCACTATTTGAGTGTCTCTCGAAAAATGACATCTCATCTACGCCCTCCAAACATTTGCAGCCTGTGCACTAAGCAAACGCGAATGAAGCGTCAGTGATTTACACGTGAAGTCAATGTGAAGATTGGATTAGACATTGTGGTGCAAATTGGGCGTTTTGTGCGTTTGACGCGCTTCAGACTGCAAAAGAAAGTGGGAAACATCTAACAAACGGAGCAGTGGAACAGACAGAAAAGCAAGCAGCTTACAATGATGGAGATTGATTCAAGGATCACGGCTGCTGGACTGAATTGCAGGACATTATTTGTGCTTTACATGCACGGCTGGTATTATGGTGTATCTATAAATATTTTAGTTTAACTCTTTCCCTGCAGTTAACAAGAGAAAATGCTTCCTTGCCACTGACGAGTTTTATGGCAATCCATGTATTACGGTGTAATTACTCCTTGTGTGAGGTACATGAAGTTAGATGCTCTGTGGAGTGAAGTCTGGGAGAAAGTAAGATCGTGGATAGAATTAAGAGTTATACAACCTTCCTTTGGCTTCATCTTTACCGTTTTAGATCTGTTTTAGATCTTGTCTTGACAAGAGACCAAAATAAAGAAGCTTAATTTTTATGATTTGTGTCATTGTCATTGTATCAGATTGCACACCTAACATTAGTAACATAGTAGGCTACCTAATATGGTCAATTTTATATATATAAATATATATGAAGAGTTTGGTTGCAAAACGCGGTAAACGCCATTTTTTGAGATTTGGATTTTATTATTGGAAATCACTGTTCAGATGTACCTTAATCTATGTGAGAATTGCTGCCATTAATTACATTGAAGAATGTACATTTTAGGCCTACTTTAAAATGTATTTTTTCACAAAACGCGATATCCGCCAGACCAGTTTTTTTACAAAGTGCGATATAATAGAACGTTCAGGATGCTGCGCGAGCTCAGAATCCCCTGGGAAGAGAGTCACCGCCGGTGAAGTGCTCCGAGTTTGCTCACTGATTTAACGATAATATCAAAACAAAAAACATCTATTTTTAAAAAGAGGATTCAATAGGCCAACTAAAAAACGTTTACCATTTAATTGTTTATACTGTAGGCGAGCTGTCAGTCACGTAGGCTGTCACTGATCAGCTGCTGTCTGTCAGTCAGGGAATCAAAGCTTCAGAGTCAAGCTATAACGTCATGGATTTCGAAGTAGTTTTCTTAAAAGCAGGGTTCGACAATAAGGATGGCAAATGCGATCTTAGAATCGAGAAGCAGCACGACTGACAGAGATAACTGTTCGCGCGGGCAGGTGAATACCGAATGAGAGGATGATCGCTCGCGCCAACAGCTGATGTGATGCGCGCGACTGTTTAAAACGCGTGCGCGCTCCCGTTTCCTTGCATCTGTTAATCTTACTTATCAAACAAAACATTGATTCACTAGCTTTTCTTAATGGTATTACAGTAGTAGAATATAGCCTAAGGTGGATATAGAGCGTTTTGCAAAAAAAAAAAAGTTATGCTATGTTGTGTTGTGTACGTTCTGGCCAAAACTAACTCAGAATCTTATTATTATTAATCAATCTTTGTATATATTATTCCATATATTTATGATATATTGTTTTTTTAACCAATTTAAGATGTTTGACAATGTTAAGATAAATATGTTGCATTTCGGCATGGTTTTTGACTTGTTTATGAACTATTTATAGACATAAAATTGAATAAAAAATATCCTGGATTTGAAGAACATGTGTTCCTGGCCTTCACTGAGCTCAAGTAATAGTTTAATGAACAAAAATTGTGAAGGAACTTGACTGTTGATGTCTTACATAATAATGTCAAATAACCAACATTTCTCAAAATGGATATGTCTCGTTTTGCAACTAAACTCTTCATATATACATATCTACAGTATATACAGTTGAAGTCAGATTTATTAGCCCCCCTGTTTATTTTTTTCTCCAGTTTCTGTTTAACAGAGAGAAGATTTTCTCAACACATTTCTAAACATAATAGTTTTAATAACTCATTTCTAATAACTGATTTATTTTTTCTTTGCCATGATGACAGTAAATAATATTTGACTAGATATTTTTCAAGACACTTCTATACAGCTAAAAGTGACATTTAAAGGCTTAACTAGGTTAATTAGGTTAACTAGGCAGGTTAGGGTAATTAGTGAAGTTATTGTATAATGATGGTTTGTTCTGTAGACTATCGGAAAAAAAATAGCTTAAAGGGGCTAATAATTCTGACCTTAAAATGGTTCATAAAAAAAAATAAAAACTGCTTTTATTCTAGCCGAAATAAAACAAATAAGACTTTCTTCAGGAAGAAAAAATATTATCAGACATGCTGTGAAAATTTCCTTGCTCTGTTAAACATCATTTGGGAAATATTTAAAAAAGAAAAAAAAAATTCACAGGGGCTAATAATTCTGACTTCAACTGAATATATTTTTTTATCGCAAAATTGTCTGCAAATTTCTGGGAATTACCACCACAAAATACAAAAAAAAAAGTCATTTTTACCGCAAAAAATCACAAAAATCTTGTGAAAACCTAGGGGAAATATGATCAATTATGAGTGTGCCTCACACAGGTGAGTGGGATTGACAAACCACCTGTAGAAAACACACTCTTTACAATCATTCATTTGTTCATTTTCCTTCGGCTTAGTCTCTATTTCAGAGGTCGCCACAGCGGAATGAACCACCAATTATTCCAGCATATGTTTTACACAGCGGATTCCCTTCCAGCAGCAACCCAGTACTGGGAAACACCCATACACTTTTGCATTCACACACACACACTCATACACTATGGCTAATTTAGTTTATAGTGCATGTGTTTGGACTGTGAACGAAACCCACGTCAACACAGGGAGATCATGCAAACTCCACACAGAAATGCCAACTGGCCCAGCCGGGACTCGAACCACCGACACTGCTAGCCACTGAGCCACCGAGCCGCATCTTTACAATCATTCAAAAAAATAAGAACAAAAATTAAAAACTTGTGCATTTATAAAGTTCACACAGGTGAGTGGGCTTAACAAACCACCTGTAGAAACATCTCTCTCTCTCTCTCTCTCTCTCTCTCTCTCAAAAAAAAACCCTACATTCTCTGAGCACTAACAGTTCCTTTGTACAATTAGCACTTGTTGTGTGTATTGCCTCGTCTTGTTGAATCACTGAATGCCTTCTCAATTGTAAGTTGCTTTGCACAAAAGCGTCTGCTAAATGACTAAATGTAAGTGAACGGGCTGTTCTTCGGGCTCTGGCAGGCCTCTGATGTTTTATTCAGCATCTCCTCTGAGAGCTGAAGGGACACACAGACTTGTCCAGTCGCTCTGCCTTCAGCGATCGATACGTCCGAATCTCAAAGTCCCTCGCGTCATCTTTCCTCTTCCTCTGTTTGGTATTCCAGAAGAGCAGATCCATCAGGCCTGAACCCACAGACACACACAAACACACAGACTTTCTCACAAAATGCAGCTCAGGTGACTATAGTGGAAGTCAGAATAATTAGCCCCCCTATATATTTTTTCCACCAAAACACATTTCTAAACATAATAGTTTTAATAACTCATTTCTAATAACATTTCTTTTATCTTATTGATGACAGTAAATAATATTTGACTAGATATTTTTCAAGATGCTAGTATTCAGCTTAAAGTCACATTTAAAGGCTTAACTAGGTTAATTAGGCGAGTTAGAATAGTTAGGCAAGTCATTCCACAATGATCACAATCGAGAAAAATATATTGCTTAAGGGGGCTAATAATATTATCTTTGTAATTAATTAATTGTAATTAAGACTTTCTTCAGAAGAAAAAATATTATAGGAAATACTGTGAAAAATTCATTGCTCTGTTAAACATCATTTGGGAAATATTTGATAAAGACAGCTAATACTTTTGACTTCAACTGTATGCACAGAATAATTTTAGGACAGCCTAAAAACCTCTAGTGAATGGTTAGTGTGAATGTCTCAGTGTGGGAATTGACCTTTTATTTCTGTGTAATACAAGTGCATGCTTAAAGCTATACATTCATTCATTCATTCATTCATTTTCTTTTCGGCATCATAAATCATGGGTTGCCACAGCAGAATGAACCGCCCTTAAAGCTATGGTTCACCCAAAAATGAATCATTTATTCTTGCTTTACTCTTGTTTCACAAGTGTCTTTTTTTTACGTTGAACACAAAAGTCAATATTTTAAACCGGTGACCATTGACTTCCATAGTACCAGAAGCCCTGAGTTTTGAGATCTTAAAGAGCGGGTGGATTGTAACGAGACAGAAGGTTGGTTTGATAAACAGGAGCTAGACTATTTAAAGCTTTATATCAGGGTTTCTCAAAGTCCGGACTCTGGGCCGGACCGCGAGGGTATTTAGTCTGCACCCGACTCCATTTCGTATTGCAAGATTTATTCATTTATTCATTGATAAATGCATTAACCTTGTAAATCAACTGTTTAGTTGTTTGAATTTTTGTAAAAATAAATAAAATCAAATCAAAGGCAAAATATTCAAAGTTTTCCTGCGTGACTCTGCTGTCCTGACATCCAGGCTTCACATTTGAATGGATGATGTCGGTCTCACAGAAAAATAAAGCTTAATGAGGACAATAGACAGTTCAAAGTTGAATGGGCAGATAAGTATGCACAAATCAAGCCATTCTGCTTGGTTTGTAATGAGACAATTGGAGTTGTAAAGAGTGGAAATGTGAAATGCCACTGTGAAACAAAACACAGACATTTTAAACGGCACACTCTCAGAAATAAAGGTATGCGAGCTGTCACTGGGGGGGTACCTTTTCAAAAGGTACACATTTGTACCTAAAAGGTCCATATTAATACCTCAAGAGTACATATTAGTACCTAAAAAGTACAAAAGTGTTCCTCCTTAAAATTTTTAGGTACTACTAATATATACTTTTGAGGTACCAATATGGACCTTTTAGGTACAAATGTGTACCTTTTGAAAAGGTACCACCTCAGTGACAGCTCTCGTACCTTTATTTCTGAGAGTGCAGTATTATATACAGATATAAGGATATAAATCACAGCACCTAAAATTTTCTTTACACATCTTTTGTATTTTTCACCTTTTTTTTTTTTTGGAGAGAGGTCTGGATGCAGACCTGGTGCAGTTGCAGTCTGAGCGGCATGCAATGCTTTTTAATGCCCACACCTAACCCTAGCCCTCACAGTGACGTTACTAGCTCTACTGAGTGCATTGTGTCTGACATGGCATCTCTGAGATATGTAATCTCAGCTTGTATCATCAGGTTTTTTGGCTTACCTTTTGTTGTGTCTTGTACAAAAATGCACCTATATTAGTGGTTTTTGTCACATTTGCATTGTATTTAATGTTTGAATGCAAACGGCACTTTATTTAAAGAAAAAGAAATAGTATTGACTTGTGATGCATGTTATAGATGTTTATTTAAAACAAGTTATGTAATATCAATTGTTCCGGAACTTTGACCTTTATAAAAATTCAGAAGTGGACCTTTTAATATAGACATTGAAATCCCCTGCTTTATTGACCTTATTCTTCAATGCGGAAGTGCGCTCGTTTTTGCGATTGTTTTAAAACTTCCAAGTGAGTTTCCTATAAGACAAGGAATAATAAATGACAGAAAACAGTCAAACTACTTGCTCTACAAACAAGTGTTTGCATGACTATACAGACAAAGTAGAATAATATAATAAAAAAATATCAGTTTGCAACATCAAGCAGCAGAACGAGCTGTTTTTAACATCTAAAAATGAAGGCAAATGAATTGAGACCGGAAGTCTCGAGCCAAAATGATTCAAATGGCTGCGCCCGCTCGTACACGGATAATAAGGTGAATATGTAGGAAGCAGAATTGTATAATCAATGCGGAACTTAACAGGCAGTCAGTGTAAGGAGGTTTATAAGGAGATAACTGAAGTTTATTAATAGAGGATGCTGGGCAACCAGCGAACAGAACATTGCAGTAATCCATCCTAGATGTCATTAAAGCATGATAAAAGAAATCAGTTATTAGAAATTAATTATTAAAACTATTATGTCTATAAATGTGTTGATAAATCGTCTCTCCATACAAAAGAACTTAAGGAAAATATATAAAATAATTCAAATTTAACATGAGGGCTAAAATTCTGAATTACGCTGTATATGTATACATAATACATATATATAATTGTACACTTCATTTTATGTCATTTGTAATAATTCCTACAAAATGAGCATCTCTTTTGGACTCTTTTTGATAGCTGGTTTGTCTCTCTGAACTCTCACAGCTTCTGCGAACTGCTTCACCTGTTTCTAAATAGGCAGATGAAAACTTGATTTATGATATAAGTGCAGTAAATCACGGTTTGTCCATCCGTAGGCCTTCATTAAACCCGGCACTGAAGCCTCAGTCATATTTCACAGGCCTGACACCGCACCAACATAATTGTTTGTGCATGTTGCCCTACCCATATGTTTTAGGCACAATATTTCAAGTCTGATATGGATTAAAGATTGGCTGTTTGTTTTGAAAACTGACTATTATTGATCATCATTATAGTCTTGTGTAGATAAATTGTTCTTATTTAGAGTGTAACATATTAACACAGTATATACATTCAATCATTTTTTTTTCGGCTTAGTCCCTTTATTAATCTGGGGTCGCCACAGCGGAATGAACTGCCAACTTATCCAGCACATGTTTTACGCAGCCGATGCCCTTCCAGCTGCAACCCATCTCTGGGAAACATCCATACACACTCATTCACACTCATACGCTACGGACATTTTAGCCTACCCAATTCACCTGTACTGCATGTCTTTGGACTGTGAGGGAACACGGGGAGAAAATGCAAACTCCACACAGAAACGCCAACTGACCCAGCAGAGGCTCGAACCAGCGACCTTCTTGCTGTGAGGCGACAGCACTACCTACTGCGCCACTGCATCGCCTAACATAGTATAATAAGTTATAAATAACCAGAAAACAGACTAATACTAATAAATAATAGTAAAATAGTATTAATACAATAGTAAAATATAATAAATTATTACTTTTGCTCTTCTGACTATTTATTAATTGGTGTTTTTAGTATTATAATATATGTAATTGGGTTCAGAAGGGTTTTTAAACCAATTTTATATTATTAATGCATTAAACCGATATTGTAAAGCAAATGATAAGGTTAATTTTAAATATAAAAATTTTAATTTAATTTAATTTTAAAATATTTATTATTTAATTTTTTGAAGATACCTTGATGCTTTTCACATCGCATGTATGCAGCAGCCATCAAAGTTTGTGAAAACATGAATAACGTGTTATTCTCAGTGCATCCTCAATACTAGATTTATAATTCATAAAACAAATGACGAGGTTAATCTTATATATATATATATATATATATATCCACACACTCATACACTACGGACAATTTAGCTCACCCAATTCACCTGTACCGCATGTGTTTGGACTGTGGGGGAAACCGGAGCACCCGGAGGAAACCCACGCGAATGCAGGGAGAACATGTAAACTCCACACAGAAACGCCAACTGACCCAGCCCAGCCGAGGTTCGAACCTGCGACCCAGCGACGTTCTTGCTGTGAGGCGACAGCACTACCTACTGCGCCACTGCGTTGCCTATTTTATATTGTAATTTATTTAATTAAATTTTATCTACTTATTTTTTTTTATTTTTTTATTTTATTTAAATAATTATTTTATTTTGTAGTTTTATTTATTGATTTACTTTATTTTTATTTAATCTTACCTTAGATATAAATGATTTTATTTATTTTATTTTAAATTATCATTATTGTATTTTATATTATAATTTTATTTATTTCATTTGTTTATTTGTATATTTAATTTTATCTTAAATATAAATAATTTTTATTTTATTATTATTATTATTATTATTATTATTATTTTTGCAAGATTTCTTTCCACATCACATTTATGCAGCAGCCATCAAAGTTTATGCAAACATGAATAACTGGTGTTATTCTCAGTGCATCCTCACCACTAGATCATTCAGCCATTTGTGTCTAAGATGTCAGTGTGTGAGGACAGACAGTGACAGTGTGCATGTGGAGCAGGCCTGGGGCATGAATTTATGCCCCTGTGTGTGTGTGTGTGTGTGTGTGTGTGTGTGGGTGTGTGTGTGTGTGTGATGTGAGATTTCCCTTATGGATGCTCTAAAGATGCAGTCAGCAGCACTGGTAATTACCAGTTGTCTAAACAGACAGATGGAATTAAGGAGACTGACTGGCAATTTTCCGAACGCTTGTTTTGGAGGATCCGGAGAGCTCGGAGAGAGAAAGATTACCTGACACCGCACGTTAGCACCTTCACTTGATGGTTTTATCTTTCTCTCTCCTGTCACTGGCATCAGGTGCCACTCTTTCACCCTCCTGACAGCATACAGTTCAAGTCAAAAAATGTTGCCCTCCTGTGAATTTTCTTAATATATTCCCCAAACGATGTTTAACAGAGCAAACATTTTTCAAAGTATTTCCTGTAATATTTTTTCTTCTAGAGAAAGTCTTATTTGTTTAATTTCGGCTCAAATAAAAGCAGTTTTAATTTTTTTAAAACCATTTTACGGTCAATATTATTAGCCCCCTTAAGCAATATTTGTTTATGATTGGCTACAGAAGAAACCACTGTTATACAATGACTTGCCTAATTACCCTAACTTGCCTAATTAACTTAGTTAAGCCTTTAAATGTGACTTTAAGCTGAATACTAGTATCTTAAAAAATATCTAGTCAAATATTAAGTGTTGTCATCATTGTAAAGATTAAAGCAGTAAGTTATTAAAGTATAAAAAGTATAAATGCTTAAAAATGTGTTAAAAAAATCTGTTAAACAGAAATTGGGAAAAAAATATACAGGGGGCTATTAATTTTCTTATTTATTATTACAAGAATTTATGGATATAATTATTATTATTATTATTATTATTATTATTATTATTATTGTATTTACAAATTTTATTTTATTTTGTCATTTTTATTTTATTTTGTCATTTTTATTTAATTTAATTTTATTTTATTTAACTTAACTTTATTTTATTTTATTTTATTTTATTTTATTTTATTTTATTTTATTTTATTTTATTTTATTTTATTTTATTTTATTTTATTTTATTTTATTTTTAATTTTAATTATTTCCTTACATTTTATTTTCTATTATTTTTTGAAGATTAAACAGAAATTGGGGGAAAATACAATGAGGCTAATAATTCACTAATATTTATTATTATTATTATTATTATTATTATTATTATTATTATTATTTATTTATTTATTTATTTATTTATTTATTTTTTTATTTATTCATTTATTTTTATTTTATTTTATTAATTGTTTATATTTACAAATTTATTTTATTTTATTTTTGATTTTTATTTACTTTTATTTTTCATTTTATTTTTTGAAGATAAAAATGTATTTTAATCTAGATTTTTATAGAAAATAAAATCTTCTTTCCTTTAAAGCATTGTCATCGTTGCTTTAAATTCACCGGCAGATTTGAAATTCTATGTGATCTGTGTGTTTACCAGCGATCTGAAAGGATTAGATCACTGGAGATTGTGACAGTCATTTTAATTTAATTTTAATTTTAAATATTTTCTTATATTTTATTTTTTATTATTTTTTGAAGATAAAACCGAAATTGGAGAAAATATACCATGAGGCTAATAATTCACCAATATTTATTATTTTCATTCATTCATTCATTTTCTTGTCGGCTTTGTCCCTTCCGGGGTCGCCACAGCGGAATGAACCGCCAACTTATCCAGCACGATTTTACGCAGCGGATGCCCTTCCAGCCGCAACCCATCTCTGGGAACTTCCACACACACACATTCACACTCATACACTATGGACAACTTAGCTTACCCAATTCACCTGTACCTCATGTCTTTGGACTGTGGGGGAAACCGGAGCACCCGGAGAAAACCCACGCGAACGCAGGGAGAACATGCAAACTCCACACAGAAACGCCAACTGACCCAGCCCAGCCGAGGTTCGAACCTGCGACCCAGCGACGTTCTTGCTGTGAGGCGACAGCACTACCTACTGCGCCACTGCGTTGCCCTATTTATTTTATTTTATTTTATTTTATTTTATTTTATTTTATTTTATTTTATTTTATTTTATTTTATTTTATTTTATTTTATTTTATTTTATGATATTATATTTGCACATTTAATTTATTGTATTTGTAATTTTTTTTATTTTATTTTTCCTTTTATTTAAAATGTTTTTTTATTTAATATTTATTTTAATTAAATTTAATTTTTTTTAAATAATTAACCAATATTTATTATTATTATTATTATTATTATTATTATTATATTTACAAACTTTATTTTATTTATTTTTTATTTATTTTTATTTTTCATTTTATTTTATTTTCAATTATTATTATTTATTTTTTAAGGTAAAAATACAACACATTTTATTTTGTTTTTATATTTAAAAAAATCTTCTTTTTGTTTAGCAGAAATTGGGGAAAAAATAATTCTGTTTAATTCTGTATACAGTACATGTCGCCCCCCGGACTTCTGTTCTCCCCCTTTTTATTTGTTCACAGAGAAGGTCATGCCAGGTAGGTGTCCTTCTGAGAAGCCTTACGTAACCCTGGCTGTCATATGGATCTTTTAGCACTTTTTTTTGCCCAGCAATCTCCAACTGTGCTGGGCCTGGGCGGTGGCGCTCCCTGCTCGCTCTGCTTTCGGTGTGAATCATGTCAAGACGCCCTCATCCGCACTGACCCGAGTGAAAGCTACTGCTAACATGCACTTATCCTAAGCCACTGACGCTTGGGTGGTTTACACACACTGGACAATTAGTTATCAGGGGATTACGGTCACGAGAATCCACACACAACCACCGATTCTAGCAGGAGCTGTAACAACAAGCAAAATAATCTGCTGATGAGCAGAAGTACACTGTAAAAAAAATGCAGGGTATTGCACAATTTATTTATGTTGTCCCAACATAAATCAATTAAGTTAACTCAGTGGTTAGCGCTGTCGCCTCACAGCAAGAAGGTCACTGGTTCGAGTCCCAGCTGGGCCAGTTGGCATTTCTGTGTGGAGTTTGCATGTTCTCCCCGTGTTTGCGTGGGTTTCCTCCGGGTGCTCCGGTTTCCCCTACAGTCCAAACACATGCGCTATAGGTGAATTTAATAAACTAAATTGGCTGTAGTGTGTGTGTGTGTGTGTGAATGAGTGTGTATGGGTGTTTCCCAATATTCAATTCAATTCATCTTTATTTGTATAGCGCTTATACAATGTGGATTGTGTCAAAGCAGCTTCACATGGAAGATTATAGTGAATTGAAACAATGTCAGTTCAGTTTTCAGAGATTAAGTTCAGTTCAGTTTAGCTCAGTTCAGTGTGGTTTGATAATCACTACTGAGAGTCCAAACACTGAAGAGCAAATCCTGGAGCAATACTGAGCAATACTGGGTTGCGGCTGGAAGGGGTTCTGCTGCGTAAAACATATGCTGGAATAGTTGGCGGTTCATTCCACTGTTGTAAATCTTATTTTAAATATGAGTAAAAAGTAGCCCTTTTAAAAGTACTTACGAGTAGTGAGTATTGTACTGTGAAAATCTGATGCGTTTACATGCAACTTGTGCATGTGTGCGAAAACGTAACATTAACAGTCCCTGGGTCGTTGTGTGTAAAGATTTTGGACATCTTATTGGACACTTATAATGCTTTCAAATGGTTTGCTGCATTTATAAATCGCCCATGTCTTGAGGTAGTTCAGTATGATTTAGTTTCTGTGCGATTTGATTGGACAGGAATGACAGAACTGTTTTTTTTTTTTTCTAGTCAGCCAATCTTCATAGACAAGAAAAAATAAAGTAGTTTGAAGCAGGTTGAAGGAAAGTAGTGGCGTAAAAGTACTGATACAGCACTAAAAATGTACTCAAGGCAAATGAAAAGTACAGATTTTAAAACTACACTCTCAGAAATAAAAGTGCTGTCACTGAGGGGGTACTTTTTTGAAAGGTACATATTTGTACTTAAATGGTCCTTATTAATACCTCAACGGTACATATCAGTAGCTAAAATGTACAAAAGTGTACCACTTGAAATTTTTTGGTAGTAATATACAGTTAAAGTCAGAATTATTAACCCCCTTTAAGTTTTTTTCTTTTTTAAAATATTTTCAAAATGATGTTTAACATCATTTGGGAAATATTTAAAAAGAAAAAAAATTCAGAAGAAAAACTGGCTAGTCACTAAAGATTAGGATGTTAGTTTATGCAAATGTGATCTTAGAATCGAGAAGCAGCACGACTGACAAAAATAACTGTTCACGCGAGCAAAAGAAAGCAGGTGAATAACAAATGATAGGATGATCACGCGCACGGTGAGACAGGCGATCCTCACTCACTGACGAGGGCTTTAGTGTCACACACACCAAAATCCTTATCAGTGAGTGTTTTAAAATCTTGCGCGCTCTCGTTTTCTTGCGTGAAGCAATCATGCCTGGAAACGCAACTGGTGCGATTGGCTCTCTTTGAAATAGACTGGAAAGAGATGCTCGTTCACCCTCAGTCCTCAAGATTCTTTGTAAGCAGGTTGACGCTTTCGCTTTAACCGTTCTTTGAACAGATTATTAATGGGCCTAACATTAACTGTGCACTCGATCATCCTTTCCTTTTCACACACAGAATGTTTTTCACCTGATTGTTTTTGTTATTATGGTTTAATTACCATTTTTACAATAACATTGCTTTAATTTGAGATTAACTTCCCATTTATGTGTAGGTAAAGGTGCAGTAGGTGATTGTCTTCAGAAATATTTTTTGTTGTGCTGGTTGAAAGTCTCTTCACATTCTAATAGTAACGATTAAAGTAAGTGATCTAAATGTGTTTATATGTATTTTTATATTCTGGGTAAGGAATAAGACTAAAAAATGTCGGTCCGACATCTCCCATAATTCTGACACGTGGGTCAAACTGTCTGTCAGCAAATGCAGAATTGAACAACTGCGCAGCCATTTGTACGTAGCTCTGCCGTTTGTGCATAGACGCGCTGCGCGTTCATGAGAGAGATGGAGAGAGAGAGTGCGAGCGGTAAAAACATGCTGAATCAAAACTTTTTAAAAACCTGAATCAATATTGGAGTTACCTTTGCACGCTGGAGGAAAGATGACACCATGGCTGAAGGATTTCTTTTAGAGAGGTAATGTTATGTTTAAAAACTAGCTTCACGCAAAGCTGATGTAGATGTTGTTGTGTTACAAATGGGTTATATGCACAGAAGTGTTGTTCAGCCACTGAAATCTTCTGGCGAAAGATTGATTTGACTATTTATAGTTTCATAAGATCCTTTTACAGCATCGATAATGTAGATTTTATTTAGTTTAACAACCAAACACAAGTAAATAGTGCTATTCCGCCTAGCCTGCTTTACTGAGCTGAAGTTGGTTTATATTCACATCACATTGGTTCATTTTTGAACAATGACAGCCTGTGACGCGCTCTCTATATTGTTTACCGCTACTCTGAATATTCGCTCTGAAATAGCATGTAAGTATGGCTTAGTAATGAGTGTAATTCCTGCACGCCGCCTGACAAGCACTAGTTGCTTTTAACACATGAGGGTTCTGCTTTCATCTTTAAGATGCGCGTGCTCGTGTTTCAGGAGGCGTGGCTCTGGATGGCAGGGGAGGGACTGTGATTCGCTAACCGGTTAGCATTGTGGAAGATCACCTACTGCACCTTTAACTGGTGATCTGGGACCTTCAGCCTGGACAAACCACTGTGTATAGTTTTAGATACATGAGAAATTTTTTTTTATTGTCAATTGTTTTTTGAAAGGCTTAATAATTTTATAGAAACGCAAAATATTTTAGCTGATGAGCAATATGGTTTCAGGAAAAATAGATCAACATCTCTGGCAATAACAGAAATTATTGAGGAAATTACTAATAAGATAGATAAAAAGGAAAAGGTAGTTGGAATTTTTATAGATTTGAAGAAAGCATTTGATACAATAAATCATAACATATTGGTAAGTAAATTAGAAAGGTATGGTATTCGAGGAGTAGCCTTGGACTGGATAAGCAGTTACTTAAAAAATAGGCAACAGTACGTGGAAATTGGCAATCATAAATCTTTATACCTAAATGTAAATTGTGGCATACCACAAGGTTCAGTTTTAGGTCCAATATTGTTTATAATTTACATTAATGATATGTGTAAGATATCAAAGTTGTTTAAGTTTATTTTATTTGCAGATGATACGAGTATTTTTTGTTCTGGGGATAATTTACCAAAACTTATGGAGTTGATTAAAACAGAAATTAATAAATTGAAATCGTGGTTTGATGTAAATAAATTGTCATTAAATATAAGTAAAACAAAGGTTATGTTATTTGGGAAGTTAAAAAGTAGTCATAATATAGATCTACAAATTGATAATGAAGTTCTAGAAAGAGTGTATGCAATTAAGTTTCTCGGTGTTGTTTTGGATCATAAAATTAGTTGGAAACCTCAAATAAATAATGTGATATCAAAATTAGTCAAAACTGTAGCAATAGTGTATAAAGCAAAATTTATCCTGGACAATAAATCAATGTATATATTATATAACACACTCATGTTGCCATATATGAGTTATTGTGTTGAAATTTGGGGGAATACATATAAATCTAATTTACAATCGTTATGTACAATGCAGAAAAAAGTAATTAGATTGATAGAAAAAGTGGGGTATTTGGAGCATACAAATCCTTTATTTTTTAAATTGAAGATACTTAAGTTCAATGATTTGGTTAAATTTAAAACGGCACAATTTATGTTTAAAGCTAGGAATAAATTACTTCCGAAATGTGTACAAAAATGTTTTGAAGAAAGACAAGGGGGATATAATCTGAGAGAAGAACACAATTTTAGGAGGTTGAAAACAAGGACAACTTTAAAAAGTTTGTGTATGTCTGTATGTGGTGTGAAATTATGGAACAGTCTAGAACAGATTCTCAAACAATGTCAGGATATTAATCAGTTTAAAAAGCTGTATAAATATATATTATTAAAGGAATATGATGATGAAGGTGATTGAAAGCATAAAATGAGAAAGGTATGATGAAATTATAGTTAATGGCTATTTGTAGTATAATGTTTATGTTTTGCTTTTGGGGTCTATGTTATAAAATGTAAATGTATAAATGGAATCAAACATATAATATGTCAAAGATGCCAAAAAGATAAAATATGTCTTATGTAAAAAGAAGAGAGAAGTAAAAGAAGAAATAAGTTTAAGTAATAGACGAATGATGTGTGTGGTAATGGGGTGGGAAAATAATAAGCTTGGGCTTCATCCTGCTCCATTTTCGACCATGTTAAAATGAATATTTTTTTGTTGTTGAAGATATTTTATGTGTGATATTTTTGTTCGAAAATAAATAAATCAAATCCAATCAAATCAAAATCAAATCAAGATAATTTTTGTTGAATAAATAGTGTATGCATACAGCTATATTTAGCTTGTTTTGACACATTATTTAAAATTTGTGGCAAGGAAATAATTAGTTTTTGTGTGACCAGAGAAAAAAAAAATCCTTGTTGCCCTGAAAAGTCATGTGAAATAAAACTTATTGCAATGCTACAGTATGAAACCACAACCCACTTGCCCATACTCATTGAGCAAGGTTAGACACAACTCCTAAAAAATGTAAATGAATGAGGGGGCATGTGGACATAACACAAAATTTAAATCGAGTAATTTTAGCATGTCAAAGTAAAATTTATGCATATAAAATATATTTTCCAACTAACAAAATTGTGGCTAGTGAAAATGGCGAGTGGCTAGTAACATTGGAAAACTACTAGCCACAGTGGCTGGTGATCAAAAAAGTTCATGTCAAGCCCTGTTTATGTTTATTTTATTATAAAGAGATCAGATATTTTTGTTTAAATATTTTTGTTTTTGACTATTAAAACTATTTGCCTTAGTAATGTTGGTAAATTAAAATAACAAAAAATCCTAAATGGATTGTTTAAAAATATGCAATAATTATCGATATCGAAAGATATAATAAAACATTATTTGTGGGTTATTTTGAGCTGAAACATTCACACTCTAGGGACATCAGAGACTTATTTTCCATCTTATAAAAATTTGCATAATAGGTGCCCTTAAAAGTTTCAGCATTGCGGTGTCAAATTGGGAAAAAAAAAAAACATGGGCAAACATGTTAATAGCAGGTGTCTGCAAGAGTCAGCTGAATCCACGTCTGTTTACCTGAAGAGTCACACTGTTAGTTCACACTATGCACATCTGCGTCTCCAGCCATGACGATCAGACGACAGATGATCCGTCTCCTGTGGGAATCATCCTGGAGAATCACTCTCTGGGGTGCTTCTGAAATCCAGTCCCAGCCACAGAGATGCTCCTTTTTATAAATGTCCTTGTGTTTTAAGATTCAGCTGATGCGGGAAGAGCTGATCCTAAATCAGGGTGTGAGAGTGAAATTGAGATTTGACTGACTTAGGCTGGATATGGTTGGGAGTAATGTGTCTCAGAGCAGGTGAAACGGGGCCTAAGGGTGCACTAAACCTTTTAGCGTCTGAAAGCTGGAAAGAGGATTTCTGCGCGATGTGTTCAAGTTTGCCCCGAGGAGGGTTCGGGATTGTGCAGGGGGGCCGTATTAGAATGAAAAAGGTGCCAAATGGAAATATAGGGGTGTAAAAGTACTTGAATCAAGATTTAATATGCAGAGAAGATAAGAGAGGGCGAATGATTTCATTGGTTTACTGAGTGGAGCTCATTCTTTATTGGCTAATATGTCTGTTTATGTTTATAAATTAATTCTTCTTATTATTTATTTATGCGCTGTATGTTATGTGTAATGTTATATGTAATAACAATGGAATGACAATTGAAAAACAGAAGGAGAAAGTACTGAACTACTGAAATGCATTTAATACTTTATATAACAGGTTGTTTTTAGTGATGGCAGCTTAAAGACGCCTCTCATATGAAGAATAAAGTCACATGTATTGCTCAGGTGTGAGTTTTTCACAGGCTTCAACAGAGTGTAAAAATCTTGATGGTTCTGTGGGTCTCGTCTGTCAAATCTGAGCTTTATTTTGTATTCTCTATTGGATTGAAGTCAGGTGATTGGCTGGGCCATTCTACAGCTTGATTTTCTTTCTCTGAAAGCGTTTGAGAGTGTCCTCGGCTGTGTTTTGAATCCTTGTCTTGCTGAAATGTCCACCCTGGTTTCATCTTCATCATCTGCTAATGTAGATGTTGGACTGAAGTAGCTGATATTCCATCGCAATCTCATGGCAATTCGTAACTTTTTTAATTAAGTGGCTCATTTGTATGAATTCGTACAATCTAATTCATACAAATTAGTACGATTTGCTCATCACCCAATGACGGTTAGGGGTGGGGTTAGGTGCCACACCTCCTTTTCAAAATTGTACATTTTCGTATGTCTGAACTCGTACTAATTTGTACGAATTAGCCACTAAACTGACAAAGCGTAAAATGCTCACATTTCCTCGTGAGATCAGACTGGATATTCATTTACACTGATGATGAAGGGCAGAGGGTTGCTGAAGAACTACTGAGAGATTTCAGTTGCTGTCTGGGCTTTCACTACACCTCCCTTTCTTTATGTGTTCAATACTTTTTTCCTGCATCATTTCATTTTATTATGCATAACTTCATTCGTAAACTAATCAATATTGTTTTCTCTTATATATATATATATAGCGTAGACGAAGGTCCGAGATCAGGTGGTTCTGAAGAGCTCCCCCTGGTAAAGGAGGAAAGGGGGAGATGGGGTGGATGGGGGGATTCTTCAACAATGAAGATAATGGAGGCAAGACAAACTGGGATATTTATTAAAGGCTTGGATTTATCTGATTGGTTTATCAATGATTGTTGATGCGGGACCAGCAGCGATCAATTATAGCACGTGATCCTCTCAAGATTAGTTTCTAAAACTTAAATTAATAATATATATTACATTATTTTCATCCTTTGATGCTGATTCCACAAAAATCTGTTTAACCTTAATAGTAAGAAATGATAGAAGCAATAGACTGATTTCACGCTGCCGCCATTAAAAAAAAAAAGCCATTGTATATCTTATCAGCAAAGAGAAAGCGACACAAATTTAGCATTTCGCCGTCTTCCAATGAATGTAAAGTGAAAATAAAAAGGGATATCGGACCTCATTTTCAGCTAAGTTAAGGGAAATGGCACTAGTCAGCTGACGTTTTCTTTCCTAAACACACGGTTTAGCTGCCATTTATCAAACTCAAATTAATGAACTGATTCTTTCACTAGATTAGACCTGTCACGATACTGAATTTCTTTACTGAAATTTATAAAAACCGTCAATTTCCCACCAACATTTAAGCACTGTTGAACGCAACACCGCTGATTTGCCATAGTATTCACCAGTGCTCATCGGAAATGACTGTGATTGGCCATGGAGATCATCAGTTCACCGCACTTCACCGCTGTTTACCGAGTGCAAACAAGTGCAAACACAGACTAGCGATCCGCTGATGACTCGACTGATCTATGCGGCTTTAAAATGCTCCACTGTTCGTGAATCTGTGTTTGCACTCGGTGAAGAGTGGTGAACTGATGACCTACACGGCCAATCACAGTCATTTCTGTTGAGCACCGGTGAATACTATGGCAAATCAGCTGTGTTTATGAACGCGCTCAGCGGCGCTTAAATGTTAGCAGGAAATGGACGTTTTTAAAACTTCAGTACCAGCACAACACTATTACAGACAACACGAGGGTGTGCTACAGAGGACTGCATTGTTTTATCGCTCACCGGGTTACATAGGCTGAAGCAGGGAAGCCCCCACTGTGTTTACCTGGTGCCATGAACTAAATTCAATTCAATTCATCTTTATAGCGCTTATACAATGTAGATTGTGTCAAAGCAGCTTCACATAGAAGATTATAGTGAACTGAAACATTGTCAATTCAGTTTTCAGAGATTAAGTTCAGTTCAGTTTGGCTCAGTTCAGTGTGGTGTAAAATTCACTACTGAGAGTCCAAAAACTGCAGAGCCATTCCATCGATGCGCAGCTCTACAGATCCTGAACCATGCAAGCCAGTGGCAACAGCGGCGAGGAAAAAACTTCACCAATTGGCGAAAGTGAAGATTTAAAAAACCTCGAGAGAAACCAGGCTCAGTTGGGCACGACCATTTCTCCTATAGTCAAACGTCTTGTGCAGAGCTGCAGTCTAGGCGCCGGAAGCTGGACCTCAGCGAAGACTTGTCTGTCGTTTGAGCATCACAGCAAACAGTCTCATGCTCTCCACTCTTCCATGACCACCACAGCAGCTGCTCAGGATACGGCCTACTCCAGGATTATGAAAACCTTGGGATCATCTCGTCGTTGGTCTTGAATCACATCAGTGGCACTGCATAATCTGAGGGCCTCGGGATGAGTACCCTCAGGTGGAAATACAGAATAAGGAGAATTATTCCTATAAAGAGAAGCCCAGGAGGACACTCTTTTTTTTATAATTATTTTTTAGGGGTTTTCACCTTTATTTGATAGGACAGTAGAGAGTATTGACAGGAAAGAATGGGGAGCAGAGAGAGGGGAAGGATCGGCATAGGACCGCGAGGCGGAATCGAACTCCGGTCGCCGTGAACACTGGAGTGCATGTGTCGACGCACTAACCACTACACCCCTGGCGCCGACCAGGAGGACACTCTTAAAGAGATTGTGACGTTGTTTGATGCCTAATATGCTTTTAATTGTTTAAAATAAACTGAACTGAATGATATTAAAGTGATGTTTACACAATATCTGCGTTTTAAAATAGCGGCAACAGCTGGAGGTTTGTAGGCCACAGCATGTTGCTGCAATGTTTAGTGCTGATCCTATACTTCTGGGTTTCTTCCCACCGCAGCCTCGCTTTCGTGTTTTAAAATGGCGGCCGTGTGAAATAAGCGTATGATGCTAAATATTCACATCACAGTGATACATTACATATTTTTAAATGACTCTATTTTACATGACTCTATTTCACAATGTTGCTGTTTTGACAGTGTTTTGATCAAATGTGACCCTGGACCACCATCATAAGGGTACTTACTTTGAATATGAGATTTTTACAGCACCTGGAAACTGAATAAAGAAGCATTCCACTAATGTTTGCTGTGTTAGGAATCCGAGGGTTCAAAAAAATAAATATTGAGAAAATCAACTTTAAAGTTGCTTAAGTGAAGTCTTTAGCAATGCAAATTCATTCATTCATTCAGTTTCTTTTCGGCTTAGTCCCTTTATTAATCTGGGGTCACCACAGCGGAATGAACCGCCAACTTATCCAGCACATTTTTATGCAGCGGATGCCCTTCCAGCCGCAACCCATCTCTGGGAAAGCAAAGCAAATTACTAATCAAAAATTAAGTTTTGATATAGAGTTAAAGTCAGAATTAATAGCTATCCTATATATTTATTTCCTCAATTTCTGTTTAAAAGGGAGATATTTTTTCAACATATTTCTGAATATAATAGTTTTATAAACTAATTTAGCTGCCATGATGACAGCACATAATATTTGACTAGATATGTTTTTTAAAAGAAACATTCAAAAACAGAATACAAAGAATGTATATTAAAGAAACACCTTCACATTAGTTACTAACACCATAGAACACAGTACCCGGTTCTCACCAGTGTTATCATGGCCGGCGCGTCCATAGTGAGGGCGGCGTCTGCAAACCACCTCCCCCCCGGTCCTCACTTTCATCCGCGACACCCACACCCTCCCTCCCGGTCCTCACTTTCAACCGCGAACCGGTCACTTTCTTTTTCACTTTCGGGTTGAGGGCAGCGTGATCGCCGTTCGCCTAGAGCGCCAGTCCAGCTTGCTCCAGCCCTGACTGTTATTCAGACACCTCACCCCGAACCTAACCCTCCGGTCTCCTGGATTTTCAGGGACAGATGTTGGCATGTATGTGTGTGCAGTTTTATTTTGAAACTTGACTGCTGCAAGTATGTAAGAACAGCTGACGATGGCCATAGCAATGACAAACAGCAGAGGATCGCAGGCTCACAAACACATTAAATCCATAAACAAAGTGCCACGCGTCGCGTTTTCAACGTGGCTTTAGACGGGATATAAGAATATAAAGAGTTAACCTGATACAGTACAAGCGGTTACAAGTAACAACACACAATTAAATACATAATTTGCAAGCTAGAAAATGCAAGGAGGCAACCATTTTAACCACTTACTTACACTTGTGAAATGGAGGAACTGATCCACGATGCACTGCTCCGTGTTCTGACATAGTCCCTTATATCAATAGTCTTTTCTGATCCTTCCTTTAACAAAAGGCCGATGAATTCTCCGCTGTAAGTGTGTAGATTCCAGAAGCACTCGAACAGCACACGGCTGGGCTATAATGCTGAGGTTTTTGCGAGCGCAACAACTGGGCGAAGTTTCGTATCGACGTCACAACGAAACGGCTAAAGACTCGTTATCAAAATGATTCATTTAAAGTACTAGGAGTCGACTCTTTTATAAATGAATCAATATTTTTAAACACTGTCCACTTTCAGATTTAAGCCTGGATATTTCACTTCACTTAGAGCTGTGTTACAGGTCATTCTCAAAAACCCATAATAGGGGCTCTTTTAAAAAATTAAATACTGCTCTTATTCTAGCCGAAATAAAACAAATAAGACTTTCTCCAGGAGAAAAAAATATTATAGGAAATACTGTGAAAAATTCCTGAATCTGTTAAAGATCATTTGGGAAATAATTGAAAAAGAAATAAAATCAGAGGAGGGGGGAATAACTCTGACTTCAACTGTATATACAGTAAAATAATTAACCAAATATCTTCATGGAACATTATTTTAATATTCTAATAATTTTGTTGGCATAAAAGGAAAAATCATAAATTTGGGCCCATACAATAGCTGACTGCTTTTGTGTTCAAGGGTCACAAATAAATGCCTCATTTTATTAATCCCAAAGCTTGATCCCAACCCTTGCAAGTCTGTAACTTTCTCAGGGACACAAAGAAGAACTGGGAAAGTCTTCTTTTGTCATCGACAAGGGATTCGACTCAGCTCACACCTGACATTGTTCTCTATTCTCTATTACATGATTTATCACAAGACGTCTGGTGTACCGTATATCAGATATTCCCTTGAAGAGTGTCTTTGTTTGTCCTGTGGGATGCTATTGTAATGTTTGTCTAAGTTTGGCACGCCGTATTTATCTTTTGCTTTTTTTCTCTCTCCGCAGGCAGGGATGATCAGGACGGAGCAGGAGGAGTTTTTCATTGAGCCGCTGGAAACGGGACATCATGTGATGGAGCAGGAGGAGGAGAGCGGCGGCCGTTCTCATATTGTGTACCGTTCAGCCGCTGTGAAGAAGCCTCCTGTTAGCTCACTAGCTGCTAACTTTCACTCCAGAGGTTAGTCCTGTTTACCAACTTCTCTTTGCGTTTATCTGCACAGTCTGCTTGTGTATTCTGATGAAATGATCTTTTAAAAGGCCATTGTTGTGTAAAAAACCCCAAACAGTTTTGGTAAAAAAAAAAAAAAAACAGTAGCTGTGGTTGCCAGAACTTTACTGTTAAAAATACGGTAGACACTGTAACACATTTTTTTCCTTTGTTTCTATATTAGCAACTTCTGTTTGTGTGAACCTGAACAGTTTGCTTGTGTATTTTTTAAAGGCCATTGTTGGGTTTATCGGGTGTGCTACAATGAATACAGTAAATAAATGGTAGCTTAGGTTGCCAGAACTTTACTGTTAAAAATAGTAACTTCTGTTGGTGTGAACCTGCGCAAGTCTGATTATATTACCTTTTGTAAAGACCATTGTTGTGTAAAAAAAAAATGTGTAAACTTTTTGGTAAAGCTGGTAGCTGTGGTTGCCAGATCTTTACATATAAAAATACAGCTTATTAGTATATTAGGCGTGCTAAAATATATAAAAAAAAAAAAAAATAAATAAAAAACGTAAAAAAATTACAGTAAAAAAACAGTAGGTGTTGTTGCCAGATATTTATAGATAGACATACAGCTTTTCAGTTTATCAGGTGTGCTAAAATGTAAAAAAAAAAAAAAAACTTAAAACTTAAGGTAAAAAAACAGTAGCTGTGGTTGCCAGATATTTATAGATAAAAATACAGCTTATCAGTTTATCAGATGTGCTAAAATGTAAAAAAAACATTATTAAAATTTACTGTAAAATAAATGGTAGCTGTGGTTGCCAGATATTTACTGATGAAAATACAGCTTATCAGTTTATCAGGTGTGCTTAAATGTAAAAAAAAAAAAAAAAAAAACTTAAAATTTATGGTAAAAAAGGTACCTCTGGTTGCCATATATTTGCCGATATGAATGCAGCTTATCAGTTTATCAGGTGTGCTTAAATGTAAAAAATTAAAAAAATAAAAAAATAAAAAGAATTTGTAAGATTTACTGTAAACAAACAGTAGCTGTGGTTGCCAGATTTTTACCGTTAAAACTGTTACCATTACAGGTACCAGTTTATCAGATATGCTAAAATGTAAAAAATAAATTATTAAAATTTACTGTAAAATAAATGGTAGCTGTGGTTGCCAGATATGTACTGATGAAAATACAGCTTATCAGTTTATCAGGTGTGCTTAAATGTGAAAAAAAAAAACTTCAAACTTACGGTAAAAAATCAGTAGCTATTGTTGCCAGATCTTTACAGATAAAAACACCGCTTATCAGTTTATTAGGTGTGCTAAATTGTAAAAAAAAAAAAAAAATGGTAAAAAAGGTACCTCTGGTTGCCATATAATTACCAATATGAATGCAGCTTATCAGTTTATCAAGTGTGCTTAAGTGTAAAAAAAAAAAAAAGAATTTGTAAGATTTACTGTAAAAAAAACGGTAGCTGTGGTTGCCAGATCTTTACCGTTAAAACTGTTGTCATTACAGGTTATCAGTTCATCAGGTGTGCTAAAATGTAAAAAAAAAAAAAAAAACTTACAATTTATGGTAAAAAAAGGTACCTCTGATTGCCATGTATTTACAGATATGAATGCAGCTTATCAGTTTATCAGGTGTGCTTAAATGTAAAAAAAAAAAAGAAAAAAAAAGAATTTGTAAGATTTACTGTAAACAAACAGTAGCTGTGGTTGCCAGATCTTTACCGTTAAAACCGTTACCATTACAGGTTATCAGTTTATCAGATGTGCTAAAATGTAAAAACAAAATCATTAAAATTTACTGTAAAAGAAATGGTAGCTGTGGATATTTACTGATAAAAATACAGCTTATCCGTTTATCAGGTGTGCTTAAATGTAAAAAAATAAATAAATGTAAAAGTTACGGTAAAAAAACAGTAGCTGTTGTTGCCAGATTTTTACAGATAAAAATACATGTTATCAGTTTATCAGGTGTGCTTATATTTAAAAATATAGGATTTACAGTATAAATAATGGTAGCTGTGGTTGTAAGATATTTACTGTTAAAAATACGGTACAAATTGTAAATTGTAAATACGGTACAAATCTACATTTCTATATTAGTAACTTCTGTTTATGTTTACCTGCACAATTTGCTTGTGTATTCTTATTATATGACCTTTTTTTAAAAAGACTATTGTGTAAAAAAATGCGTACAATTTTCGGTAAAAAAAAAAAAAAAAACAGTAGCTGTGTTTGCCAGGATTTTTCTGTATTTCTGTATTTGTAACTTCTGTTTATGTGCACAATTTACTTGTGTATTCTGATTTAATTATCTTTTTTAAAGACCATCATTGTGTTCATTAGGTGTACTACAATGTAAAAAACAAATTGTAAAATTTACTGTAAATTAACGGTAGCTGTGGTTGCCAGAACTTATATATATGAATATATATATATATATATATATATATATATATATATATATATATATATATATACATATATATACATGAACACAATAGCCAATCAGCTGTTTTTAAGAACATGCTTTAACAGAGCTCAAATGTTAGCCGGAATTGGACGTTTGTAAAATTCGTAAAAAACTCAATACTTATGACAGTTTCTACACTTAGATTAGTGCTTACTGGCCTATTCATATACAACTCAGTTCGATTTAATTCAGCTGACCATTTCACTTAGATAAATTGCTTAATATATGTTGTGGTGCAAGAACATGTACATAAAAACACCTCAGCATTTGTGAGCTGAGGGCGAAACACACACAAGCAAGTACTGAGTTTCTGCCGCATCTTGCGCTAAAATCCTTTACTACTTTTCAAGCTGTTTGGACAGACATATGTGTAGGTATAGTGTATAGACCGTCATATTGGGGTGATATAAACACACTCAGTCCTTTTTTTTTCAGTTTAACAACATAAAAAGGTGGACCAATTGGAGCGGTTTTGAGATCGACCGCAACTTTACGTAGGAGTGCGGTCCCCCCGCCCACCAATATTGATTGACAGGTGCGCATTACCATATGCTCAGTTTGTTTTCACGTCCGCCATTTTCAGCGTGTGAGTCAAAGCGACGTCACCAAAGAAACACCCTTGCTCTATTTTTAGATGTAAGGCTCATTGGGCTCAACATTCACCACGTTATCGCTCTCCTCGCCGCCAGTGTTTGTAAGTTTTGATGGGTTTGCATACATGTGTACTTTTCATTGCGTCTTCCTTAAACTTCAGCGGTTTGCATTTCCCGTGGTCACAGAAGCTCCCTGTCATCTTAACTAGGTGCAGCTGGAAAGTTCGAGCGCATTGCCTCACGTGCGCATCCCTCCATTGGAAATAACGAACTAACGACGCGCAGCGCCATGCATTTCGCGGTGTCGCGGATGAAAGTGAGTACCGGGAGGGTTCGCTCACTATTCTGCCTTACTATTAATTTTAAATAACATGCGAATGTGCGCGTCTGGTGTGCCGTGTCGTGGCTCTGAGCGGCGCATCCGGTGTATGGTGCCCTTTAGTTATAGCCTCAAGCAGGTCGTACACCAGAAGCGCCGCTCGGCGACACGCAACGACATGCATTTCTGAATTCTAAACATAAGTTTCTATCGGGACACACACCGGCGCCGCAAGTCTCGGTGCACAAGCTCGGAGCTTTAAATTAGCACACAGTTGGCTGTAAAACTATACAAAGACACAAATGATTTTGTAGTCTCTGCTTGGTCTGTGTCCGAGTCGTACATGTACAGCTGAATGCTTGTCCTCAACATGATGCTTCTCTCTGTCTGTTGCCATTGGGAGCTCTTGGCTCCGCCCCCTTGTTAAGTTGGGCGGGAAGTCGAAACTAATTTTCATGTGAAGCAACACGCCCCTAAAACAGCGAACTGTGCACACGCCCCCAAAATGGCACTTTTTAACACATCATAATAAAAAATCTGAATTGTGTTTTGAACTGAACCTAAACTGGCACACTCAGAAGAGCCATAATATTAATATTACATCTTAAAAAAGGGGTAAAATAGGTGCCCTTTAACTGATAGAACCCGAAGCATGCAAGTTTACAGCATAAACTAAAAGAGATGCTGTAAACTCTTTAGAAATGAACAAAGTGAAACCAAGATGGGACAGAATAAACAGCAGTCAGCCATAACCATATTAACACATGACAGGTATGCATGGAATATGCACACATTCCAGTCAGATGCCACTAAAAAACACTTGCTTTCCTGTCATAATCATACAAAATAAAATCAATTAAACGTGAACCAATCGCATACACATGCGTACCGCGACAGCAGAATGTTCTTTTGGTTTCATGAACCATCCCATTCCTAGCAAATAGCATGTATATTGCATTGTCATTTTGCATACTGCATTTCAAAATGAACTTTACTACTGATGTGCTTCCATATTTACAGCGTATGCCTAGTAATGACGAGTCTTTTAAGATAAATTTATGATGAATAAAATAATCCCTAGTAATGCAAAATCATTGAAATGTCACATCGAATGCATCTTATTAGCTAAAAAGGCTTGATCGTGTGACTATAGACCTTCAGAGCTCAAACCGTTCCTGATATTTAAATCAAATTTGAGGTTCAGCTAGCTTCCCAGTGTTTAACCATGCTGTCGATTGAATGCTTACAAGTGACATTTTGCAGCTCAGCCAAGCAGCTGTTCTGGAGGAGACGTTGTTAGCACCATTTGGTCATGTACCTATTCAGGAGGTAGAAAATCAATTCCACACCTTTCTCCGATTGCTCTCTGCGTGCAGGAGTCTGCTGCTTGATTCGGCTGTATTTCCTTTCCTTATAATGTGTGTATGCTTTTTTTTTTTTAACTGCGTGTCATACCTCTGTTGTGTAAAGCTCTGTGAAACAAGTGACTGTTGGATGTTTAAAAAGGTTTTTTGTTTTCACTAGATATTTTCAGCGGATATGTGCATTCATAGTCAATGCATTCATCGTTTTTCACAGCTTTGACAATATATGTTTGTGGGCTTTTGCTTTGTTGAAAAAATAGATGCAAGTCATGCTTCATTTCAGATGGAAAACAAGCAGCTCAGGCTGTGAGTTTTAGCAAGATTTACAAAAAAAAAAAAAAATTGGATCCGTTTCTTGTCAGAGGAGTGGCAGCCATATGGGGGAAAATAACTGTTGCTCATGCAAATAAACAATTATGCAATTCATATTTGGTTCTTCATAACAACCCGTTTACAGTAGCTGCTCATTAAAACATTCAAATTCAAAAATGAAAATAGTACTTGTTACAACAATCGCCTCACAGCAAGAAAGTTGCTGGTTCGAGCCCCGGCCGGGTCAGTTGGCGTTTCTGTGTGGAGTTTGCATGTTCTCCCTGTGTTCGCATGGATTTCCCCCACAAGTCCAAACACATGCGCTATAGGTGAATTGGGTAAACTAAATTGTCTGTAGTGTGTGTGTGCGTGCGTGCGTGCGTGCGTGCGTGCGTGCGTGCGTGAGTGAGTGAGTGAGTCTGTGTAGGGTCCAACCAGTTAGTCCAACGACGGTATCTACTGGTGGATGAAGGTTTATTGCCTGTTCGGTCTTTCCAGTACACAATGTTGATTTACTTTAACTCATATCTGACTCCAATTTTAGCATGAGGTGGTTTAGAATATGGATATATTCCTTCTCGTTTTATCTGACTCCAATTATAAAACATTGATTAGGTTATTTTGTTTCTTTTAATATTACTTTAGGTTATGATTGAATATTCTCTTCGATCTGTTTTTGTATATTATTCTCGTTCATTCGGATTCCTATAACATCCTGAGTCTTGTACCGGCCGAGTATACAATCTCTTAACACAAACATGTCAATCTTGGTCATTAAACAGAGGCGATTAACCACTATTCTAAAAAGGCCGAACCCTACGTACTCAGATTAGAATATTTTTTATGTGGTTCCCATAGATCAGCTATCTGCTAAATCAGAAATTTAGAGATGAAGGTCTATCCCCTTAGATAGCCTTTTACCGTCTAAGTATACGTGAATTATGCCAATGTGTTAGTCGGAGCTCTAAGATCATCGTATAGCGTGCCACGCTGCTCCGTCTATCGTGTTTTAGTCCGTTACTAACCTGTACAGGGGTTTGTGGTGCTATGGACTTGACGTAATCTACTAGAGATAATAACATGAGATCTGTTTGAATTATTCAAAACATAACAATTTATTAGTCAGGTAACTGTATTAAGCCAATTCATTCAGTCAATTCATAAACAATCAATACAAGACATCAAATTATCAAAGATAAATCCAAGATTAAAAGATGCATACCTGACATCAAAATATACATAGCGTGGAGCATGAGAGCTCCACGCTACGGGCTAATCTGGGTACAGAATCACGTCGAACATTTAGAAACTGTTCCTTAAGTAGTCAAACCAAGAATCTCCTCAAGGATGGGTGTTTGTCGAATAACAAAAGGCATTTACATTTAGTGGCATGTTAGAAGAGTTTCTGCCTACAGGGAACAAATGGTCATTTGAATAAAGGCCCCCTAGGTATAGGCACACCCTTAGCAGTGGTTCAAAAGATACCTGAAGTTATATATCTATTATTTTGATTATGTCTATTTCTGAGGGAATGAGACCATTGTACCAGTCGCACTGAGACATTTCAAATGATATCAGACAAGATAGATAAAGTCACTTGGATTGATTTAGAACATTCATACTTTGAAATGACCATCCTGTGTGAACTGGGGGAAAAAGGGAGTGAGTGACAGGGGGGTTTCGGGAGATGCTTCAAATGTAAATGAAGGAGAGGCTTTCCCGCATTCCCACCTGGTGGGGTGGATTCAATTGTCTCTGTGTTATCTGTCCATATTTGAATTGTCAAAGACATCAAAGTATTTGTGGTACCTCAAGTCTTACATCTGTATGGACGTTTCCCAGTGATGCGTTGTGGCTGAAAGGGCATCCGCTGCTTAAAACATGTGCTGGATAAGTTGGCTATTCATTCCCCTGTTGCGACCCCTAATTAATAAAGGGACTAAGCTGAAAAGAAAATGAATGAATGAATATAAAACGAAGCAGTCGATCACAGTTAGCAGTGTATAAAGTGGGTACGGAAAGTATTCAGACCCCCTTCAATTTTTCACTCTTTGCTATATTGCAGCCATTTGCTAATGTTAATTTTTTCCTCAATGTACACATAGCACCCCATATTGACAGAAAAACACAGATTTGTTGTATGTATTGTATATACACTCACCGGCCACTTTATTAGGTACACCATACTAGTACCGGGTTGTACCCCCTTTTGCCTGAACAGCCTTAATCCTTCGTGGCAGAGATTCAACAAGCTACTGGAAACATTCCTCAGAGATTTTGCTCCATATTGACTTGATAGCATCACGCAGTTGCTGCAGATTTGTCAGCTGCACATCCATGATGGGAATCTCTCGTTCCACCACATCCCAAAGGTGCTCTATTGGATTGAGAACTGGTGACTGTGGAGGACATTTGAGTACAGTGAACTCATAGTCATGTTCAAGAAACCAGTCTGAGATGATTTGCGCTTTATGACATTGTGAGTTATCCTGCTGGAAGTAGCCATCAGAAGATGGGTACACTGTGGTCATAAAGAGATGCACATGGTCGGCAACAATACTCAGGTAGGCTGTGGCGATGACACAATGCTCAATTGGTACTAATGGGCCCAAAGTGTGCCAAGAAAATATCCCCCACACCATTACACCACCACCACCAGCCTGAAATGCTGATACAAGGATGGATCCATGTTTCATGTTGTTGACACCAAATTTTAACTCTACCATGCGAATGTGGCAGCAGAAATCGAGACTCATCAGACCAGGCAACATTTTTCCAATCTTCTATTGCCTAATTTTGATGAGCCTGTGTGAATTGTAGCCTCAGTTTCCTGTTCTTAGCTGACAGGAGTGGCACCCGGTGTGGTCTTCTGCTGCTGTAGCCCATCTGCCTCAAGGTTGGACGTGTTGTGTGTTCAGAGATGCTCTTCTGCAGACCTCGGTTGTAACGAGTGCTTATTTGAGTTACTGTTGCCTTTCTATCAGCTGGAACCAGTCTGGCCATTCTCCTCTGACCTCTGGCATCAACAAGGCATTTGTGCCCACAGAAATGCAACTCACTGGATATTTTCTCTTTTTCTGACCATTCTCTGTAAACCCTGGAGATGGTTGTGCGTGAAAATCCCAGCAGATCAGCAGCTTCTGAAATACTCAGACCAGCCCGTCTGGCACCAACAACCATGCCACGTTCTAAGTCACTCAAATCTCCTTTCTTCCCAATTCTGATAGTCGGTTTGAACTGCAGCAGATCATCTTGACCATGTCTACATGGCTAAATGCATTGAGTTGCTGCCATGTGCTGCAGAGTTGCTGCAGTTGAACAGGTGTACCTAATAAAGTGGCCGATGAGTGTATGTATGCATAAATGAGTACACCTCCTTTTATTTTTATTAATTTCTGTGAATCTAGGTAATATATTATGGTGCATTTAAACAAAACAGTTTCATTAAACAGTTATAAACATTAAAATAACAGTTTGTTTACCTAACATCTAAGAATAGAAGGAAAATACAAAATAAAATACAACATTTTAGTTTATTTTTTGTCTCGCTTGATTCTTCTTGTTTATTAAAATGTTCTTTTATATTTTTCCTTAACATATTAATTTGGGCGTACTCATTTTTGGACTGTGATTTTAAGTTTATTTATTTTTGTTAGTTTAGTTCTAGATTTGGTTTGGTACTGACTAATTTAATGTATACATAGATATATTATTGTAAAGCAGGGGTGTCCAAACTCTGTCCTGGAGGGCCGGGGTCCTGCATAGTTTAGCTCCAACTTCCTTCAACACACTTGTCTGGAAGTTTTAGTATACCTAGAAAGAGCTTGATTAGCTGGTTCAGGTGTGTTTAATTGGGGTTGGAACTAAAATATGCAGGACACCGAGTTTGGGCACCCCAGTTGTAAAGCATCCTACAGAAAATATTAATTTAAAAGAGAGATGTGTGGGGAGTGTACTGCATATATACACACTTGAACTTTGATGTGCTATTATAAACAGACCTGAAACTTGTTAAATGAGGCTTGTTTTATGCATCTGCTGTGGATCTTTGACTATCATTGCATAAACTTTTCATCTGTCTGTGATTTCTATTAAATTAAGCTCTGTATTCATAGATGTCAGTATCTGGGGCTCAGTAATATAATGATGTGAAACAATCGTAGTCTCATAGTCTTAATGGCCTTGAGTGTATGAACAGAGACTCTCAATGGATAATTCACCTCTGTGTTGATCAAATTGTTTGGCTGTTGGTTAGAAAGGTTTTGCAGCTTGTCCTTGGCAATGTTTTTTTTTTGTTTTGCACTTGTGTGCTGTGTTTCTCTATTTGAAATTTTGAAATAGATATTACAGATTTTCAGAAATTAAAATTAGGTAAATAATGTGTCCTCTGCAGACGATTGATTTATATGAATCTCTTATAAATTAACATTAAAGCTGCAAGCAGCGATGAAAGGGACCTCCCACTTAGGCTCAACGCCGCCCTGGTGGCCTTAAGATGACAGAGAACAGTGGACAATATTATTTTAAGCTGATTTATATTTAAAAAATCTGAGAAAATCACAGATTTATGCCAAACTTCCTTCTGTCAGGAGGTGGCGCTATGACTGTGACTCAATATTGGCATGTAGATGTCTTCAGTAGAGGAATCTCCTCGAACCTGTGAGTTTTCAGGCAGATCAGACATTGTTTGGCTGAGTTATAAGTACTTCCTCCTCCATGGCAAAGCACTGAACATTGTCAGTCCACCACAGACACACCCTTCAGCAAAAACTCTAGATCTTCACAATTTAGCTTCACAAAGGCCTTTGGACTAAACTAATGAAACATGGATTCGATGTGATCAAATTTGTAGGAGGAGTTTGTTACACTGTAAAATATGTCATTTCCTGTTGCCAGCAGGTGGCGCTATAACTGTAACTGGGTATTGGCATGTAAACATGTTCAGGTCGGGTCTGTTATCAAATGTGTGAATTTTGAGGCAGATCGGATAAGGCATGCCTGAGTTATTACAACTTGCGGTTTCGTGGCGAATCGTCAAAGTTTGAGAGACCACCATGGACACGCCCTTTGAGTAAAACTCTAGATCTTCACAATTTAACATCGCCAAGGTCTTTAGATGACAAAACCCAATTTTGGTGTTGATCTGATAAAATCCCTAGGAGTCGTTCTTTAAAATACAACAACTGGAAATGGCAAAAACGGCACTTTTTTTGGCAGAGGAAGTAAAAAATATCCAGAGACTATAAGATACTTTTTTTGTAGGTTTTGGCATGTTTGATGTTTGTGCCAATTTTCGTACGTGTGTGTGAATCGTAGCTCGGGGGCCAGTCTGTCAAAAGTGCATAGTCATTTTATCACACCCAATTCCAAAACTTAGAACAAATTAAATTTTCGCCACTTCTGTGCAGAGTTTCGTGAGTTTTCAGGCATGTTTAGGCCCTCAAAATCGCGATTCCTTCCAGAGAAGAAGAAGAAGAAACGGAGCAATTCTAATAGGGCCTATGCACCGTTTTTCAATTCAATTCAATTCAATTCATCTTTATTTGTATAGCGCTTATACAATGTAGATTGTGTCAAAGCAGCTTCACATGGAAGATTATAGTGAATTGAACAGAGTCAGTTTTGGTGCTCGGTCCCTAATTAATAACTAGTATGGCCTTATTATAAAGTGTTACCTGCTTCAATGTGTAAAATAAATAAATAAAATAAGTTAACCTAGTCATTTTGTGTTGGGACAGCATGAAGAAATTGTATTGGTGTAACTACCTGGGTAGTGGATGTATAGCCTCCAGCATGCTTTGTTTGGGATTAACGGGAGAAAATGTTGGCAATTAAAGTAATCAAGAGTGTTTTAGAGAAAGACGAATAATGCCTAGTTCACACTACAGGATTTTAAGCCTGACTTGAGCCCGATTTGGAAGTTAACGAGCTCGCCGACAGATCGAGCTGTGATCGGGGAAAAATCTGCTGGTGCACGGCGCTCGGCAGTCTTTATGTGTGAACTACTGAACAACGCGTCAAAGAAGCTCGCTGAAGCGTCGCCGACACCTCGCAGACGGAAATCCAATATTTATATGCTGAATATTCCAGAGCAGTCGGCCGACTCGACCCCACGTGTGGTCAGATGTAGTGACGAGCTGCAGCCAATGAGAGAGCATATCAGCATAAGCTGAATGATCGTGTGTTCAGGAGCTGAACAGAAACGTCTGTGATTGGCCAGAATGGGCATCCATGCACTCGCTTCATTCTGTGTTAACACGGACACGAGAGTAGACTATATTAACAGTGGAACTAGAATTCTGTAACTATTAAAATTACCATAATGGTCATTCTGACCTTTCTCACATCATATTTACATTCAAAACTTCTATTGCGATATTAAAATTAAGCCTTGAATGTCTGTCATCATATTTTATGACAGCATTACCCTAAAAATATGATCTTTTTTGGTAATACAGCCTATAAATATGTAGTTAAGATACTAGAACATGCAAAGGTCTGAGCCTCGCTTTCATTTTCACTTTCAAACAGGAGCTAATTCGCGGCACAGAATATGCTGTTTTGAAAGATATATCTAAAGTAAATTTATGTTTTTGCTATCAGAAAGTTTTGTTTATTTTAGCAGGAAGTTGCGAGGTAAAGAAATACATGCACATATAAAGTCACAGCGAAAAGTAGCAGATATGCATGCAGTCGTTTTGACCAATATGGTAATTAAAGGTAGAAATGCTTAGTTATTTACTGTTTTGTAATTTAAAAAAATAATAATGTTAGAAAGAAATACACAGATATTTAGAAAACGTCAGGGTGTTATAGACATGTTAGTTTTATTTCAAAGAGTTATAAAATTACAAAAATTAAAAACTCATCAGACGCATCAGCTGACTGACGATTTTTTTAAATGCTCCCTTGAAAGCTTGAAACGCTGTCAGTGATGTAATCAGCACACAAGCAGCCAATAGTGTTCAGCTTTTTCTGACGGCTCCTCCCTCAAAATTTCATTGGCTGTGGTTTGGTAGCTTGACTGAACTGTTGGCGAACAAGTTGTTGTCAGATCATGTAGTGTGTGACCCCCTTCTTGAGGATCATTTGCGTAGTGTCGCATAGTGTGAACACTACAGTGATTAAAAGACACAAAATCATGTAGTGTGAACTGCACAGCGATCTGCCGATGTTTAAAATCCTGTAGTGTGAACTAGGCTTTACAGACAGCGTGATTCAAGCAAATCGTTAACCAATCCAACGCAAAATCAGTGTTAAATGCTAATAATGTGAGTTTGAATGGCATTTTTCATGACATTTATTGCCATTCTACTGAAAGCAGCAGCAGATAGTTTACCTCAGATCTTGAAAATAAAGTAAACCGTTTGAAATTGAACTTTAGAACTGAGACTCAGTGCAAACAAACACATATCAGTGATTCAGCATCTACATTTAATAATGTTAAAGAGGTTTAATATGTATTAATTAGATTATTAGACTTGCTATGGTAATAAAGCACATGAGGTGTACCTGAGGTGATCATTTTCAGTTTATCTTGTTGTTCACCTGTGAGAAATAAAAGCCGTTTCTAATATATCAATTCGAGGTGTTGGTTAGAACAAAAACTCCTTTTAGTATGAAAAATAGTCGTGTCGCTGCTTTTTATTTAGAACAAAACTTAAATCAGCCTTTAGGCTCCACAATCAGGCACACTGCTGTTGGTGTCGACAATCTGGCAACCTGCGCTTGCGTGTGTTTTGAACCAGGAGTGCAATACCTACTTCGACCACTGGGTGTCAAACTTACAGAAGTTGCAAAACTTTCACAGTTGTAGAAAGAGAACAAGAGCCAATCACACACACACACATGCACAAAAAAAACAACAAATCATATGATTTTGATCACGTTTTTTGGGACCAGAATGTGTGATTTCACTCTTAATGTGCGATTGATCACCTAAAGGTCAATCAATGTTGACCTTTAGCACTAGAGGAGTTGCAGCACTGCAGCTCTTCATAACTCTTCATAACTTTCAGCCGCCGCTGCATTGTGTAGCTCTGCATTGAACGGGTCCTGGAGTGTACGGTGAATATGGGGGATTATGAAGGTCTATTCTGAGCACTCGCGCCTGACACCAGAGCCGCCAATAATAAGGGAATAAAAGCAGCTGTAGAGAGGAAAAGATGAGTTTCCATCAGAGTGTGTGGCAGAAGGATCTGGAAGGAGACGTTCTCAGTGAAGTGTAGACCGCTGTTAATGCTTTGTCCGTGACACCTGCTTCTGATTCCTCTTCTAGGGTGTTATAAAGCATGTGTTTAATGGCAATATTATCCATGTTTATCCACAAATCGTGTTATGCACGGTTGAAGTCAGAATTTTTAGCCCCTCTGTGTATTTTTCCCCAATATCTGTTTAACAGAGATTTTTTTCAACACATTTCCAAACATTATACAGACCCCCTAGTTATTTGCGATTCCATGATCGCTGAATCCAACGCAAAAATAAAACCATATAATCAAATATATATTTATTTCAGTTTGGAATGAATTGTTTTACATGATTTAAAGGCGTTGTATATGCAGCGCACATGATGTATTTGAGCGTCTCTCGAAAATGACGTCTCACCTGCGTCCTCACAATCATTACATAACATGGGAAAAAAAAGAGGGTTCAGCCTGCGCAGTAAGCAGACGTGGATGAATTTACACGTGAAGTCAAAGCAAACATGATATTAGACATCCTGTGGCGTGAATTGGGTGTTTTGTGCGTTTAACGTGCTTCAGACTGCAAAAGAAAGTGGGAGCAAACATCTAACAAATGGAGCAGTGGAACAGACAGATGGAGATTGGTTCACGGATGACGGCCGCTGGACGTGACTGAATTGAAGGACATTATTTGTGTTTTACATGTATGGCTGGTATTATGATGTACGTCAAATCGATAAAATATTTTGTTTAGCTCTTTTCCTGCAGTTAACGAGAGAAAATGCTTACCTGTCATTGACGAGTTTTACAGCAGTCCGTGCTTTAGGTGTATTACCAGAAGGGAAGCCCTAACGCATGTCCAGAGTGAGGTACATGATGTCAGATGCTCCGGGAGTGAAGTCTGAGAGAAAGTAAGATCGTGGATAAAAATAAGAGTTATACAACCTTCCTTTGGCTTAATCCCTACCGTTTTAGATCTGTTTTAGATCTTGTCTTGAAAAGAGAACAAAATAACGAATTTTTATGATTGTGTCATTGTCATTGTGTCAGATTTCACACCTAACATAGTAACACAGTAGGCTACCTAATATGGTAAATAAGATATATATATATATATATATATATATATATATATATATATATATATATATATATATATATATTTATATATATATATATATATATATTTTTTTTTTTTTTTTTTTTTTTTTTAAATCGCAAAATTGTCCGCGAATTTCTGGGAATTGCCGCCACAAAATCAGTCATTTTTATCGCAAAAAAATCACACACAAAAAAACGTGAAAAACTAGGATCTGATTATAGTTTTAATAACTAATTTCTAATAACTGATTTCTTTTCACCATGATGACAGCACATGACTAGATAATTTTCAAGTTGCTACTATTCAGCTTACAGTGAACTTTAGGCCCAATCCCAATTCTATTTTTGTACCCCTTCACCTTCCACTTCCCCTTCCCCTTGGCCCTTAAAACCAAGTGTGAACGAAAAGGGCTTCAAAATTTACCCCTAAGAAATGGGACAGCACTACAACACCTGCACACGTCATCATATGTCATCGCGATCTCTTGCTTCATATGAGATCAGACGATCGCGACTGCTGTAGTGATTCCAGTTGTGTTATTTTTTGGTATTTATCTTTAGGAAATCACTGAAGGCAGATATTATGTTATCATAACGATATAATGTGGCAATAAGATCGTAACTATACTGCGCATTTACACAGTGGCCATATTCATCTCTGTAAACACACCAAAAACAACATTAACACTATAGCAGACACTGTAAAAAGCTCATTCCCAGCCACTAGACTTTTCTGATTCTGGGTATTGGAGTGTCATCGTGTGTCAGAGTGTTTTGGGACTGCTGTACAGAAGTTATTATTATGGATTATATATTGCAAATGTTAGCGGTTTTTATTTTTGCGTTTTTTTTTTAAAGCATGATGGTAAAACAGGAACACGGCTATGAATGTATTAAAACATGTGCTTGTTTGTTGTAAAAAATTATAATCATGACAAAAAATACTAATTTGTGGATCTCCTTACTTCCGGGTGCAGCTATCCTGCCGTTGTGGCTGGTGTATTGTGGGAAATTTTCTTACCCCTTGGTTTCAAGTGTGGTCCTGAAAAATCTCTGTTCGAAGGGCTATCTAGCCCTTCCTCTTAGCCCTACGCCTTCAAGCTAAAGAGATTTGGGTCAAATCTAGGGGTAGGGCTAAGAGGTCGAATTGGGATTGGGCCTTAAAGGCTTAACTAGGCTACTTAGGTTAACTAGGCAAGTTAGAGTAATTACGCAAGACATTGGCCCCTTTCATACATACAGACCTTTACAGAAAATTACCAGCAATTTTCTGGAAAGGGATCATGTGTGAACAGGCTCTTTTTGAAAATACCGGTAAATTCGTTCCAGCAATTTTCCAGAAAGAGAAGTTGTAACATTACTGGTAATTAGCCAGAATGCTGCGCTGTGTGATTGCAGAGGGAAAATTGCCAGAAAGAGCGTGCTGATGTGAGACTTGCACTTGTGAGTGTTTTGAACCAGGAGTGCAATACCTAGTTTATCCACTGGGTGTCAAACCTACATACTGCACTTTTAACTAATGAAACATTATTGTAAGTCTGAGCGTTATTGTAAGGGTGACTGTAAAAACTCCCTATTGTTTTTTCCTGCCACTTTTATTTTTAATCACACACTCTGTAATGCCGCAAGAAATTACTAAAATTTAGTTGTAGAACTAGAACAAGAGCCAAACACACACACACACACACACACACACACACACACACACACACACACACACACACACACACACACACACACACACACACACACACACACACACACACACACACACACACACACACACACAAAACAACAACAAATCATATGATTTGATGGGCACCACCATCTCTCAGGATCTGAATTGGGACATTCACATAGACTCTATTGTGAAGAAAGCCCAGCAGAGACTGTACTTCCTTCGTCAGCTGAGGAAGTTCAACCTGCCACAGGAGCTGCTCGTACAGTTCTACTCAGCTGTCATCCAAACCATCCTCTGCACTTCAATCACCGTCTGGTTCAGCTCAGCTGCCAAAACTGACCTCCGTAGACTACAGCGAATAGTCCGGACTGCTGAACGAATCACTGGCACTACCCTTCCTACACTAAAAGAACTGTACTCTTCCAGAGTGAGTAAAAGGGCTCGCAAAATCACTCTGGACGCCTCGCACCCAGCACACTACCTGTTCGAACTGTTACCGTCTGGTCGGCGCTACAGAGCACCAAGCACAAAAACAGCCAGACACAGGAAAAGTTTCTTTCCTCAGGCCATCTACCTCATGAACAGTTAAATATTCCCCTACTGGGCAATAAACGTGAAATACTTTCTCATACGCACTTGTACACAGCACCTTATAACAATATACAATGCAATACTTTCTCCATTCGCATTGGTACACAGCACCTTAGAACCTGTATATTTACAACATATCTGTACATACAACTCAACATCCAGATCTTTTTGACTTACTGCATCTCTGTTTAATGTTTATCGCCTTTTTCTTTTCTCATATTTAATTTTGTGTTGTCACTTGTCACTTTATGTACACTGGAAGCTTCTGTTGCCAAAACAAATTCCTTGTGTGTGGGAAGCACACTTAACAATAAAACTGATTCTGATTCTGATCACGTTTTTTGGGACCAGAATGTGTGATTATACATTTCACTCGTAGTTTGCCGGAATGCTGCATTGTGTGAACGCAGAGGGAAAATTGACGGAAAGAGCGTGATTACGTTTAGAACACGCCGACGTGAGACATCTACTTCTGCCAATCAGAACATTCAGACCAGTAAAGATATTTACTGGTGTTATTGTTTGAAAGGGGCTATTGTATAACAGTGGTTTGTTCTGTAGACCAGGGGTTCCCAAACTTTTCAGCCTGCGACCCCCAAAATAACAATGCCAGTGGCTCGCGACCCCCAATATCCTCTGAGGTGGTTATAAATACAGAAATGTTTAACCTGGTGTTATAAAATATATCTGCTGCATCTGACGCTATTGCTGTGTCTTTAATATAATGTAATTACCCCAGGGGTCGCAATCCAATAGAACTAGTAACTATAAGCTACTGTATTAACTATATAGTATATAGTAACTATAAATGACTTTTTTTCTCTTCTGTAGGTTATGGATAAAATATGGTAATTCTTATGGTTCAATAAAAATAAATAGATTTTTGGAAATCACCAGGCGACCCGCCCTTCATTGTCCCGCGACCCCTCAGGGGGTCCCGACCCCCACTTTGAGAACCATTGCTGTAGACAACTGAAAATAAAATTGCTAATAATTTTGACCTTAAAATTGTTTAAAAATTTTTTAAAAACTGCTTTTATTTTAGCTGAAGTAAATCAAATTAGAAGAAAAAATATTATAGGAAATACTGTGAAAAATGCATCATTCGGGAAATTTTTGAAAAAGAAAAAAAATTCACAGGAGGGCGAATAATTCTGACTTCAGCTGTATATGTATTTGCATGCATGCTTTCCTGCACACACATGCACAAACATGTCTCGGTGTTGCTTGGTGAGCAGAGATGCTCTGGGGTGAGTCTGGATGGCGTGGGAAGCGGCCGGCGCTGGGGAGGTGGTCGTGCTGCTCCCTGCTGCAAAAACAAAACAAAAGCAGAGTTTTTCATGGCCAGACGGTCATGTGATGCAAAGACAACAGAACTGTGTTTCTGCAATGCTGCATTTCACCTTTCCAGAATTCAGGTGGTGTATAGCAGCATTGATGAACAATATCGCTGCCAGAGTGGTTTGATTCGTGCTCTGGGAGGCTGAACTGTTCTTAAGGGTTTAATGCCTCTCATCTTGACATTAAACAATCATGTTACTGTACTGTATGTTTTATCTATCTATCTATCTATCTATCTATCTATCTATCTATCTATCTATCTATCTATCTATCTATCTATCTATCTATCTATCTGTCTGTCTGTCTGTCTGTCTGTCTGTCTGTCTATCATTCGATCCATCCATCCATCATTTTTATCATCCATTCATCCATCCATCATATTTTTTCCTTTCGTTTATCCATTCATTCACTATAACTTTTTATCACTGATCCATCCATCATTTTTATCCTACCATTCATTCATCCATTTATCCATCTATCATTTTTATCATCCATCCATCCATCCATCCATCATTTTTATCATTCATCCATCATTTTTATCATCCGTCCATTCATCGATCATTTTTATTCTGCATCCATCCACCCATCCGTCCAACCTTCCATTTATCCATTCATCATTTATTATCCTTCAGTTCATCCATTTATTCATCCATCCATCATTTATCATCCATCCATCCAGCCATCCATCTCTCATTTTTAATCATCCATCCATCCATTCATCATTTTTTATCCTTCCATTCATTCATCCATCCATCCATCCACCAATCCATCATTTTTATCCTTCTGCTCATCCATTCATCCATCCATAATTTTTAATCATCCATCTATCCATTCATCAATCATTTTTTATCAGCCATCCATACAAGCATCCATCCATCTTTCCATTCATCTATCCATTCATCATTTATTATGCTTCAGTTCATCAATTTATTCATCCATCCATCATTTATCATCCATCCAGCCAGCCATCCAGCCAGCCAGCCAGCCAGCCATCTATCATTTTTAATCATCCATCCATCCATTCATCATTTTTATCCTTCCTTCCATTCATTCATTCATCCATCCATCCATCAATCCATCATTTTTATCCTTCTGCTCATCCATTCATCCATCCATAATTTTTAATCATCCATTTATCCATTCATCAATCATTTTTTTGCCATCCAATCATCCATCCATCTTTCCATTCATCTATCCATTCATCATTTTTTGTGCTTCAGTTCATCCATTTATTCATCCATCCATCATTTATCATCCATCCATCCAGCCAGCCAGCTAGCCAGCCAGCCAGCCAGCCATCTATCATTTTTAGTCATCCATTTATCATTTTTATCCTTCCTTCCTTCCTTCCTTCCTTCCTTCCTTCCTTCCTTCCTTCCTTCCTTCCATTCATTCATTCATTCATTCATTCATTCATTCATTCATTCATCCATTCATCCATCAATCTATCATTTTTATCCTTCTGCTCATCCAATCATCCATCCATAATGTTTAATCATCCATCTATCCATTCATTAATCATTTTTTATCAGCCATCTATCCAAGCATCCATCCATCTTTCCATTCATCTATCCATTCATCATTTATTATGCTTCAGTTCATCCATTCATCCATCCATATTTTTTTTCATCCATCCATCCATACTTTTTTATCCTTCTATTCATTCATCCATCCATCCATCAATCAATTTATAATCATCCATCCATTCATTCATCCATCCATCCATCCATCCATCCACCAATCATGTTTTATCATCCATCCATCAATTTTTTATCATCCATTTATCCATAATTTTTTATCCTTCTATTAATTCATCCATCCATCAATCATGTTTTATCATCCATCCATCAATTATTTTTTTACCATTCACCCATCAATCCATCCTTTTGAATACATAAAATATGAATGTATAAAAATTGGTCAGAAGTTAAAAAATTGAAACATTTTTTACCAATATCGACCCTAACTGTAACATCCATCCATCTGTCTATCCGTCCATCTATCCATTCATCCACCTATCCAACCATCCATCTGTTTATATATATATATATATATATATATATATATATATATATATATATATATATATATATATATATATATATATATATATATATATATATATAAAGTTAATGTATAAAAGTTGGTCAGAAGCTAAAATATTAAAACATTTTAGCCCTGTCGACTCTAATAGTAGCATTTTGTCTGTTTCCAAAAAAATGTGTATTTCATGTCCCCTCCATTCTGCTCGTTATGAAGAGAAATGTATTATTTTTTTGGTCAGTGGACTGAGACATGCACAGACAGATGGAACCCCGTGAGGCCTATCCCACAATGCATCACCTGCTTCCACTGCGTCTTCACCCTCAGGATGTTCTCCAACCAAATACAGTGTGTCTGGATAACTCCACTTTGTTTATAAGGTTGCAATTCTCATCTGGAAGTGAAGTTTGAACTCCGCTTGGGTCACCGTTTGATGGTTCGTTCACTAGACCAGAAGTAGACAGCTGTCAAGAGGGTTTAATTTGACACAATCTCTGTTTTTCTGGCCTGTTTTGTTGATTTTGTCTGGGAATAGTAGGTTGCAAGTGAAGCGTCCAGCAAATTAGGTGTAGTAGCACTTAATTGTCACATTATTATTCTGTCCATATTGGCAAATCCCCTCTGAGATGATGTGCACTACCCACATGAACAGGATAAATTAGTGACTCACTGAATCTCATGTGTCATATCTGGTGACTTGTGTTCATTGTTTCATATGCTGTTTCTTTATGTAAAAGCAATTTCTGTTTCACAGTTTCTGCTGACAAGAAGGGAAAACATAAAGAAATTTTTGTATCTGTCACACAGGATTTTGATAAGAAATCCATCTACTTAGCTACACTTAAAAAAAATACAACATAGGCTCATTGTGAAAACAGAGCCCTATATACATTTCTGGAGATTCTGAATTATGTAACCAGAAGTACGTATGGCTGCATTTTGTCTTTAAAACGAACGCTACAAGGCGGTATGATGCTGTTCCTTTTCGCGCTTACCAGCTGACCGCTTATCTCCGTGTGGACGGCTTTCATGCTGTTACCAGTTTGTCCAGTGGCTGGCAAAAGAGTTGACCTCGACGACAGGGTTCGAGTCCGGCGAAGGTGGGCCCTGGTCAATCGGTGTGTTTTGGATGGATGGATGGATGGATAGATGGTAAAAAAAAATGGATGATAAAAATTGATGAATGGATGAATGAATGGAAGGATAAAAATGGTGAAAGGATGGATGGATGATTAAAAAATGATGGATGGATGGATGATAAATTGATGGATGGATGAATGGAAGGATACAAAATTATGGAAGGATGGATGGATGATTAAAAAATGATGGATGGATGGATGGATGGTAAAAATGATGGATGGATGAATGATAAAAATTTATGAATGGATGAATGGAAAGGTAAAAATTATGGAAGGATGGATGGATAATAAATTATGAATGGGTAGATGGATGGAAAGATGAATGGATGGAAGATACAAAAATGGATGTATGGATGAATGATAAAAGATAAATAGATAAATGGATAAACTGAAGGATAGTAAATGATGAATGGATAGATGGATTGAAAGACGGACGGATGGATGAAAAAAAAATATTGATGGATGGATGGATGATAAATATGGATGGATGGACGATAAAAATGATGGATGGATGATTGGAAAGATAAAAACACGGATGGATGAATAGAAAGATAGATAGATAGATAGATAGATAGATAGATAGATAGATAGATAGATAGATAGGTAGATAGATAGATAGAACCCTATGTTAGTTTCACCTCTCACACTGTATTCTAATAACATCTGTGAAATTCTAAACTACATCGGTCAGTCAGTTAGTCGACAGCGGCCTCGGGTGGATTTACGCAATAAGAATAGGCATGTGGATGCGTGGATTCGTGAAAACAAAAGCTGCAAAAATAAACGTAGCTCCTGGGACGCATTTGGTGCTCTCCAGAAATGTATATAGGTGTATATGTCTTGAATGTAGCTACAATGTAAAAACATGGTTGTACATAGCAAGTACATTGTATCAAAGGATTCATTTAAATGTAAGTACACAGTAATTAAGGCCACTTAAAGGGACAGTTCGCACAAAAACGTAGATTCTGCAATGCAGGATCATTGTGAAAACGTACTCCCGTAGACATTTCTGGTGAGTGCGAATTAGGTAGCCTGAGCTACGTATGGCTGGATTTCCTCTTTAAAACAAAGCTACCAGCTGACTGCTTAACTCCGTGTGAACGACTTTTTTACTGTTACCAGTTTGCCCAGTGTCTCGCCGCATACGTCGGTGGACTTGTGATGCAGAGAGGAGTTGACAGTGTCGATAGGGTTCGAGTCTGGCAAAGAACGGTTCCAGAAAGCAGTTAAAACAAAAACAAAAGGAAAAAAAATAAATAAACAAGTAAATAACAGGGTGAGAACGTGGTAAGATCTGAAACTGTGGTAAAAATCAGGCTGCCGCGTGGGCTTTTCTTTTTCTGGATTGCTTTTGAAAACACTGTCGGTTGGGTTTAGGGAATTAGTGGATGCTGGTCAATCTGTGTGTTTTTAAAACACTATTGGTTTTTTAAAAAAAAATGTACTCAAATGTAAAGTATTAACAAAGTATTAGTATATAGTTCATATATACATTTTTTTTGATACATTTTGAAATGTATGTAGCATGTACAGTTGAAGTCAGAATTATTAGCCCCCGTTTGAATTCTTTTAATTCTTTTCTTTTTTTTTTTTCCCAAATGATGTTTAACAGAGCAAGGAAATTTTCACAGTATGCTTGATAATATTTTTTCTTCTGGAGAAAGTCTTATTTGTTTTATTTTGGCTAGAATAAAAGCAGTTTTTAATTTTTTTAAAAACCATTTTAAGGTCAAAATTATTAGCCCCTTTAAGCTATATATTTTTTGATGGTGTACAGAACAAACCATCGTTATACAATAACTTGCCTAATTACCCTAACCTGCCTGATTAAGCTAATTAACCTAGTTAAGCCTTTACATGTCATTTAAAGTGTATAGAAATGTATAGTTTAAAAAATATCTAGTCAAATATTATTTACTGTCATCATGGCAAAGATAAAATAAATCAGTTATTAGAAATGAGTTATTAAAACTATTATGTTTAGAAATGTGTTGAAAAAATATTCTCTCCGTTAAACAGAAATTGGGGGGAAAATAAACAGGGGGGCTAATAATTCTGACTTCAACTGTACAAATGACATATTTGATTCCTTCGCGTACCACTAGAAGGAAGCCTGCGTACCACTAGTGGTACACGTACCACAGTTTGAGAACCACTGATCTAGATGTCAAAACTTGCAGTGATTAATTTCATTTTTATTCACCGCCATGCAAAAAGACTCAACGTAATTTCTTTCCACATCTTTAAGACGATGTCATCTTCCAACTGCACCCTTTGGATTAACCAAACATTTACCAGTCCAGAGTCATAACCATTACGTCAAATCCTCCGCTGAATCAATTTAACAGGCTTTTTCCCCCCATTGTGATGTTTTCCTTTCCTTTTCTTTTTCTCCAAGCAAACCTGGAGGTAAAATACCCAGCCATTTAATGGTAGTTCTACCCAGCAGTCCTCCTACACAGTGACTGTCCAGACCCATTACATCATGTCTAAGGAGAACCGCACACGTAATGGACAGAAGTGAGGAAGAAAAACAGGAAATAATCCTCTTTCCTTTTATTGCTTTCTGAGGCGTTGTTGAGCTCAAGCATTTTACCCAATAAGTCAGCGAGAGGTTAGGTTTGTCATCACTTTTACTCGATACACCTTGATCTTTTCACAGTGCTGGAATTTGCTGTATTAAGCGCTAATGAAGTGCGCTGGAAATGCTTAGGGTGGAACGGTCACACACATATTCACACTCGCACAACCCACATTAATGTTATCTATCGCACTCAATTAATAGTTGTAGACTGTCACACATGCACAGATGGCATCCCACAAAACCAACTGGAAGTCAGTGAGAAAGCAGCTCACTCTGCAAGAAGTAAGATGGTACTACTTGAGATTGTGTGTGTATAGGGCTTTTTTTGGACGGGGCTGTTCTTTAATAGAGCACTTGTTTTTAAACCTGCTTTTTTTATATACACACTATCCCATGCTGTCAGATATTTCTTTCTGAAAACTAAATAAAATCATGCATAAAATAAAGTCATAAATTCAAACTTCATTTGACAACTAAATACATTTGACAACGAAATATGGGTCTAATGTGCTAAGTTCATGTTTATTTCTCTAGCGATTTTACAATGTAGATTGTGTCAAAGCAGCTTAACATAGAAGTTCTAGTAAATGTAAACTGTGTCAGTCCAGTTTTCAGAGTTGAAGTTCAGTTTAGTTCAGTTCAGTGTGGTTTAATTTTCACTGCTTAAAGTCCAAACACTGAAGAGCAAATCCATTGATGCGCAGCTCTACAAGTCCCGAACCAATCAAACAGATACTGTATGCTTCTGATCTTCAAATCCTGCGGTATACAGTATGCAGATTTAACACCCTGTTAAAAAAAAAAAAAAAAAGTGACTCAACTTAAAATTGCAAGGCAAATTGCAGAGCTTTTAGTTAACTCAATTTAAATTAAGTCAAGTGCAGTACTTGGGTTAAAAGCTGCAGAAAGTTACCTTACAATTTTTATTCAGGTCAACTTTTTTTTTTTTTTTTTTACTGTGCATTGACTTGTTATAGCAACAAAAGAGATATACCGCATTTCATTTATTTATTTGTTTATTTTTACAGAAACACAATCTGTATATTTTTATTCGGCATACAAATGATTTTATGTGTTGGTTGTACTAGAGATCCATGATTACTGTCATTATTATTTTGATTACACATCTATTTTCAACCCAGGCTCATTATTGATATGTACCCCTGTTTACTTTACTGTAGAGCGCCAAATACGTCCCAGGAGGTATGTTTTTTTTTTTTTTTTTTTTTTTTGCAGTTTTTGATGAATTCACCAGAGGCCTCTGTGTATGTTTTTCAGATCTCAAATTAATCTCACGAGTGCCATTCGCCCATGCTGTTCTCACGTAAATCCACCGGTGGCTGCTGTCGACTGACTGACTAACTGAGTAACTGACTAACTGACTGACCAATACCCTACCCACCCTCTTCCCTAAACCCAACCGATAGTGTTTTCAAAAGTATCGAATTAACCCGATCACCCCCTTCCTTAAACCCAACTGATAGTGTTTTCAAAAATATCGAATGACCCGCCCACTCCCCTTCCCTAAACCTGACCGATAGTGTTTTCAAAAGTATCGAATTAACCCGATCACCCCCTTCCTTAAACCCAACTGATAGTGTTTTCAAAAATATCGAATGACCCGCCCACTCCCCTTCCCTAAACCTGACCGATAGTGTTTTTAAAAGTATCGAATTACCCGATCACCCCCTTCCCTAAACCTGACCGATAGTGTTTTCAAAAGCATCGAATGACCCGATAACCCCTTCCCTAAACCCAACCGATAGTCTTTTTCAAAAGTATTGAATTAACCCTATCACCCCCTTCCTTAAACCCAACCGATAGTGTTTTCAAAATTATCGAATGACCTGCCGACCCCCTTCCCTAAACCAGACCGATAGTGTTTTCAAAAGCATCGAATGACTCGATCACACCTTTCCTACACCCAGAACCGATAGTGCTTTCAAAAGTATCAAATGACCCGATCACCCCCTTCCCTAAACCCGACGATAGTGTTTTCAAAAGTATCGAATGACCCGATCACCCCCTTCCCTAAACCTGACCGATAGTGTTTTCAAAAGTATCGAATGACCCGCCCACCCCCTTCCCTAAACCTGACCGATAGTGTTTTCAAAAGCATAGAATGACTCGATCACCCCCTTCCCTAAACCTGACTGATAGTGTTTTCAAAAGCATCGAATGACCCGATAACCCCTTCCCTAAACCCAACCGATAGTCTTTTTCAAAAGAATTGAATTAACCCTATCACCACCTTCCTTAAACCCAACCGATAGTGTTTTCAAAATTATCGAATGACCTGCCGACCCCCTTCCCTAAACCAGACCAATAGTGATTTCAAAAGCATCGAATGACTCGATCACACCTTCCCTACACCCAGAACCGATAGTGTTTTCAAAAGTATCGAATGACCCGATCACCTCCTTCCCTAAACCAGACCGATAGTGTTTTCAAAAGTATCGAATTAACCCCATCACCCCCTTCTCTACACCCAACCGATAGTGTTTTCAAAAGCATCGAATGTCCTGATCACCCCCTTCCTTAAACCCAGCCGATAGTGTTTTCAAAAGTATCGACTGACCTGATCACCCCCTTCCCTACACCCAACCAATAGTGTTTTCAAAAGCATTGAATGACCCGATCACCCCCTTCCCTACACCCAACCGATAGTGTTTTCAAAAGCACTGATTGACCCGATCACCCCCTTCCCTAAACCCAACCAACAGTGTTTTCAAAAACGATCCAGAAAAAGGAAAGCCCTCGTCGCCGCCTGATTTTTGCCACGTTTTCAGTTTTTACCACGTTTTCACCCTGTTAACCTGTTTGTTTTATTTTTCACCTTTTGTTTTTGTTTTACCTGCTTTCTGGAACCGTTTTTCTCTGGACTCAAACCCTGTTGTCGCGGTCAACTCTTCTCTGTGTCTCAAGTCCGCCGCCATACATGGTGATCTACTGGTCAAACTGGTAACAGTTGAAAAGCCGTTCACATGGAGGTAATTGGTCAGCTGGTAGCGTGAATAGAAATAGAAGCTGTCGGCGGCATTATACCGCTCTATAGTATTCGTTTTAAAAACAAAATGCAGCCATACGTAGTTCTGGCTACATAATTTGCAATCTCCAGAAATGTATTTGGGGGTACGTTTTCACAATGAGCTTGTGTTGTCTATTTTTGTCATGTTATGTGTAAGACATGTAAAAACTTGTAAGGAATTACATTAATTTATGTATGACCTACTCTCCTAAAAACAAAACACTGTTTTGTCTGTAATGCTTTCCAGACCACCTCCTGAAGTAGTTTGAGCAATCAGATTTATAACCATCTCTAATGCGTTTGCGAGGCCCTTTACACCTGTCATTTTCACAATCAGATGGCTATCCGATCAGAAAAAAAATGCATGAACTAAGTGTAAAGTTTAACCCCATATATTGTAGGTTTGAAAGATGGACAAATTTTGGGTAACACTTTAGTTAAGCTATAGATTCACACAATTTACTACTGGCTTATTACCTGTCTATTATTAGTATATTAACTCTGTATTAGCTCTTATGACGTATGATCTTATTTTACATCCCTAATCCAACTCCCCGTAACCTAAACCTTACTAACAACCTTATTAACCATTAGTAAGCAGCTAATTAGTAATTTATTGAATTAAAAATCTTAGTTAATGTCTTTTTTTAAGCATGAACCGTACAAGTGTGACTGAAATCGTATTTATTCAGCTTTCAGATGATGTATAAATCTCAATTTCCCCCCAAAAATGACATTTATGGATTTGTGGTTCAGAGTCATTAATGTGGATTCAACAGTTAAGGCCCGTGCACACCGAGATGTTTTTTGCTCGCATTTTCGGTCGACGTTTAACGCCTCGTGACCAAATAAAGGGCGCCAATGGGATTGTGCACACCAACGCGCAAAACGGCAGGCGCAAAAGCGTCATTTAAAAAAAAAAAACGCCTCATGCTATTTGTTTTGACGCGGCAATCAGATTGGCAATTTTGTTCACGTGCACGGAGCTGCTGAAGTTCCAGTAAACAGTACTTGGAGGCGCTCAAGCGCAAAACTGTCAATGCGAGCGCACATTGAAGAAGATGCCCAGAGGCGATATGAACGTGGAGCTGCTTATTGCACTGGTGAACAATAATCATTTCTTCATCACTAGAGCTGGCGCTGCTATTTGAACCATCCATAACAACAAGCGTGTCAACTTTGTCTTCTTCTTCTTCTGTGTTACAAGCGGGTGTCAGAAGCTGTGTAGTGCCATCTAACGTCAAATAGTGATTTTGCGTACTCTTCTGCTCGACGCCTGTGAAAATCACTTGGGTTTGAATCCGGAAAACGATAAACGCAAACGAAAAGCATCCTGTTGTGTACGAGCCTTTAGATGCACTTAGACTTGTCCAGTTTTGTCCTGAATGTATTTCAGGCTACCTCCTGAAGTGTTTTTTGAGTAATCGGATTTATATCCATCTCCAATGCGTTTCTGGGGGCGTTTCCACCTTCATTTTTACTATCAGTTAGCTATCCAATCAGAAAAAGAAGCATAAAGTGACCAAACGTAAACATTAGCCCCTTAATGTAGCTTTGTGAAAGATGGACAAATTTTGAGTAACACTTTAGTTTAAGTAACAATTCACAGCTTTTCCTACTGGCTTATTGCCTGCCTATTATTAAGATATTAACTGTTTGCTAGCACTTATAGATATAGGCCTGTCACAATATCTTTTTTTTTTTTTTTTTTTGTCGTACAATATATTGCACTAAAATATATTGTGATAAGCGATATTATTAACATTTTAAGACCATTTTATGCCACTCATTATATAATGCCAGAATGACAATATAATATCATCACAATGCAGGTGCACTCTTCCAAAGAACACATTAGATTTTACTCCTAAGAATATTTAATTTAATTATAGTCATTTTAACAATTTAATAATGAGGCATTGAAATCAGAATGTGAAAACGCATATACTAAATAAATAAATAAATAATAATGATAAATGTTAACAGAAAAGTGCAGGGTAAAGAGATCTAGAAACATTAACAGATCTAATTTTAGTTGTCAGACACCCACATGAAAATATACTATAGTAATTTATAGTAAATACTATAGTGTTATTTTTAACCATGTTGACACTGACACCTATACTGTATTAGAGATAGAGATGTTGCACAGTCAGTTTAAATGTCACTGATATATTTTCATGTATGGGTGATATATATTGCATCACCAAAAAATAATTGAGGTCATGTCCATGTGTTTAGCGACAAGTCGATATATTGATTATTGTGACAAGCCTACTTATAGAGTATGATCTTATTTTACATCCTTAATCTTACCCAGTTCTTACCCACCCCAACTACTACTTTACTAAGTATTAATAAGCAGCTAATTAGTAATTTATTGAGTTAAAAGTCTTAGTTAATGTTTTTTAATAGCGTGAATTGTACATTAGAATAAAGTGAGACCGAATGTTGCCTTACCAAGCTTCATCACAGATGTGCAAAAGATTGTTTTCAACTTCAGCTCTCCTGCACCTGTTTAATGCCTGAGATAAACTTCATCCAGCTGTCAGTCTGGGTTTGTCCTCATCTCTTTCTCTGGTCTGCTTGTCTGTAGAGACATTTCAGCCCAGGAGATCTGTTGGCTTTCATTGCTAACAAACAGGATCTATTAGGACACTTACAGTGCTCATCATAAAGGAGTACAGAAAAATGAGTATTTGTACCCATTTCTCAGTGAATATAGGTCATATATTTGGTGCATTTGAACAAGACAGATTTATAAAACAGATATATTTATTAAAATATTTTTTCTCTGACATATAAATTAAGGTGTGCTAATTTTGAACCGATATCATAAATTATTTCGTTAGATTGGCCCAAGATTTGGCTTCAGTACTGACAAATCTATTCAAAATTATTCATTCATTCATTCATTCATTCATTCATTCATTCATTCATTCATCCATTCATTTTCCTTCGGCTTAGTCCCTTTATTCATCAGGGGTTGCCACAGCAGAATGAACCGCCAGCTTATCCAGCATGTTTTACACAGCGGATGTTCTTCCAGCTGCAACCATGGGAAACATCCATACACACTCATTCACACACATACACTACGGCCAATTTTGTGTACCCAATTCTCCTATAGCGCATGTGTTCGGACTGTGGGGGAAACCGGAGCACCCGCAGTAAACCCACGCCAACATGGGGAGAACATGCAAACTCCACACAGAAATGCCAACTGACCCAGCCAGGACTCGAACCAGAGACCTTCTTGCTGTGAGTCAACAGTGCTAACCATTGAGCCACCGTGCTGCCAAAAACGACTAATTATCCGCTTATCAATAGTTAGTAAGGTAGTAGGTTGGGTTTGTTATTGGGTACAATTAGGGATGTAGAATAAGATCATACCTTATAAGTGCTATTAAACAGTTCATATCTTAATAATAAGCAGGTGATAAGGCAGTAAATGGTGTGAACTGTTACTTAAACTAAAGTGTCACCTGTATTTTAAATGCGTTGCATAAAGAATACAGTATATAACAATATACTGCAAAAAATATAATAATTTATAGTAAATACTATAGTGTTTTTGAACCATAATATGCTGTATATTGAGTAGTATTTTCAACACTTTAATGAATGCTATAACATGCTGTGGTATTAACTATGATGAACTTAAAATGCAACTAATACTGTAGTATTTTTTGTAATATCAAATTTTACTACAGTAAACTGTGCTGAATTGTAGTATAATATACCCTACATAATATAGATAGATGCTTTTTGACTGTTTTCATAGCTACACCCAGACTTGCACATAATAGTCTTCACTTTTATGTTTTTTTATAGTGATTTTAAGATTACATACTATAGTAAAGTGTGTTACTGTATAATATACTGTATATATTATAGTATTTACAACTCTTTGTTAATGAATGGTACAGCATGCTGTGGTATTAACCAGGGGCGTTGCTAGACATAAAGCTCTAATGGGGCAGGCCCTCCTCCAAAAAAAAAAAAAAAATAAATAAAAAAAATAATAATAATTTTATATATATATATATATATATATATATATATATATATATATATATATATATATATATATATATATATATAATACATAAATAAATGAAAGTATTTTTAAGTGTTATTATACAATTGTTTTTTCTAAATAATTAGTCATAAATGTAACTAGAAAATAATGTAAAGACACAACTGGAGTGATATGCTAAGACCATTTAAGAAATCTTTTGCATAAATAATAATTTCATTTGAATGAAATTCTATAGGCAATTCTATAGAATACAAAAACAATGTTTTATAGAATTATCTGTTGTCTTGGACTTGACACATGACCGAGAATTAGGTAAATTAAGTTTTACCTCCCTGACTGCATCCATCCCTCATTTGTGCTTCATACAAAAAAATCTATCAGGAGGCATGCTTAGTATGATCATCATCATATTGTTTAAACTGTAGTTTTGTCAACTTGCAAAACTCACTGCATGCCGTCACCTCCACATAAAAAAAGACTGTTAATCCCGGTTTCACGACGCATGAGCGGAGCGTGAGCAGCGTATTTTTTCCGGCGTGCATATTAACATCCGGGACTCACACCGGGAGAAGAGCAGCGTGTCATGGTCCAGCTGGAGCGGTGTGGGAGGCGCGAGGGTATAGTTTTCTGACGCAGACATGCGTCAGTTTGCTTTTTCATTAACTACACTGCTTTCACCAGAGTTGGTTCGGTTGCACATAGAGAATATCTTCTTTATTCCGGGATTACCACTCTTAATAAATACACTTGCATATGAAGTAAACCATATCTCAAAGCATTTACTGGGGCACTGGCGATTTTTACTGGGGCATGTGCCCCAGTAAATTGGGTCTAGTGACGCCCCTGGTATTAACTATGGTGAACTTAAAATGTAGTTAATACTGTAGTATTTTTTTTAGTATCAGTTTTACTACAGTAAACTGTGGTGTATTGTAGTATAATATACCTTACAGAGTACATGTAGTTTTTAATTGATTATATTTTCATAGCTACACCTAGGTTTGGACAGGACAGTCTTCACTTTTGTTTTTTCATAAATACTATATTGATTTTTAGAAAATAATAGTGTTTCTGTACCACACTGTAGTCAAGTGCATTATACTGTACACCAGTCCAACTGCTTGTTAAGGCAAATGTCTAATCAGCCAAACACATGGCAGCAACTCAATGTATTTAGGCATGTTGACATGGTCAAGACGATCTGCTGCAGTTCAAAATGAGCATCCGAATGGGGAAGAAAGGTGATTTATCCTGTCTTGTATCAAATGTTTAGGCTGGTGGTGGTGGTGTAATGGTGTGGGGGGTATTTTCTTGGCACACTTTGGGCCCATTAGTACCAATTGAGCATCATGTCAAAGCCACAGCCTACCTGAGTATTGTTGCTGACCATGTCCATCCTTTTATGACCACAGTGTACCCATCTTCTGATGGCTACTTCCAGCAGGATAACGCGCCATGTCATAAAGCGTGAATCATCTCAGACTGGTTTCTTAAACATGACAATGAGTTCTCTGTACTCAGATGGCCTCCACAGTCACCAGTTCTCAATCCAATTGAGCACCTTTGGGATGTGGTGGAACGGGAGATTCGCATCATGGATGTGCAGCCGACAAATCTGCAGCAACTGTGTGATGCTATCAAGTCATTAAGGAGCAAAATCTCTGAGGAATATTTCCAGTACCTTGTTGAATCTCTGCCACGAAGGATTAAAGCAGTAGTAAAGGCAAAAGGGGGTCCAACCCGGTTCTAGTAAGGTGTACCTAATAAAGTGGCCAGTGAGTGTATATTATAGTATTTACAACACATTGTTAATGAATGCTACGGCATACTGTAATATTAACTATAGGGAACTGATAAACTAATAATTAGTGTAGTATACTTTAGTTTTTACTACAGTAAGCTGTGGTGTATTGTAGCACAATATACCTTATAGTTGTAGAAAACTACATTGGGTCATTTGTTTGTATTACTATAGTTGTTGTGTTACCATAGCAGCTGTAGAATGACCACAGAATGATTAATTCAAGTACATCACAGTAGTATGGTTCAGTAAACACTGTAATATTTACTATAAATAACTAGTATTTTCCTGTGTGTGTGTACATAAATAAGTCCTTTTGTTTTTCATTAAAGCAACAGGAAAAAGCGACAGAAACGAATGATCCATCCAGTTGGTTTTCTGCCTTTCTCCACAGGTGGTCGTCTGGTATTCATAGCTGCACCTAAAGTGTACAATTATTTCAGTCTTGCCATTTCCATCTGCATGTTCTATAAGGAGTTCAGTGGATTTGTTTGAACTGGACAGATTACAGGGCTGCGCCAAAGCCGGTTTTAGTGGTCTTTTTATGGGATCTTGACTCCAGAACATCTGTTTTGAAAGGACTAATATTACAAAATAATAACACAGGCAGTATTCCCAGAGATAGACCCAATGGACTCGAGGAAGCAGCTGCTTGTAGGAACACTTCCTTTACTGAAACTCTGTAATTTCCTCATGCACTCTCTCTCAGGGTCTACATTTATGTCTTCCTTTCTTACTTTCATGTTTCGGTTCATTTGTAACACCTGGAAGAGGGGACATATTGATTATCTGAACAGAGGGTTTTATTTGTTTTGCAGCATGTGCCCTGAGCTGTTGAAGAGTTTGATTATGCTACCAAGACACAGTGGAAAAATGTAAACACAGGCTCATTGTGAAAACGTACCCCTATATACATTTCTGGAGATCACGAATTATGTAGCCAGAGGTACGTATGGCTGCATTTTGTCTTTAAAACAAATGCTACGGAATGGTATGACGGCTTTCCTTTTTGCGCTAGCAGCTGACCGCTTAACTCTGTATGGACAGCTTTCCTGCTGTTATCAGTTTGTCCAGTGGCTCGTCACCTATGGCGGCTGACTTGAGACGCAGAGAGGAGTTGACAGAGACGACAGGGTTCGAGTCCGGCGTTCCAGAAAGCAGGTAAAACCAAAACAGAAGCCAAGAAATAAAATAAACAAGTAAATAACAGGGTGAGAATGTGGTAAAATCTGAAAATGTGGTAAAAATCAGTGGGCTTTTCTGGAATGCTTTTGAAAACACTGTTGGTTGGGTTTAGGGAAGCAGGTGGGTGGGGTGATCAGTTGGTCGTCAGTCAGTCGACAGCGGCCTCTAGTGGATTTATGTGAAAAGAGCAGGCGCAAATGGCACTCGCGAGACAAAAATTTGAGATCTGAAAAAGCGCACACAGCGGCCTCTGGTGGATTCGCGAAAACAAAAACTGCAAAAAGAAACAGCTCAATCTAAAACTCACTCACCTGGTTTTTACCACACTTTCAGATCTTACCATGTCCTCACCCTGTTATTTACTTGTTTATTTTATTTTTCGCCTTTTATTTTTGTTTTACCTGCTTTCTGGAATTGTTCTTCATCAGACTTGAACCTTTTCGTTGCTATCAACTCCTTTCTGCATCTCAAGTCTGCCAATGTACATGGCGAGCTACTCAGCAAACTGGTAACAGCGGGAAAGGTAATTAGTCAGCTGGTAGCGCGAAAAGAAGCAGAAGCTGTCTGCTGCGTCATACCGCCCTGTAGCGTTTGTTTTAAAGACGAAATGCAGCCATACGTTCCTCTGGCTACATAATTTACGATCTCCAGAAATGTATACAAGGGTACATTTTCACAATGAGCTTGTGTCGTCTATTTTTATCACATACAGTGCATCTGGAAAGTAGTCATAGCGCTTCACTTTTTCCACATTTTTTTATGTTACAGCCTTATTCCAAAAGGAATTAAATTGTTTTATTTCCTCTAAATTCTACACACAATACCTCATAATGACAATGTGAAAAAAGGAGTTTTTTAAATTGTTGCAAATGTATTAAAAATAAAAAAGCTGAGAAATCATATGTACATCAGTATTCACAGCCTTTGCTCAATATTTGGTTGATGCACCTTTAGCAGCAATTACAGCCTCAAGTCTTTTTGAACATGATGCCACAAGCTCGGCACACCTGTCTTTGGGGAATTTTTGCCCATTCCTCTTTGCAGTACCTCTCAAGCGCTATCAGGTTGGATGGGAAGCGACGGTGTACAGCCATTTTTAGATTTCTCCAGAGATGTTCAATAGGATTTAGATCTGGGCTATGGCTGGGCCACTCAAGGACATTCACCGTGTTTGTGTGACGCCACTCCATTGCTATTTTGGCGGTGTGCTTTGGGTCATTGTCCTGCTGGAAGATGAACCGTCGCCCCAGTCTGAGGTCAAGAGCACTCTGAAGCAGGTTTTCATTCAGGATGTCTCTGTACATTGCTGCATTCATCTTTCCCTCTATCCTGACTAGTCTTCCAGTTCCTGCTGCTGAAAAACATTCCCACTGCATGATGCTGCCACCACCATGCTTCAGTGTAGGGATGGTATTAGCCTGGTGATGAGCGGTGCCTGGTTTTCTCCAAATGTAACGCCTGGCATTCACTCCAAAGAGTTCAATTTTAGTCTCATCAGACCAGAGAATTTAGTTTCTGATGGTCTGAGAGTCCTTCAGATGCCTTTAGGCAAATTCCAGGTGTGGAGTGGCTTCCGTCTGGCCACTCTACCATACAGGCCTGATTGGTGGATTGCTGCACAGATGGTTGTCCTTCTGTAAGGTTCTCCTCTCTCCACAGAAGAATGCTGGAGCTCAGACAATCGACAATCGGGTTATTGATCACCTCCCTGACTAAGGCCCTTCTCCCCTGATCACTCAGATTAGATGGCCGGCCAGCTCTAGGAAGAGTCCTGGTGCTTCCAAACATCTTCCACTTACGGATGATGGAGGCCACTGTGCTCATTGGAACTTTCAGAGCAGCAGACATTTTTCTGTAACCTTCCCCAGCCTTGTGTCTCGAGACAATCCTGTCTTGGAGGTCTATAGACAATTCCTTTGTCTTCATGCTTGGTTTGCGCTTTGACATGTACTGTCAACCCTGGGACCTTATATAGACAGGTGTATGCCTTTTCAGATCATGTCCAATCAACTGAATTGACCACAGGTGAACTCCAATTAAGCTGCTGAAACATCTCAAGAATGATCAGTGGAAACAGAATGTACCTGAGCTTAATGTAGAAATTTACGGCAAAGGCTGTGAATACTGATGTACATGTGATTTTTCAGCTTTTTTATTTCTAATAAATTTTCAACATTTTCAAAAACTCTTTGTTCACATTGTCATTATGGGGGATTGTGTGGAGAATTTTGAGGAAATAAATGAATTTAATCCATGTTGAAATAAAGCTGTAACATAAAAATTTTTCGAAAAAGTCAAGCGCTAGGAATACTTTCCGGATACACTGTACATTAAAATAAAGTGTGACTAAAAAAATACATCAAGCTTAAGTTAGTTTGATCAATTTAAGCACCAATTCATACCATTTACTATTGGCTTATTATCTGCCTATCATTAAGATATTAACTGTTTATGAGCACATTGATCTCATTTTACATTCCTGATCCTACCCAATACATAAACCCAACTACTACCTTGCTAACTATTAATGTACAGTTAATTAGTAGTGTATTAGGCTAAAAGTCTTAGTTAAATGTTTGCTAATAGCATGAACTGTGCATTAAAATAAAGTGTGACCAAAAAAATACATCAAGCTTAATTCAGTTTGATCAATTTAAGCCACAACAAAGCATATTCTTGGCCTGTTTGTCACAGTATAAAGCAGAACAAGCTCCTGTGTGCTGAAAATAAGTGTTGCTCTGGAGCCGTGCGCTGTCAGACGCTTGAGGTAATTCTTGCGGCTGTTTGATGTGAGAGTGATTGGCCTCGGAGTGCCGCTCTCTGTAGCTCTGTTATTGAGCCATCACTCTCAGTGCCACACCACTGTCATTACTGGGAGAGGGGCAGTATGGGAAATAGCAGGGTGTGCAATGCATCCGCTCCAGCATCTGGGAGACACATTACCAAGCCGGGGATTCCAGCTAGCGTAGATATCAATGCACACATGCAGGGCTGGGGAAATGCATACAGTTGTAGCGCTCATGAATTATTAGCCGCTCTGTATATATATATATATATATATATATATATATATATATATATATTTTTTTTTTTTTTTTCCACAATTTCTGTTTAACAGAGAGAAGAAAACTATTTTCAACACATTTTTAAACATGATAGTTTTAATAACTCAATTTCTAATGACTGATTTCTTTTATCTTTGCTATGATGACAGCACATAATATTTGACTAGATACTTTTTAAGATACTAGTATTCAGCTTAAAGTGACATTTAAAGGCTTAACTAGGTTAACTAGGCATGTTAGGGTAATTTTAATATAATAATTTTAATAATTAATAATAATAAAAATAGTAATAACCCTAGAGATGGGGCGTGAAAATCCCAGTATGTCAGCAGTTTCTGAAATACTCAGACCAGCCCGTCTGGCACCAACATGGCACGTTCAAAGTCACTTAAATCACCTTTCTTCCCCATTCTGATGCTCGGGTTGAAGTGCAGCATATCGTCTTGATCATGTGTACATGCATAAATACATTGAGTTGCTGCCATCTGATTGACTGATTAGAAATTTGCATTAACAAGCAGTTGGACAGGGCGACACTGTGGCACAGTGGGTAGTGCTGTTGCCTTACAACAAGAAGGTCGCTGGATTGAGCCCCAGCTGGGTCAGTTGGCATTTAAGTTAGTTTGATCAATTTAAGCAACAATTCATACCATTTACTATTGGCTTATTACCTGCCTATCATTAAGATATTAACTGTTTATGAGCACATTGATCTCATTTTACATTCCTGATCCTACCCAATACATAAACCCAACTACTACCTTCCTAACTATTAATGTACAGTTAATTAGTAGTGTATTAGGCTAAAGGTCTTAGTTAAATGTTTGCTAATAGCATGAACTGTGCATTAAAATAAAGTGTGACCAAAAAAATACATCAAGCTTAATTCAGTTTGATCAATTTAAGCCACAACAAAGCATATTCTTGGCCTGTTTGTCACAGTATAAAGCAGAACAAGCTCCTGGGTCAGTTGGCATTTCTGTGTGGAGTTTGCATGTTCTCCCCGTGTAGGTGTGGATTTCCTCCTGGTGCTCTGGTTTCCCCCACAGTCTAAACACATGCGCTATAAGTGAAGTGAACAAGCTAAATTGGCTGTAGTGTATGTATGGGTGTAAATGCAAGAGTGTATGGGTGTTTCCCAGTGCTGGGTTGTGGCTCGAAAGGCATCCGCTGCGTAAAACATATGCTGGATAAGTTGGCGGTTCATTCCACTGTGGCGACCCTTGATTAATAAAGGGACTAAGCCGAAAAGAGCAGTTGGGCAGGTGTACCTAATAAAGTGGTCGGTGAGTTTATGTCTACACACTTTGCTGTTGTTAATTGTTCTGTCTCGCTATCATATATATAAATATATATATATATATATATATATATATATATATACAGGGAGTGCAGAATTATTAGGCAAGTTGTATTTTTGAGGATTATTTTATTATTGAACAACAACCATTTTCTCAATGAACCCAAAAAAACTCATTAATATCAAAGCCGAATATTTCTGGAAGTAGTTTTTAGTTTGTTTTTAGTTTGAGCTATTTTAGGAGGATATCTGTGTGTGCAGGTGACTATTACTGTGCAGAATTATTAGGCAACTTAACAAAAAACTAATATATACCCATTTCAATTATTTATTTTCACCAGTGAAACCAATATAACATCTCAACATTCACAAATATACATTTCTGACATTCAAAAACAAAACAAAAACAAATCAGTGACCAATATAGCCACCTTTCTTTGCAAGGACACTCAAAAGCCTGCCATCCATGGATTCTGTCAGTGTTTTGATCTGTTCACCATCAACATTGCGTGCAGCAGCAACCACAGCCTCCCAGACACTGTTCAGAGAGGTGTACTGTTTTCCCTCCTTGTAAATCTCACATTTGATGATGGACCACAGGTTCTCTATGGGGTTCAAATCAGGTGAACAAGGAGGCCATGTCATTAGTTTTTCTTCTTTTAGACCCTTTCTTGCCAGCCACGCTGTGGAGTACTTGGACGCGTGTGATGGAGCATTGTCCTGCATGAAAATCATGTTTTTCTTGAAGGATGCAGACTTCTTCCTGTACCACTGCTTGAAGGTGTCTTCCAGAAACTGGCAGTAGGACTGAGAGTTGAGCTTGACTCCATCCTCAACCCGAAAAGGCCCCACAAGCTCATCTTTGATAATACCAGCCCAAACCAGTACTCCACCTCCACCTTGCTGGCATCCGAGTCGGACTGGAGCTCTCTGCCCTTTACCGATCCAGCCACGGGCCCATCAAGACTCACTCTCATTTCATCAGTCCATAAAACCTTAGAAAAATCCGTCTTGAGATATTTCTTGGCCCAGTCTTGACGTTTGAGCTTGTGTGTCTTGTTCAGTGGTGGTCGTTTTTCAGCCTTTCTTACCTTGGCCATGTCTCTGAGTATTGCACACCTTGGGCTTTTAGGCACTCCAGTGATGTTGCAGCTCTGAAATATGGCAAAACTGGTGGCAAGTGGCATCTTGGCAGCTGCACGCTTGACTTTTCTCAGTTCATGGGCAGTTATTTTGCGCCTTGGTTTTTCCACACGCTTCTTGCGACCCTGTTGACTATTTTGAATGAAAAGCTTGATTGTTCCATGATCACGCTTCAGAAGCTTGGCAATTTTAAGAGTGCTGCATCCCTCTGCAAGATATCTCACTATTTTTGACTTTTCGGAGCTTGTCAAGTCCTTCTTTTGGCCCATTTTGCCAAAGGAAAGGAAGTTGCCTAATAATTATGCACACCTGATATAGGGTGTTGATGTCATTAGAGATGCACATCACCTAATATGGTTAATTGGTAGTAGGCTTTCAAGCCTATACCGCTTGGAGTAAGACAACATGCATAAAGAGGATGATGTGATCTGTAGTTGCCTAATAATTCTGCACTGCCTGTACTCTTAGGGGCCGATCACACCGAATGCGCTTTTACGTTCCTTTTGTTGACCAGAAAAAAAAGAAGCGCGGTGCTAGGCAATTACTGAATCAGCTGCCTACTGTGCGCGAGTGTTGCTGTTGAGATTGGTATCATTTTAATATTTAATAATATTGTGAAATTCAAGATTTGTGAGTCATTCAACTCTGGATAACTCAAA
>LR812532.1:57513160-57590660 GCA_903798195.1 Danio kyathit | reverse complement strand
CAATCTGCAATAATGTTATTATTAACAGCAGTATTATTTATAATATGCATATTCGTATTTGTTTTAATAAAAACAAGTTTAGATTTGTCCACCTGTCGAGTTTTGGAGACGTCTGCATCACCATATGGGGCATAAGAATCGGACGTGTTTGGATATAACATTTATATATATATATATATATATATATATATATATATATATTATAGGTGGGCATAGATTAATTTTTTTAATCTAGATTAATCTAGATTAATTTCAAAATTAATCTAGATTAAAATGGCTCATTTGAATTCTGCCGAAGATATTCAGAATATGTGTGCTACCCAAATAATAAGTCTTTGAGAACGGGTTTCTCAAGCCGGGTGTCGCATTAGACCAGTGTCTCATCTCCAAAATGTTTCCAAAATGCATCACAAACTGCTTGAGAAACTGTTCTACTATGATAATTGGTGATGAAAATAAATGATGTTCAATAAGATGTGTTTACTTACTTGTGTTTACTAACTGTTTATTCAGTTAAACATGAATGTTGAACTGTAGGCCTACATAAGCTCCAAACAGCGAATTCTGATGAGCTTAATCAGACTAAAGTCAGCACTGAACTAAACAGAAATGGAATTAAGTCGTGGAGTATGCAGATTTTAGTGGCATTATTGAAGTAAACACCGCGGTCTTTAGGACCTTTCGCCATATTTTCCGACAAGGTCCACACGCGGCTGTCAGAAAGGACGGCACACACACATACACAAACACACACACACCACACATCGCGAAATGCGGAAGTTTTTTTTTTCTTACCATTTGGCATGCGTTATTAAACTCCATAACTCTCTCACCTGTCCTTACTCCGTATTTGCGTCTATATTACCCCAGTTTGTCACGAAGGAATAAATGAAAAGTGAAACTGCAGTTAGAGTCAGGCATCCTGCTGATTTGATTCAATAGAGCAGACGGCTCACCGGTCAGGTATACATCCGCGGTAATATATCAAGGTGAAAGTCATCATAGCTTGCGTAGAATAGACCCAGCTCCCAAACCAACTTTGAGAATAGATTAACGGCGATATTTTTTTTTATCGCGCGATAAGAGTCTCGCGTTAACGCAGCACGTTAACGCCGTTAACGGCCCAGCACTAATATATATATATATATATATTTTTTTTTTTTTTTTTTTTTTTTTTTTTTTTGACCACACCTCATTATTTATTAAGTTGCTGGAAATTAGAACTGAATTTAGAAATAGTTTTAATCAAATCTTTGAGCTTAATAAACAAAATTAAATATGAAGGCTAATGGATGTCTTCAGTGGAGTGCGTACAACACCGTTTCCTTACTCCACAAAAGTAAAGGAGTAAAGTAAAGAGTAAAAGTAAAGTGAAGAGAAAGTAAAGAGGTCGAATGGAGGAGACTCGTTCTTTATCCTCGTGCTGCGGATGGTCTGTTTAACTGTTTTCTCACTAGTGAAGCGTTGTTTTCCCACTTACAAAGTCCGCCATGTAAATAGCAAATGTGCCATGCGTGACGCAACTGGCTCTTAAAGGGAATGAGAGATGAGACTCTGATTGGTTTAATGCATGTTATGCTCAAAACACACCCAGAGCTCATTAAGAGAATAAGCACAACCCTGTTAGACCATGTGCCCCGGTGCAGAGCGTATTTTTACGTCCTTAAAATAGCAAAAGTGGATTCAGACACGCCCTTAATGCTTTTGCGCCATGCACTTTAGACTTTGTGCCTAGATCGTTAAAATAGAGCCCTTAAAGTGCAATTTAAAGGCTAAACTAGGTTAAATAGGCAAGTTAGGGTGATTAGGCAAGTTATTGTATGACGATGGTTTGCTCTGTAAATAATTCGGAAAAAATATTGCTTAAGTGGGCTAATAATATTGGCCTTAAAATGTTTTTTTTTTTATGTAAAACTGCTTTTATTCTAGCTAAAATAAAACAAATAAGACTTTTTTCAGACGAAAAAATATTATAGGAAATATTTGAAAAATAAAATAAAATTCACAGGAGGGTTAATAATTTTGACTTCAACTGTACGTGGGCCATATCCGATCTGTGACAAAAATTCAGAATTGGGTCACTTGAACCATGCTGCATAAATGCAGGCAAAGAGGTTTCGTTTTGCACGAGTAAGCAATGCAGTCGTGACACTTACAACCAAGATTTGCATTATATAGCGTCTTTGAAATGTGTGATCCAGACCTCCTGCTTCAAAATGATCTCTCCTCAAAATGCCTCCGGGGAGCGCTGCGAATGCTAATCACAACACATTAATGAATTCTAATAGGCCAGAGGTGTCATTTGGGCATTCAATTACCCCCGGAGTATCTCTAATTAAGGGCATGTGAACATCCATTAAAATAGCCATGTTCCTGGCAATTGCAGAGTGGAACTTTAATGAAAAACATGACATATGCATGGCATAATGAAAAGCAGAGGTGCGGACAGCTAAAACCAGAGGCGCAAAGCAAAACACGTCAAAACATGTTTCTGATCAAATCAATGCTGGTAGGGAAAAGCACCATCAGCTGCACACGGTTGGTAATCGTTACTTAATTTATTCACTATGTTCACTTTTTTCCAATGAAAACAAAATATCACAGATGTTTTGTCTTGCTACACTCATTTTTCCCCTATTTATTTGCTTGGAAAAGAACTAAATGTGCAGTGAAAACAAGCAGATGGTTCTAAAAATGATTATTAAAAGATACAAAATAATGTTTTAAACATTTCAGTATCAGTCATGTAAATTCATGTTGAAACTACTTAATCACATAATAAACTATTCACTGGCCACTTTATTAGGTACTCCTGTCTGATTGCTCGTTAACACAAATTTCTAATCAGCCAATCACCTGGCAGCAACTCAATGCATTTAGCCATGTAGACATGGTCAAGATGATCTGCTGCAGTTCAAATCGAGCATCAGAATAGGGGAAGAAAGGTGATTTAAGTGACTTTGAACGTGGCATGGTTGTCGGTGCCAGATGGGCTTGTCTGAGTATTTCAGAAACTGCTGATCTACTGAGATTTTCACGCACAACCATCTCTAGGGTTTACAGAGAATGGTCTGAAGAAAGAGGAAATATCCAGTGAGCGGCAGTTCTGTGTGCTCAAATGCCTTGTTGATGTCAGAGATCAGAGTAGAATGGCCAGACTGGTTCCACCTGAGAGAAAGGAAACAGTAACTCAAATAACCACTCGTTACAACCGAGGTCTGCAGAAGAGCATCTCTGAATGCACAACACGAGGCGGATGGGCTACAGCAGCAGAAGACTTCTGATGGCTACTTCCAGCAGGATAACGCACCATGTCATAAAGCGTGAATCATCTCAGACTGGTTTCTTGAACATGATGAGTTCACTGTACTCAAATGGCCTCCACAGTCATCCGATCTCAATCCAATTGAGCACCTTTGGGATGTGAAGATTCACATCATGGATGTGCAGCCGACAAATCTGCAGCAACTGCGTGATGCTATCATGTCAATATGGAGCAAAATCTCTGAGGAATATTTCCAGTACCTTGTTGAATCTATGCCACGAAGTATTAAGGCAGTTCAGGCAAAAGGGGGTCCAACCCGGTACTAGTAATGTGTACCTAATAAAGTGGCCAATGAGTGTGTACTACTGCTTTTATTTACTGAATAAAGAGCTTTCTCTTGGAAGAGTGGTTAAATGTGGATAAGCCTGATTAAATAATGATCTCCAGTAATTTGAGGGAGCTGCTTCTACTGTCCTTGAGGCATAGCTAATTGAATGAACACTGATTATTATGTTTTTTTCTCTTGGTTTCGCTGCACACAATAGCCCATGGGCTTGCTGACCCGTAGGAAAGTAGTGTAAGGCATTTATGAAGAAAATAAAGTTTCAGGTTGCATTTCAGGTTTTTGTATTTTCAGTGTATTTCTTAGAAAGCTGATTTTCAAGGAAATATGCATATTGTTTTGTCCGCTCTCTCTAATGGATTATGTGTCTTTGTCGCATTAGGTTGATTCAGTAGGAGTGAAGAAGTGAAATAAAAGCAGTCCAGGGTGGCCACACAGCGAATGGTTAAGGCAATGAAGCGACACCTCCACTGGATTACAGAGTAATTGTGTGCTGGGAAACCATAGGACTACCTAATACAGCCACAAGCTTTTACTCAGGCGAATCTCACGCCTGCAGAACCCAAATCAATTTTACCCCATACGATGGACATGATTTATTTCCACTAGTCTGAGCTCCTCGCTGTATTGACATTCCTGGTTTCATTATTGTACACCTTGTACGTTATTTTTAGAAGAAGAAGTAATCAAATGTCGTGGAATTTTCACCTTTCATCAATATTTTTATATACAGTGCATCCGGAAAGTATTGATAGCGCTTCATATTTTCCACATTTGTTTATGTTACAGCTTTATTCCAAAATGAATTAAATTCATTTATTTTGTCAAAATTCCACACACAATACCCCATAATGAGAATGTTTTTTGAAATTGTTGCAAATTTATTAAAAATAAAAAACCTGAGAAATCACATGTACATCAGTATTCACAGCCTTTGCTCAATACTTTGTTGATGCACCTTTGACAGCAATTACAGCCTCAAGTCTTTTTGAATATGATGCCACAAGCTCGGCACACCTGTCTTTGGGGAATTTTTGCCCATTCCTCTTTGCAGTACCTCTCAAGCTCTATCAGGTTGGATGGGAAGCGACGGTGTACAGCTGTTTTCAGATCTCTCCAGATATGTTCAATAGGATTTAGGTTTGGGCTCTGGCTGGGGCACTCAAGGACATTCACCGAGTTGTTGTTAAGTCACTCCATTGATATTTTGGCGGTGTGCTTTGGGTCATTGTCCTGCTGCAAGATGAACCGTCGCCCCAGTCTGAGGTCAAGAGCACTCTGAAGCAGGTTTTCATTCAGGATGTCTCTGTACATTGCTACATTCATCTTTCCCTCTATCCTGACTAGTCTTCCAGTTCTTGCTGCTGAAAAACATTCCCACTGCATGATGCTGCCACCACCATGCTTCACTGTAGGGATGGTATTAGCCTGGTGATGAGCGGTGCCTGGTTTTCTCCAAACGTAACGCCTGGCATTCACTCCAAAGAGTTCAATTTTAGTGTCATCAGATCAGAGAATTTAGTTTCTTATGGTCTGAGAGTCCTTCAGATGCCTTTTGGCAAATTCCAGGAGAGGAGTGGCTTCCGTCTGGCCACTCTACCATACAGGCCTGATTGGTGGATTGCTGCACAGATGGTTGTCCTTCTGTAAGGTTCTCCTCTCTCCACAGAAGAACGCTGGAGCTCAGACAGAGTGACCATCGGGTTATTGATCACCTTCCTGACTAAGGCCCTTCTCCCCCGATCACTCAGCTTAGATGGCCGGCCAGCTCTAGAAAGAGTCCTGGTAGTTCCAAACATCTTCCACTTATGGATGATGGAGGCCACTGTGCTCATTGGAACTTTCAGAGCAGCAGAATGTAAATGATTTAGGTAATCCTAACGAACCTAAAATATTAAACGTTTAGTATGATTTACCATCTGACATTTTTTTTTAAATGGTTATGTTCCTTTTTTAGAGTGTATGTAAACTTCTGGTTTCAAGAATTATTAAACCCTCTTTGAATTTTTTTCCCTTCTTTAAACATTTCCCAAATGATGTTTAACAGAGCAAGAAAATTTTCATAGTATGTCTGATAATATTTTTTCTTCTGAAGAAAGTCTTATTTGTTTTATTTCGGCTAGAATAATTTTTCAAAAAACATTATAAGGTCAATATTATTAGCTATTTTAAGCTATATGTATATATATATATATATATATATATATATATATATATATATATATATATATATATATATATATATATATTTCGATAGTCTACAATAACTTGCCTAATTAAACTAACCTGCCTAGTTAACCTAATTAACCTAGTTAAGCCTTTAAATGTCTCTTTAAGCTGTACACTGTAAAGCCCAAAAAGTTAAGGTAACTCAAACCATTAGAGGAAACTGATTGCAACAAACCATTAAGTTCAAAAACTAATCCTAATGAGTACTGTGAACTTAATCCATTTGAGTAAAAGAAGCAATTTGAGCACAGTAAAACCCAATAAATCAAGAGACCTCAAACCAACTGAGTACTGTACAACCCAATAAGTTAAGGCAACTCAAACCGTTTGAGGAAACCGATTGCTACAAACCATTTGAGTAAAAAACAACTAATCTATATGAGTACTGTGATCTTACTCCATTGAAGTTGAAGTAATGAGGTATTTAATTAACTCATTACCTTCAACACTGAGTTCAAAACTCTTTTCAAATGAGTAGAAGTCATAAATTTTGAGTTAACTAACACTCATTTCATTTGATAAAGTTGACTGTTGGGTTTTACAGTGTAATAACTTTGACTGTTAAAAACTATTAGTTAGTTAATTAAAGTAATTAGCGACTAACAAAGTCATGGTAACCAATAACTTAACTTTTCTGATTTTGATTGTAATACAACCTTGTGTAAAGCTGATTTGAAACAATAATTATCATGAATGCGCTATACAAATACACTTGAACTCAATTGAATTATTCCTCAAACAAACTGATATATAATGGCTTCAGTAGAAAATATTGGACAAAATCCACAGATAACGACACTAGTAAAGCATGCTACTGGGCTAATGTTGATTTGATGGCAATCAGTTCATCACACCACAATAGAGCGAACGTGATGGTTCTGTCCTTGTTCTGCTTCTGCTGCTTGAAACTGAAAAAGCAAACACACTCAGCTGAAAAATAAAACATGTCGTGTCTGACTGACAAAGAAGCAAGAAAAGGAGCACAAGGTTTAGTGTACAAAGAATTCTATGAACTCGCTGACCACTGGTAGTGTAAGAAAAAGGAAAAAAAAGTTTTTTGAAGACATTTTTTTGATTAAGTTCACATGATTTACATTAAATGCACAACATGTTCCTGCAGCATTTCAAATTCTGCACTGCCTGTATATATATATATATATATATATATATATATATATATATATATATATATATATATATATATATATATATATATATATATATATATACTGTACAGTTGAAGTCAGAATAATTAGCCCCCCTGAATTATTAGCCCCCCTGTTTATTTTTTACCCAATTTCTGTTTAACGGAGAGCAGATTTTTTCAACACATTTCTAAACATAATAGTTTTAATAACTCATCTCTAATAACTGATTTATTTTATCTTTACCATTATGACAGTAAATAACATTTGACTAGATATTTTTCAAGACACTTCTATAGACCTGAAAGATTATCGTAAGACTAATATACTGATGTTGTTACCACCTAAAAAATGATAATTTTGATTTCACTGGGACTTTAAATGTGTTAAATGTACTTTAATTAATTGTCATGCAATTCGCTTCGACCACCAAACTAGGCGCTCAGTGTTATATTATCAGTTTTTATGCACTAAGGCAGCTTTGCAAAAACAGTCAACGACACATTCAAGTTGTCAGCTGCTAGAAAAGAGTAATGGTGCATAATAGACACCTCACCTCGCTATATCAGTGCTATGAAGAGAAAAGAGAGACTGCTTTCTCCTTTAAGTGTTTTTGGCAGCTTAACTGATAGTAATGAAACATAACAGCCTGCCATAATAACTGTCACTATTACTTAGTGGGCCTCAGAAGGGAATAAAAAAAATGTGGATCTGTGCTGTACTCTATACTCATGTGAATGACATAGCTCCTGTCTAATGCCGTCTGCGTGAGGAAAAGAAGTCAAAATTTGACATGATCATAACTTACAGCAAGCGTATTACCGTGTCTATAAACTAGTAAGCTGAAGCTGTAATGGAATGGCTGAAAACCATTAAGGAGGATGGCGTTTTAGATTATGGATTACATAAAGCAATCCATGGACCAAGCTTGTGGACAATGTGCTGAATAAAAACAAAATGCATTCATTCATTCATTCATTCATTCATTCATTCATTCATTCATTCATTTTCATCTGCTTTTCCGGAGCTGGGTCTCAGGAGAGAATCCCAGACTTCCCTCTCCCCAGACACTTCCTCCAGCTCCTCCAGAGGGATCTTGAGGCGTTCCCAGGCCAGCCGATCGACATAGTCCCTCCAGCATGTCCTGGGTCCTCTCCGAGGCCTTCTCCTGGTGGGACATGCTTGGGACACCTCCCTAGGTAGGCGTCCAGGAGGCATCTGAAACGGATGCCTGAGCCACCTCAGCTGACTTCTCTTGATGTGAAGGAGCAGCGGCTCTACTGCGAGCTCCTCCTGGGTGTCAGAGCTCCTCACCCTATCTATAAGGGTGCGCCCTGCCACACTGCCTAGGAAACTCATTTCGGCCGCTTGTATCCGAGATCTTTCGATCATGATCCAAAGCTCATGACCACCGTAGGTGAATGTGGAAATGTAGATTAACTGGTAAATTAAGAGCGTCACCTTTCGGCTCAGCTCCTTCATTACCACAATACTGTAGATAGATACATTGACCTCCATACTGCTGCCGCTGCACCAATCCGCCTGTCAATCTCACGTTCCATCCTTCCCTCACTCGTGAACAAAACCCCAAAAAAATAAATAAATAATATTTAGAAAAAATTAAAGAAAAATGTACCCTTTAAACCTTTAAATTACCCTTTAATTTACTCACCATCAAGCCCCAATTAACCCACCCAATTGTTCCGCCCCCGAAAATCAGTGATTGGAGATTATCATTTAAAAATTTTACGTTTTTTGTTACAAAACACATCTATCTTCTTCCTAAGACTAAGGCCCCGTTGAAACTAATACGTTTTCGTTTTAAAACGCATAAGTTTTGCTACGGTTACGCCATCCGTCCACACTACGGCAGAGTTTTCGAGCCCCAAAAAGCGAAGCGTTTTGAAAACGCTGGAGAGGCCGTTTTCATTCTAAAACGCTGCTGCTCCGTCTCAGTGTGGATGGGGGAAAACGGAGACATCTGAAAACGGAGGCGTGGCTGCTGAGATACGCTACCTGATTGGGGCTTTTGGGTCATTGCATATCCTTCCCTTATTCGTCAAGCCCCTATCACATGACTATAACGCTACCAGAAGACGACAGACCAGCCTTCACTGTAAACAACAACATGGACACAGAAATGGGAGCGTTGTTTGCACTATTGTCCGTTTTAGGCGCCATTGTGCAGTTAAACTCTGCCTTTTTTACTACAGCAGCTGCATATATTCGCAAGAGGCAAGCTATTGTTCGAGCACTCGCTAATCGCTCGCGTTCATCATTCAACAAGCGCTTGTTGACTAACAGTAACCAAATGCCGAGCGAGACGCATGCTTCCTGTTTATACTTGAACGCGCATGCCCAGAGTGCGTGAATGGTCACGTGATATATGTTTTTGGTGGAGTAGTGTGGACGGAGATATGTTTAGAAACGCTAGTATAGACGCGGATCGATCTGGTGAAAAAACGCAAGTTTATTTCAGAACAAAAAATCGTAATAGAATTTAAATAAGTGAATCATGATTCAGTTGGTTTGCAAAACTTTACTGTAAGACATTTTTCAGATCATGGTAATGTTTTAACTGACTGAAATTACTATTGCTGACTACATATTTTGGTACATCGAGTCCTATATCTGAGCTTCATATGACTACTGTGTATCTAACCTCAGAGCAGCCTTGCACACATATTGTACTTAAGGCTGCTGTCTTGTGGGCTGTTGAGGATGGGTATGGTATTGGTAGATGATAGTGTTCATGTGTCCTCTAAATACAGGTTTCAAAAAATGTATGGCTGAGTTTTTATTATACTGTATTTATTCTATTGATTTTGAATCTTGCACCTAACAAATATCCTTATTTAGAAAAAAAACTAAAGCTAATATTGAAACTAATAAAAACTAAACTAAAACTAAGTGATTTCAAAATATACAAACTAATAAAAACTAGTAAATCTGCCTCTAAAAACTAATTAAAACTGACTGAATTTAAAAACAAAAAGTAAAAACTAAAACTAATGAAAAATCCAAAACTATTATAATAGTACAGTATATTGATTTGTCTGCTGCCTAACGCAGTCGTTTGTATAAAGGGTGAACAAAAATGGTGAACTTACACACCCTTGTGGCACCCCTGTACTGCATGTTGCTACGTCAGATAACCCTGAATTAAATTTTACTTGCTGTGTCCTGTCTGTTAAAAAAGAATAAAACCATTTAATAACAAAAGGGTTTACTTGCCGTTTTACCAGCTTTTCCATTCAAGAGTTCACACTTAGCTGATGATCAATAAAGCGTAATTGGCATGCTGTCCCGGGAGAGAGCCCTGAGCTCGTATATCCTCGAGCCCGGGGCTCCCTCCCGTTAGAAGGGCGAGAGGGAAGTTCGAGCTCAGGAAGGTCTCGAGAACTCTCCCGCTTATCGCCGTGTGAAAAGTGTAATCTAAAGTTGTCACAGGCAATAATTTGGTTTAGTCGATTGGCTATGGTGTATGTTTTTGGACGGTGAGAGGAAACCGGGGAACCCGGGGGAAACCCACGCGAACACGGGGAGAACATGAAAACTCCGCACAGAAACGCCAACCGGCTCAATGGGAGGTTGAACTGGTGGCGTTCTTGCTGTGAGGCAATAGTGCTATTCACTGGGTCGCCGTGTCGCCCTATAGGAAAGGGTGGAAGTAGGGGTGGAAGGAGGGGGGGAACTTCGAGACGAAGATAACTGGAGTGAAATCTCTGGTTATTTATAGTGTCTTCGTAATCATCTAATAGGGCAGATTACGGAGCTGATAAGGTGCCAGCCGTGTTGATCATAAGCACGTGATCCTCTCGAAATTAGTTTATAAATAAACCACACAAAGTTTATGTGGTTGAATTGAATTAAATGCTGAACTGAAATCGATAAAAAGTAACCTAGCATATAAGCAACTGGGCTTTCTAGATGCTTTAAAACAAGATGTGTTAGAGTGGAAATTGCATCAACAGTGCCACGGTTACTTTTGTATGCAAATTGATACTGGTCTAAGTATGGCTCAACTTCCTTACACATTTCTTTTATTATAATCTTCTCAAATTATTTCATGACAATAATGATAATAATTCAGACTTCAACTGTATATAAAGAAGCAATATCAACCCCAAAGAGAGCAGGTTCACTCAGATGTTTGCTGAATTTGGAACCATCTCACGATTTCAGCTTACATTTTTATAGCCGTCTCGTCTTTTGGACGGATTCTAAACCCCTTGAATAGCGTGTGTCGCTGATGTCTGTTTCTTGAGCTGAGGAAATCCCCAATCCCAGCACCGCTTTCAGCTGCTTTCCTCTGCTGTGGCTTGTTCAGAAGAGCTACTGGAATCCATCTAGTCTTTTGGGTGAACTTGTGTGTGTGGTAAACAAGTCTGCAAGTAAACGTTGCTTTGAATACTAAATAAATGCTGCTTTTTAGGAATGGCGTGTGGTTGACAGTATTTTAGGTCTGGATGATTACACGTTTGCTTGTGAAAAACAGTGATGAGCTGGTAATAAATTGATGTAAACATGCAGCTTGTGCAGATGGGGTGTCACGGTGACTCCTTCGAAAAATTGCAGTTTTGGCATCTTTCTTGGCATGTGTCTGTGCTCCTGAGGTGCTCTGCCCTTGTAGTGCAGCTCCAAACCTCTGCCCACTGACTTTGAGCCTGCTGGGCAATAGACCGCTGTGCCTGGCAGCAAATATGGCTGAGATCTGACTTCCAGGAAACTGCAGTCATTCCTGCTCAACGCACATGATGTACAATGTATATCTATCTATCTATCTATCTATCTATCTATCTATCTATCTATCTATCTATCTATCTATCTATCTATCTATCTATCTATCTATCTATCTATCTATCTATCTATCTATCTATCTATCTATCTATCTATCTATCTATCTATCTATCTATCAGGTTGTAACCTGTTCAGAGTTACTATTATGTGAATTTATAAGAAAATGGTTGTAAATGTTACAGGTGATTTTAACCCTTAATCATGTGAGGAACCATATATTGCCAATTTTCTTTTACATTGTTTACATTGATTGCAATATATTGCAATATAGTATATATATATATATACAGTTGAAGTCAGTCTTTTTTTAATAGTTCCCAAATGATGTTTAACAGAGCAGGGGAATTTTCACAGTATGTCTGATAATGTTTTTACTTCTGAAGAAACTCTTATTTGTTTTATTTCGACTAGAATAGAAGCAGTTTTTAATTTTTTAAAAGCCATTTTAAGGAGAAAAATATTAGCTTAATATCCCCTTATTTGTTTTTCGATAGTCTACAGAACAAACCATCATTATACAATAACTTGCCTAATGACCCTAACCTGCCTAGTTAACCTAATTAACCTAGTTAAGCCTTTAAATGTCACTTTAAGCTGTATAGAAGCGTCTTGAAAAATATCTAGTCAAATATTATTTACTGTCATCATGACAAAGATAAAATAAATCAGTTATTAGAAATGAGTTATCAAACTATAATGTTTAGAAATGTGTTGAAAAAATCTGCTCTCCGTTAAACATAATAATTCAGGGGGGGCTAATAATTCTGACTTCAACTTTATATATATAAAAGGTCTTAAAATATTAATATTTAGTTTGGGCGAGCTTTTGCAGATGCAAAATGCCCTTGCTTTACAATGCCCTTGATGGGTGAGTGGGTGAGTGTCTTTTGTCTCTCCAGATGTGAATTATTCATGACCTTTTTCACTCACGCATAGAGCTGAGATCACCCAAAACAAACCGAACAAAATGTAAATCATTGTAATGTTTTCTTTGAATGAGAGAACAGAATAATTTTCACATAATTGGGCGTAAATATTCAAGCCTACAAGACTGGTTACTCAAAAGTCTTGTTCAGGCACATTCAGTGTGGTTTTTATTACTTATTTCAGCTACATTTTTTTCTCCAAAATATATTAACCATGCATAATATTTAAATATTTCATAAAAAACGCAAGCATGTACATCAATATTTCTAACATATTATTGTAGCACAGTTTGTGCTGAATACAAAAAAAATACATGTTGGCCAGTACTATGTAATAAGTAGCTGAAATAAGCACAAATGTCAGGGCATGTCAAAACATCTCAGGGGCCCCAAAATCACCTCAGACCCCAGAGGGTTAATTTCGCTTAATCATCCAACCCTTGTTATAAAGCTTATTTTAAAAAAGGTTTGTTTGCTTTAAAACAAATCAGCTTTCTACAGTTACTCTTATTTTCATTGTATATGAAATGTCTTGAACATGAACATACACTCACAAACACAAGTGTATGTTGTGTTTAGTGTCTGCACATCTCTCCCTGACACTGGCCATAAAACTAATGGCCTTTGTCCTTGTTTACACCGGAAGATTTGTGTCAGATTTGCCCAGCCAAGTGATATAAAAAAACAACTATTTGGCAAATAAATAAAACACTCACTCACAAGGCCTCTTCTTAGACCACGTGCTTCCCTAGCACTGCCAAGTGTGGTTTACCTGATGTTCAGAGAGGAGCAGAAATGACCTCAGCTCTGTGTTTGTGTCTGTGCTTGTGAACATAATGTGGAGGATGTCAACAGACACTTCCTTTAGGCAATCGCAGGAGATTCTGATGCTGAATATAAAAGGGCACGGACAAAGAAAAAGCCTACTTCGGTCTGGAACATTGAGAACGCAGACAGGTGGAGTGGATAAAGTGTATTAAATGAAATATCGATCATTCTACTTAGGAAGCAGTATCAGTTTAAAGGGATAGTTCACACAGAAATGAAATTTTACTCACTGTTTGCTCATCGTCGTGTGCTTCCAAACCTTTAGGAGTTTCTTTCTTATGTTGAACACAAAAGAAGATATTTTGAAGAAAGCTGAAAACCGGTAACCACTGACTTTAATTGTCTGAAATACAAAAACTATGGAAGTCAATGGTTACCGGTTTTCAGCTTTCTTCAAAATATCTTTGTTTGTGTTATATGTTTTAAAATTACAAATATTTTGAAGAAAGCTGAAAACCGGTAACCATTGACTTCAATTGTCTGAAATACAAATACTATGGAAGTCAATGGTTACCGGTTTTCAGCTTTCTTCAAAATATCTTCTTTTGTGTTATCTTCTTAAAATAATGATATGTTGATGACAGCTGAAAACCAGTAATCATTGACTTTAATAATTGAAAATACAAATACTGTGGAAGTCAATGGTTACCAGTTTCCAACTTTCTTTAAAATATCTTCTTTTGTGTTATATGTCTTAAAATTAAAGATATTTTGAAGACAGCTGAAAACCGGTAACCATTGACCTTAATAGTCGAAAATACAAATATTATGGAAGTCAATGGTTACAGGTTTACAGCTTTCTTCACAATATCTTTGTTTGTGTTATGTCTTAAAGTAAAATATATTTTGAAGAAAAGCTGAAAACCGGTAACCACTGACTTTAATAGTCGAAAATACAAATACAATGGAAGTCAATGGTTACAGGTTTTCAGCTTTCTGCAAAATATATCTTAAAATTAAAGAGATTTTGAAGAAAGATGAAAACCGGTAACCATTGACCTTAATTGTCTGAAATATAAATACTATGGAAGTCAACAATTACAGGTTTTCAGCTTTCTTCACAATATCTTTAATTTTAAGACATATTTTGACATATTTTATTAGTCTACAATACAGCACAAATACTATGGAAGTTAATGGTTACAGGTTTTTAGCTTTCTTCAAAATATCTTCTTTTGTGTTACAGTATCTGTCTTAAAATTAAAGAGATTTTGAAGAAAGATGAAAACCGGTAACCATTGACTTTAATTGTCTAAAATATAAATACTATGGAAGTCAATGGTTACAGGTTTTCAGCTTCCTTTACAATATCTTTATTTTAAGACATATTTTGATATATTTTAATAGTCCACAATACAGAACAAATACTATGGAAGTCAATGGTTACAGGTTTTCAGCTTTCTGCAAAATATCTTCTTTTGTGTTATCTTCTTAAAACTAATGATATTTTGATGAAAGCTGAAAACCGGTAACCTTTACCTTTAATAGTCTAAAATACAGTACAAATACTTTAGAAGTTATTGGTTACAGGTTTTCAGCTTTCTTCAATATGTCTCTTTTTGTGTTATCTGTCTTAAAATTAAAGAGATTTTAAAGAAAACTGAAAATCGGTAACCATTGACTTTAATAGTCGAAAAAAGAAATACTGTGTAAGTCAATGGTTACAGGTTTTCAGCTTTCTTCAAAATATCTTCTTTTGTGTTATATATCTTAAAGATATTTTGAAGAAAGCTGAAAACCAGTAACCATGGACTTTAATAGTCGAAAATGCAAATACTATAAAAGTCAATGTTTACAGTTTTCCAGCTTTCTGTAAAATATATTCTTAAAATAAAAGAGATTTTGAAGAAAGATGAAAACCGGTAACTATTGACTTTAATTGTCTGAAATACAAATACTATGAAGGTCAATGGTTACAGGTTTTCAGCTTTCTTCACGATATCTTCATTTGTGTTATCTTCTTAAAATTAATGATATTTTGAAGCTGAAAATCGGTAACCATTGACTTTAATAGTCAAAAATACAAATACTATGGAAGTCAATGGTTACAGGTTTTCAGCTTTCTTCAAAATGTCTTCTTTTGTCTAACTCATAACTTTTACAAACTCATAAGTATTTGCAGGCGAGTAAATAGTCAGTTCAATACTTTAATAGTAATTAATAAATAATATTTATACTTTAATAATTATTAATATAAAAAAATTTGGGTGAACTATCCCTTTCAAGTAATATAAGAATATTACATAGTATTTTGATATGGTAGTTTTGTGTTATCTGCCTTAAAATTAAAGAGATACCTTAATTCTGAGAAATACTCACACACACACCCTCCACTTTGTTTTGTTTAACACAAAAGAAGATAATTAAAAGAATGTTGGAAGTCAGTAGTCATTGACTTCAATAGTGTTTTTCCTCCCTACTATGAACGTCAATGGTTTCCAGCATTTTTCAAAATATCTTATTTTGTGTTCAACAAAAAATGAAAGTCATAAAGGTTTGGAACCACTTGAGGGAAAGTAAATATTGAGTACAGTTAAATTTTTGGGTGAACTATCTCTTTAAAGTAGTATAAGAATGTTAAATTGTATTTTGGTAGTTTTGTTTTATCTGTCTTAACATTAAAGAGACAGTAAAATAAACATGTAAATTCGGTGAAATACTCACCCTCCACTTTGTTTTGTTGAACACAAAAGAAGATATTTTGAAGAGTGTTGGAAGCCATTGACTGTTATGGAAGTCAATGGTTACCGGTTTCCAACATTCTTCAAAATATCTTCTTTCAATTAACTACTTACATTTATACAGTGCTTTTTTGGACACACAAGGTGCTTTACACATTTTTTGGGGGGGGAATTTTCTCATCCACCACCAGTGTGCAGCATCCACCTGATGATGCAACAGCAGCCATATTGCGCCTGACTGCACACCACAAACCAATTATAATATGGGGATGGTTAGGAGGCCGTGATGCACAGAGGCCAGTGGTCAATTTTGGCCAGGATGCTGGGGTTAAACCCCTGCTCTTTTTTGAAGGACGTCCTGGGATTTATAATGACCACAGAGAGTCGGGACCTCGGTTTAACGTCTCATCTGAAAAACGGCGCTCACTGACAGTATAGAGTCTTCATCAATATACTGGGACGCTAGCCCTCACACAGACAGCAGGTTGAGCGCCCCCTGCTGATCTTACTAACACCATTTCTGGCAGCAACCTAGCTTTCCCATGTGGTCTCCCATAAAGGTACTGACCGGGCGCAGCTTAGCTTCAAAAATACAATGTGAGAATTAAATTAAATTCACAAAGCTGAGTGCATTTGATTTTTTGGGTCGGCTATCTCTTAAGATGCTTTTAAGTTATCTTAAAACATGCGGGCTGCACGGTGGCGCAGTGGGTAGCACGTTCGCCTCACAGCAAAAAGGTCGCTGGTTCGAGCCTCAGCTGGGTCAGTTGGCATTTCTGTGTGGAGTTTGCATGTTCTCCCCGTGTTGGCGTGGGTTTCCTCCGGGTGCTCCGGTTTCCCCCACAGTCCAAAAACATGCTCTATACAGTAGGTGAATTGGGTAGGCTAAATTGTCCATAGTGTGTGTGTGTGTGAATGAGTGTGTGTGGATGTTTCTCAGTGATGGGTTGCAGCTGGAAGTGCATCCGCTGCGCAAAACATATGCTAGATAAGTTGGCGGTTCATTGCGCTGTGGCGACCTCAGAATTATAAAGGCTGAAAAAAGAAAATGAATGAATGAATAGTTTGTGTGCAAGCATCACCTGCTCGTATCATCTGCGAGTGTTAGCAAACAGACAGATAAGAGAGGAGCCGGTGCATGAGAAAGGTGACGTGGTGTCACATTTGAATAAATGAAATATTGATGCCATCAGTCAATTCAAATTCACCATCGGGGATCCTGGGAACACATTAGAGTGTTGCTAATAAGATCATTTCCATTTAATGCAGTCACTCAAAAGAACAGTACTGGTCTCTTATGAGTGGGTTTTAGATAAATGTGCCACTATTTAAAGAAGCACTGCTTTATGTACTGTACATTCATTCATTCATTTTCTTTTTGGCTTAGTCCCTTTATTAATCAGGGGTCACCACAGCGGAATGAACCTCCAACTTATCCAGGATATATTTTATGAGCGGATGCCCTTCCAGCTGCAACCCAACACTGGGAAGCACTCATATACTCTTGCACACACATACACTACGGCCAATTTAGCTTAATATTCAACTATAGCGCATGTGTTTGGACTGTGGAGGAAACCGGAGCACCCGGAGGAAACCCATGTGATCATCACACTCCACACAGAAATGCCAACTGACCCAGCCGGGGCACGAACCAGCAACCTTCTTGCTGTGAGGCGATCGTGCTACCCACTGAGCCCCCGTGCCACCCTTTCTGTCATATTAAAAAACTTAATTCTCTCTATATTATTTCTTAATATCAAACAACAAAAAAAAATGTCAATAATAGTCACGTTGCTAATCTACCGTGTAGAATTTCAACAATAAAAGTTGACAGAGAGACTGAAGCCCCACTTGTCCCAATTGTACATACATCATACAAACATAAATCACAAACGCCTACATACAGTTAAAGTCAGAAGTATTAGCCCCCTTTGAATTTTATTTCTTTCTTAAATATTTCCCAAATGATGTTTAACAGAGCAAGGAAATTTTCACAGTATGTCTGATAATATTTTTTCTTCTGGAGAAAGTCTTATTTGTTTTATTTTTGCTAGAATAAAAGCTGTTTTTAATTTTTTAAAAACTATTTTAAGGTCAAAATTATTAGCCCCTTTAGGCTATTTTTTTTTTCGATAGTCTACAGAACAAACCAACATTATACAATAACTTGCCTAATTACCCTAACCTGCCTAGGTAACCTAATTAACCTAGTTAAGCCTTTAAATGTCACTTTAAGCTGTATAGAAGTGTCTTGAAGAATATCTAGTCAAATATTATTCATTCTCATCATGGCAAAAATAAAATAAATCAATTCGAAATAAAATATTAAAACTATTATGTTTAGAAATGTGTTGAAAAAATCTTCTCACCGTTAAACAGAAATTGGGGAAAATAATAAATAGGGGCTAATAATTTAACTTTAACTTTAGCTGACTATTTTGACTTTAACTGTATATGGCAGTACACTGTAAAAAAATTATATGATCAGTTACTCCTGACAGCATATGTTTCTAGGTCATTGTAACATATTAAACTAAGTTAATCATGTTTAACTTAATTTTATAAGTTACGCAAGCTGTTTTAAGTCAGTTTAACATAAAATAAGTTCAATGGACTCATTAAGTTAATTTGATTCAGCTTAAAAATTTAAGGCAACCAGGATTTTTGAAAGTGTAGATCAGGGCTATTCAATTGGCGGCCCGCGGGCCGAACCCGGCCCCCGAGGCAATTTGTTCTGGCCCTCCAAATAGTGTGACCAAGACATCAAGAATAAATTTAGTTCAGTCAAAAAACGGCCGCTATAGTTATGAAGTGACCTGCGTCTGTTCAATACAGCATGAGCTGCGCAGAGCGTGAGTCACCTGACAGTGGCGAGTGGTGAGAGCAGCCGAATACATTTGAATATGTTTGTAGAAAAAGTCTTTTGTACAATGCACTGATATCGTTATTAGGGATGCAACGATTAACCGATTTCACTATTAATTGCGCTTGAATTCGTCACGGTTAATTAATCATAAAGGCTTCTCTAAGCCGCATTTCTGCATTTCTGTTCTGCCGCATGAAACGAAACTGCTGAACAAAGTTACGCCAAGTTGCCAACTGTGCGCTAGTTTAAAGTTCCGAGCTTGTCCACCGAAGGTAATACGCACGCACACTGTAATAACTATAGCCGCGGGCCGTTCCCATATCACGTCTTTCCCGCACACAAGTTTATGTTGTAAGAATATATGCCAATATGCGGGCGCAAGCGGAGCAACGCGCTCGCCGATGTCTGGGCGCACGCAGTAGAAAACATCTCATGCTGTAGCGGTGAGAGTTGTGCTTAGCTTTCAGTGCAATGTAAACAAAAGACATGTTAGACGAACTATTATTAAAATGATTATGTATGTATGAACGCAGATGATAACAACAGTTAATCTAAATATTGGCGCCGACCTTCATAACAATTATTATTATATAATTTTCTCCCGTTCCTCTCTATAAACACACACATAATTAAATTGTGTAGCCCTACAAGCACAGAAAAACCTACAACATAAAAACTATTACTAATGAAAATGCCTTTTAAAGGTTTTTTAATATTAGTTAGGGATGTCCAGATCTAAATCTTGCTAATATAAAGCTTACATTTACATTAGACGTGATAACTGTGAAACCCTGATTATTCTTCTATATAATCGTACAACCAAAATCTATAATTGTTGCATCCATAATTGTTATGCAGTTCAAAACAGAACATATGAACGTATCTGAATGTAGAAGAAGCCTACTTCAGCAATACACTGATTTTGTTGTGCTGTGAAATACAACATTTGAATGTTTGTTAAACAAACTTATTGTACAATGCAGTGATATTATATAGTTTCAAAATACAATATTTTAACATTTTAATGTAGACAAATTCAATGTGGGTGTCTAAAGGAGCAAACATACAACATATTGGCTCTTATATGCAGTTGTGTCATCATTTATATTGCAAGTCATATCTCTCCGGCCCTTCGTTTGGGATGCTTTTCATGAACTGGCCCCCGTGACAAACTAATTGAATAGCCCTGGTGTAGATGTTATTCCTGTGACTGATGTTTAAGAGACTTTTAAATGCATGAAACGGACTGGGTTCCACACAATCGATTGTTTTTACAAATTTAAGTGGATTGAACATATAACAATCAATGTATGGTTTTAGCACCGATTTTGACTCGCCGACAGGTTTTGAGAAATCGCTGACAAATGCCGGAAATCACAGACAAATCGGTGCTCATTCACCTGAGTAACAATCACACAGTGTGAACTATCAAAGACGCAAACTGGAAGAGTCGCTGACGCCTGTGAGATATTTGGCATGATTCAAAATCATGTCGTGTGAAATGTGTTCTGATTGAAAATAACATCTGCGATTACCTACAGCCAATGTATGGGTATTTGCAGGCCAGCAGGAGGTTGAGGGAGAAGTTAAAAGGGCTTCTTTTTCAGTTTATTTGGACCCAAAAAATGGACGAAAAAGTAGTGTAAATTTGGCTGGAGCACCCATGTCTGTTTGACGCATCATCTGAGCAATATCACAATCAGGTCAAAAAAGAAAAAGCTGAAGAGAAATGGCTAATTCTCTTCAAAAGCCAGACGAGCAAAATAAGTACATTTTTTACCCCACTAAAGGCTTCTTTCTCATTATGCAGTCAATAACTAAAGATATACTACGTGACCTCGCGTTGTTTCCATTTCACTTCTCGTGTGTGTTTGGTTGTGAGATGTAGTTTGTGGACCAAGACAAAGTTGTCCGCGGTTCTTCCTATTTTAAAGTCATGCAGTGTGAATCCCCCTGTCACCGATCCATCTTGCAGTGTAAACACAGCAGCGACAGAACGCTAGCCCAGATAGTCGTGCAGTGTGAAAACATCTGTGATAACACTACTTTAAAAATCCTGCAGTCTGAACTCATCATTAGATGTCCCCCCAAAAACCTCAAGAAGTGTTTCAGCTCATTTTAAATAAGTATTTTGAACAAACAGCAAGAGTGAGTGCATTCCCCCAATGCTTTTAAGCCAAAGAGATTCAAAAGTAATTATCAAATCTGCAAACTTGCCCGTTTGTCTAATCAGAAGTCATCATCTAGATATTTGCGCCAACAAGTCAATGGCTTCACTTGCCAAACATTTGGGTGGCCAAATACTCCTTAAATGTAGTGAATGCAGTAGAAGTGCTTCAATTAAGATTGGGCTAATATTGCAGTAGCAGAAGGAGCCGGGCGCTCAGAGCTGCTGAGGGGGTGATTTATTGTTGCTTGCGTGTTTGAGACAGCAAGGAAGGGAGGTAATCAGCATGGAGCTGCAGTTTAATGCTGTTTCAGGGTCACGCTGCACTTTGCACTCGACTCTTGCATAAAATATGCTCTCGTTCCTCCATCACACTCTGTCTCTTTGTCCTCCGTAACACTTGTTAACATTAAATGTGTTGAAAAGTTACAAAGTAAAGCCCCTCGGCAAAGATCAAGCTAGTAACCATGGAAGTAAAGTGGTGTCTGGAAGAAATGGCCCCAGAAAGGGTTGTGATGGGTGAATTAAAAATAAACTTTGTTTACTTGTTTGGAAAGCCCTTTTATACTTTAGAAATTGGCTAAAAATATTTTATATACTTAGGCCCAATCCCAATTCTACCCCTTAACCCTTCCCCTTAGCCCTACCCCTCGTTTTGCGCGTTCCTGTGAAGGGGTAGGGGTGTCCCAATTCTCTTTAGCTTGAAGGCGTAGGGCTAAGGGGAAGGGGTAGATAGTCCTTCCTTTCTGCAAAAAAATAAACAAATAAATAAAAATTATCTGATGCATTTTTACAGCAGTTTAATTCAGTGTATGTTTTCATCCCGAACATAACAAAGGGGTAGTACTGTAAATTTGAACAGTGCACAAAGAGTTAAATCAAGAAGCATTTTCTAGACAAGCAAAACATATTTTCTTGTTTTAAAATATAATATGCTAAAATTAAATGAGGTTTTCCTTAAAGAGCCCTCATATGTTTTTGAAAATGACCTTCCATGCTGTGTAACACAGCTCTAGGTGAATGAAAACATTCAGCTGAGGTTTAAATCTAAAAGTGCACCGTGTTTAAAACGTATTGATTCTTTAGAGAAATAGTCGACTCAGAGTCAAATAAATGAATTAATTTGGGTTTGGATCTTTTGTTTGATTGCATCGACGTCAATACGGTACATCACCAAATACAGTTGAAACCAGAAGTTTACATACACTGTATAAAAAGACACAAAACCTTTTTAAAAAGTCAAAAAAATGTTAATGTGACTAAACTTTTTCTTTTTTAGGTAAGTTAGGATTATCAAATGTGTTTCTGTTATGCTTAATAGCAGAATAATGAGAGAGATTTATTGAGAAATTGTTATAACTTTTCTTGAAAGTCAAGTTTACATGCAATAAGATTATTATGCCTCTGAAAAAGCTCAGATGATGATGTCAAGGTTTTGGAAGTTTCTGATTGGCTAATTGACAACATTTGAGTTAATTGAAGGCACAACTGTAGAATAGTATTTAAGAAAAACCTCAAACACACTGCTTCCTTGTGTGACAACATGTGAAAATCAACAAGCCAGAATCAACAAAAAAGCCAGATTACAATTTGCTAAATTACACTCGGGAAAAAGAATACTTTTTGGAGACATGTCCTGTGGTCTGATGGAACTAAGATTGAACTGTTTGGCCATAATGACCAGTGTTACATTTGGAGGACAAAAGGGAAAGCTTACTAGCTTAGGAACACCATCACAACTGTGAAGTATGGGGGCAGCAGCATCATGTTGTGGGGCTGTTTTGCTGCAGGAGGGACTGGTCCACTTCACAGCATAGATGGCATCATGAAGAAAGAACAGTATGTAGAAATACTGAAGCAACATCTCAAGACATCAGCCAGGAAATTAAAACTTGGCCACAAATGGGTCTTCCAAACAGACCATGACCCCAAGCATACTGCCAAATTAGTTTAAATGTGCTTTAAAGACAACAGAGTGAAAGTTTTGGAGTGGCCATCACAAAGCCCTGAGCTCAATCCTATAGAAAATTTGTGGGCAGAGTTGAAAAAGCTTGTGCGAGCAAGACATCCTACAAATCTGACTCAGTTACACCAATTCTGTCAGGAGGAATGGGCCAAAATTCCTTCAAACTATTGTGAGAAGCTTGTGGAAGGATACCCAAAACATTTGACCAAAGTTACACAGTTTAAAAACAAAGCTAAAAAAAAATACCAAGGAAATGTGTGTAAACTTTTGACTGTCTAGAAATTAAAAAAAATTCTCCAAAACAAATTCTCTCATTATTCTGGCATTTAGCAAATGTAAATGATTTAGGTAATCCTAACATACCTAAAATAGTAAACGTTTAGTATGATTTACCATCAGACATTTTCAGAAAATGGTTATGTTCCTTTTTTAGAGTGTATGTAAACTTCTGGTTTCAACTGTATGTAGTTCCAGTTCCGGTAAAATGTGCACGCGCTTTCACTTCAGACACTATTGGAGGCGCGGGGGATCATGGGACTGATCATGACGCGAAAATAATGATCCCTGACAGATGGAGATTCAGCTGAGGGGAATAAAGGGTTAAAGTTCATTTTTACAACAGCACCACAGTATAGCTAACCGTGTGCTTTGTTGGTTCCTGTCATTTTTCTGATGACTGATACAATAACCTACGCTGCAACACAGGATTTGTCGGCCATTTGCTGTTGAAGGAGCAGCAGAGACTATTATGTATGGGACTTTGTCAGACTTTGACAAGGACTTTGTCATTAACTGTTGCAGTTCATATGGACCAGTTTCTTCTTCCTCCGCATCATAACATGTAAGTGTGATTAAAATTGTTGCCTCGTTTTGTGTAGTTTGCAAAATATGTGTTTAATTGTGTGTTATAAGTTGTAATTGCCCCGCGCAGCTTGTAATCACATATCTATTATAGATTAGTGATATATGAGAGATACTGTATATACAGGGAGTGCAGAAGTTGTATTTTTGAGGATTAATTTTATTATTGAACAACAACCATGTTCTCAATGAACCCAAAAAACTCATTAATATCAAAGCTAAATATTTGTGGAAGTAGTTTTTAGTTTGTTTTTAGTTTTAGCTATTTTAGGAGGATATCTGTGTGTGCAGGTGACTATTACTGTGCAGAATTATTAGGCAACTTAACAAAAAACAAATATATACCCATTTCAATGATTTATTTTCACCAGTGAAACCAATATAACATCTCAACATTCACAAATATACATTTCTGACATTCAGTGGACACGTGTGATGGAGCATTGTCCTGCATGAACATCATGTTTTTCTTGAAGGATGCAGACTTCTTCCTGTACCACTGCTTGAAGGTGTCTTCCAGAAACTGGCATTAGGGCTGGGAGTTGAGCTTGACTCCATCCTCAACCTGAAAAGGCCCCACAAGCTCATCTTTGATGATACCAGCCTAAACCAGTACTCCACCTCCACCTTGCTGGCGTCTGAGTCGGACTGGAGCTCTCTGCCCTTTACCGGTCCAGCCACGGGCCCATCAAGACTCACTCTCATTTCATCAGTCCATAAAACCTTAGAAAAATCAGTCTTGAGATATTTCTTGGCCCAGTCTTGACGTTTCAGCTTGTGTGTCTTGTTCAGTGGTGGTCGTTTTTCAGCCTTTCTTACCTTGGCCATGTCTCTGAGTATTGCACACCTTGTGCTTTTGGGCTCTCCAGTGATGTTGCAACTCTGAAATATGGCAAAACTGGTGGCAAGTGGCATCTTGGCAGCTGCACGCTTGACTTTTCTCAGTTCATGGTTCAGTTCTCAGTTTATTTTGTGCCTTGGTTTTTACAGACGCTTCTTGCGACCCTGTTGACTATTTTGAATGAAACGCTTGATTGTTCGATGATCACGCTTCAGAAGCTTGGCAATTTTAAGAGTGCTGCATCCCTCTGCAAGATATCTCACTATTTTTGACTTTTCGGAGCCTGTCAAGTCCTTCTTTTGACCCATTTTGCCAAAGGAAAGGAAGTTGCCTAATAATTATGCACACCTGATATAGGGTGTTGATGTCATTAGACCACACCCCTTCTCATTACAGAGATGCACATCACCTAATATGCTTAATAGGTAGTAGGCTTTCGAGCCTATACAGCTTGAAGTAATACAACATGCATAAAGAGGATGATGTGGTCAAAATACTTATTTGCCTAATAATTCTGCACTGCCTGTATATGAGAGATACTGTATATGTATACTGTATATATACTGTATGTAGATAGTGATATATGAGAGATACTGTATCTCTCAGATTAAATCTGTATGGGGCTGTTCACATATCGCGTCCAAAACTACGTTAAAAATTTGATGTGTGCTTCTTCCTTAACCGATTTTAAATGCGTTTCTGAACTGGCGATCCTTTGCTGTTTGCCTTTGCTATGGCCACCATCAGCCGTTCCTCACACATGCGGCGCGGTCAATTTTTTAAAAATAGTTCAGCTTTTGCCACTGTGTGGATTAATACTGAATGTGTGTCGTTGTTATTACTTGGGGTTAGAGTTAAGAGTAGAGCAATATGCTGGTGTTTAACTGCATTGCTTTATTGCATTCCTGCATTGGGCTCTCACATATTTTCTGCTACTTCATACTGTAGCCGTGGTGGGCATTTCTGTCTGTCTTGTGTTGAACGCAGTCGACCAATTGCAACAGACTGGGTCATCGGTCCAATCAGCGCAGATTAGCTTCATGCTACGGATAAATGTATATTATAAGACAATGAAAGTGTTTTTTGACCTTGCATACATATCAGCATATTGTTGGAGACCCCCAAAACCAAAATATGACCTTTTTTAAGGCAAAATAGGGGCTCTTTAAAACAAGCAAAGTAATCTGCCAATGGGGTGAGCAAAATAATTTAATGTAAGGAAATAGTTTTTAAGGAAAAAGGGACTTAATTTTGGCATATCACGTATTAAAACAAAACAATATTTTTTTGCTTGTGTAGAAAATGCTTCTTGATTTAAGAATTTTTAGTATTTTAGTAATATTTGCATTAGAAAAACTCAAAGAAAAGCATTTTTTGCAGTGTATATGTTTGTGTGTGTGTGATAGAGGATCTGTAAGCCAAGCGTCCATCATTCAACAGCAATAACGTGCCAGACATCAACGCTCTGGGTCACCCTGAAGAAAAGGTGACACAGAAACGCACCAGATAAGCAGAGCATCTAAAACACACTTCTGCTTTGACTGTGAGCTAGTCTTTTACATCGATTCACAAATGTTTACTTACCAGTGCGAAAGCCAACACAAATCGTACCAACACCATTCAACACTGTCAACGTCCACGGCTAGCAGTTGTAACCGATGTAAATGGATGCCTTGGGTGAAACTGTGCTGTGATTGTAGACATGAAAAGTAAAAATAACGCTGTGACTCGCACTCAAGTGTTGATGGCTCTCTGAATTTCACAGCTGGTAATCTCATATGTTCATTAAAAATAACCTGTGCAATGCACTGAAAAAAAAAAACCCCACCAGCAACTCCGACAGCTGCTACAAGTAACGACTGATCTCAGGTACAAAGGGGCAGAAAGCATCTTGAGCAAAACGTGTCTAAATGAATACATCAGTTATTTCTCAAGCACCTCGCTTTGCAAAGGCCTTTATTGCATAAATTATGGTAATGTAAAAATCATAAATACACCGTCCATATGCTCATTTTGAATTTACTCTGGTGTGAAATAGGCATGGGATGATAACCATTTTCAAGGTATACCGCGGTTTGGAAAAGTCAAGGTTTTAAAAACCGCCAAAATTTTCTGTTATACCGTTTCTAACAGGGTTTCTGCAGATATCACAATGTCAAATTTAAGACTTTTTAAGACCTTTTTAAAACCATTAAGTATTAAATTTAAGACCTATATCACACTATCAAAAATATGCAAAATCACAAAATTAGTGGTAAATAAATTTATTTAAATTGAACTGTACTAAAGACAGGTTGGATAAACCACTGAACCACAAAAAAAAAACCTCTTAAGGTTGATTTAAACTTTCCCTGGTAGCGCATCGCGCACCTCCGCTGATTCAAGAAATGGACGAGGCTTTTATACTTGATGCGTTCGCCGTTGTGATATTCTTTAAAACAACAGGGGCCGGTCAAAAGAAACCCACCGTAAAGTCAGACGGATAAACAGAGATGTAGTACGTTTCCGGAACTACGTCATATCATTAATATCATTCAAGATTTTAAAACTAATTATTTTTTAGTATTTTTATAATTTATTATAATGATTATAATTTTTTTTTTATAACCATTCAAGATTTTTTTTTAAATCAAACTTTGATGCATCACTTGCTTTTGTTCATATCTCGGACAGTTCTACCTATTAAAATTAAATATCAATGACAAGAGAAAATGGGTTGCTCTACAATTATATTTTTTATAATGGTAAGAATAAAAGCCAAAAAAAACTTACTAAAAATACTGAAGTTTTTTTTATTTTGCCCACTCAACAATTCACACATTACTGTCTGGCTAGTTTCTGTCCTATAAAGGCTAAAAAGTCAACAATGGTCCAACATTCCTGACCATTATCACCAATAAAGCCCAGAATTTGGGCATCAGTATATTGTAAACTGATAGGTTCATATATTCTTTTCCAGTTATCAAAGACATAATTTGTCACTTAATTTTAGTTTGTAGCTATTAACCGCACGGGTCTCCACTTGTGCCATGGCATCTTTTTTTTGTTTTAACAAACTTATCCCTCAGGTTTTTCCAAACTTTTACAAAAACTTTCCTCCTTTTCCACGGCTGTTGCAATTTCTAGCCAAGAATTATTGTTCATCTGGTTATCTCTATGAGGATCACGCATGGACGGATCGTTAAGATGTGTGTACAGGCATACCTGTTTCAGACAAAATCTCTTCTTCAAAATCAAACGTGGCGCCGCTCGAACTGTTCACCCGCGCGCAGCCGCGCACCGAAAGCAAACCTCCGCAAACATAGCGATGACGTCACATTCGCCGCGCGCACTGGGCCCGATAACAGAAAGCTGATTGGCTATTGCATTCTGGTCTCAGTTGTAGTTGTAATACTGCAAATTACATTAGGACTAGTGAAGGACTACAACACCACGAAAACCAAGCAACAGCAACAAAAAAGAATTTAAATGAGCATTAGATGTAGCGTTACATGGACATCGGAAAAATAAGACCTGTGCAAAAATATTTAAGACCTAGAACAGCGAATTTAAGACTTTTTAAGGCCTTAAATTTCAATTTTTAAATTTAAGGCTTTTTAAGACCCTGCGGAAACCCTGTCCTTAGCTATGTGTAAGATTTTTTATTTTTTTAGGACAACAGTATCTCCAGCAGAAAAAAATATCCAAAGATGCCATTTTAAATTGTAAAGAAATCTGTTTTTGAAACTAATGAAGGCAGATTCAGTCAATAATTCATATGAATTATTTAGCCTGACATGTTTACTGCTAATAATATATAACATTTGCTCTGATCAATAATATTCATCACGCTTTAATCTGGTCATTAATGCGTAACATTAAAATAGACACACATTGATCTGATTTATAATGACGTATAATCCAATCAGTGTATCAGACACGTTTTAGTCTTTATATTAATAACATCTGTTTCTGTTCTAATCAATAATATTGGTAATTAATCTATAACATCTGATCGGTAATATCAGAAACACTCAAATCTGTAATGTATAACATTTAATTATTAAAACTAAATACACATTGATCTGACTTATAAGCTTTTATCAGACCAGCGATATCAGACAGGTTTTAGTCTCGGCTTTATTTGAATAACATATGTACTAATCAATAATATTGGTCATTAATGTACAGTTGAAACCAGAAGTTTACATACACTCTAAAAAAGAAACATAACCATTTTCTAAAAATGTCTAATGGTAAATCATACTAAACGTTTACTATTTTAGGTCCGTTAGGATTACCTAAATCATTTACATTTGCTAAATGCCAGAATAATGAGAGAATTTTTTTTTGAGAATTTTTTATTAATTTCTAGACAGTCAAAAGTTTACACACATCTCCTTGGTATTTTTTTAGCTTTGCTTTTAAACTGTATAACTTTGGTCAAATGTTTTGGGTATCCTTTCACAAGCTTCTCACAATAGTTTGCAGGAATTTTGTCCCATTCCTCCTGACAGAATTGGTGTAACTGAGTCAGATTTGTTGGCTGTCTTGTTCGCACAAGCTTTTTCAACTCTTCCCACAAATTTTCCTATAGGATTGAGGCAGGGCTTTGTGATGGCCACTCCAAAACATTCACTCTGTTGTCCTTAAAGCACATTTAAACTAATTTGGCAGTATGCTTGGGGTCATGGTCTGTTTGGAAGACACATTTGTGGCCAAGTTTTAATTTCCTGGCTGATGTCTTGAGATGTTGCTTCAGTATTTCTACATAATGTTCTTTCTTCATGATGCCATCTATGCTGTAAAGTGGACCAATTCAATTCAATTCATCTTTATTTGTATAGCGCTTATACAATGTAGATTGTGTCAAAGCAGCTTCACATGGAAGATTATAGTGAATTGAAACAAAGTCAGTTCAGTTATCAGAGATTAAGTTCAGTTCAGTTTAGCTCAGTTCAGTGTGGTTTAATAATCACTACTGAGAGTCCAAACACTGAAGAGCAAATCCATCGATGCGCAGCTCTACAGATCCCGAACCATGCAAGCCAGTGGCGACAGAGGCGAGGAAAAAACTTCACCAATTGGCGAAAGCGAAGATTTAAAAAACCTCGAGAGAAACCTGGCTCAGTTGGGCACGACCAGTCCCTCCTGCAGCAAAACAGCCCCACAACATAATGCTGCCGCCCCCATACTTCACAGTTGTAATGGTGCTCCTAAGCTTGTAAGCTTTCCCCTTTGTCCTCCAAGTGTAACACTGGTCATTATGGCCAAACAGTTCAATCTTAATTCCATCAGACCACAGGACATGTCTCCAAAAAGTATTCTTTTTCCCAGTGTAATTTAGCAAATTGTAATCTGGCTTTTTTGTTGATTCTGGCTTGTTGATTTTCTCATGTTGTCACACAATGAAGCAGTGTGTTTGAGGTTTTCCTTAAATACTATTCTACAGTTGTGCCTCCAATTAACTCAAATGTTGTCAATTAGCCAATCAGAAACTTCTAAAACCTTGACACCATCATCTGAGCTTTTTCAGAGGCATAATAATCTTATTGTATGTAAACTTGACTTTCAAGAAAAGTTATAACAATTTCTCAAAAAATCTCTCTCTCATTATTCTGCTATTAAGCATAACAGAAACACAGTTGATAATCCTAACTTACCTAAAAGAGAAAAAGTTTAGCCACATTAACATCTGACTTTTTTAAAAATGGTTATGTGCCTTTTTATACAGTGTATGTAAACTTCTGGTTTCAACTGTATAACATCTGATCAATAATATCTGTAAAATAATATATTTAAACTAAAATATATTGTGTTCAAAGGGGAAAAAATAGTTTTTTACCCAGACATTTTTAAAAGAGCATATTTTAGAGCAGTAATCACAATACCGTGAAACCGTGATATTTTTATCCAAGGTTATCATATCGTCAATCTTATACCGGCCCATGCCTAGCGTGAAATATACTTTTACACTGCAAAAAAGCGATTAGTTACTTTCAAAAAAGTGAGTAAATCTGTTGCCTTAAAAGCATCAAGTTGATTTTACTTTTAAAAAAAAAGTGAATAAAGCCATTGACCTAACTTTTATAATTATGTACATGCACTACCTGACACAAGTCATCTATCCCAGTTGTAAGAGCAACAAATAATAACTTGACTTCTAGTTGATCATTTGGAAAAGTGGCAGAAGGTCGATTTTTTTCAGATGAATCATCTGTTAAACTGCATCTCAATCATCACAAATACTGCAGAAGACCTACTGGAACCAGCATGGACCCAAGATTCTCACAGAAATCAGTCAAGTTTGATGAAGGAAAAATCATGGTTTGGGGTTACATTCAGTATGGGGGCGTGTGAGAGATCTGCAGAGTGGATGGCAACATCAACAGCCTGAGGTATCAAGACATTTGTGCTGCCCATTATATTATAAACCACAGGAGAGGGACAATTCTTCAGCAGGATAGCTCTCCTTCTCATACTTCAGCCTCCACATCAAAGCTCCTGAAAGCAAAGAAGGTCAAGGTGGCCAGCCCAGTTACCAGAATGAGCATAATTGAGCATGTCTGAGGTAAGAGGCATTGAAGATGTATCCAAAGAATCTTAATGAACTCTGGGAGTCCTGCAAGAACGCTTTCTTTGCCATTCCAGATGACTTTATTAATAAGTGATTTGAGTCATTGCAGAGATAGATGTATGCACGCAGTCCTCCAAGCTCAGGAGTCATACACAATATTCATTCTGTTTCCACTGCAGCATGACTTTATATTCTATACTGGACATTATTTCTGTTAAGTGACAAGATTTTTGTCTTAGCAAAGTCAGACCTTACTGTCCTAATGAAATAATTAAAAATCAAGGCATGATCATATTTTATTTTGGTCAAATAAGCGTCATCTCGGGGCCTTTGCTTTTCATATAAGCCACTTCTTATACCAAATGATAAATTAGAAGGCAAGATGTTATTTTTGTTACTAAAACTTGGATAGGTGACAAGACTTTTGTCAGGTAGTGTGCAAACTGTATTTTCTCTCCCCAAATCCCAACCCTACTCCTAAACCGAACCTTCACAGCAAACAATCTGCACTTTTACATTTTAAAAATACTGAATTCTATCTAATTTATAAGCATAATGTATGCATTGGTATGCCAATTCTGGTCCCCACAGTGACACAAATCCATATGATTGGGTGTGTATTTAGGTGTAGGTCTCCACCGGGATATAAGATCAAGTACACCTCAAACACACACACTCACTGCAGCTGTTTGCCAACCAATCAGTAACCCTGTCATTATTAATGAGATGAAATGATGGCATCAATTTTTAAGTAGTATCACCAGCACAATGGTCACGATGTCCTCTTCTGTGTGTGCTTCGTTGTGCTTCTTAGAAAGGTGCAACCTTAATGGTATTAATAGAAGTTATTGTTAAAAAAAAGGCTCACTTCTGAAATTAGTTCTAAATTTAAAATAAAAATGTTGTCATTAAAAAAAAAAAAATCATGGGTGGAGTTGCTCTTCAGTGGATCGGCCATCAGGAGTATCACTTGCATTATGCTGAACTGTTCAACAGTGACATTTAGACTAAGTTGAACTGAAGCAGTTGATTAGAACAACACCAGCATTCTACACTGCTCTCCTGCCTGCCTGCTGGAATGTTTCCCAATTAAAAAAATTATAGCTTTTTTTTGTTCTTCATCTATGTTAAGCTGCTTTAGACAATTTGCATTGTAAAAAAAATGCTATAGAAATAAAGATGAATTGAATTGATTTAATTTTTACACAATACAATTCCATTTTTTATTTTAGAAGTGTCAATAAATCAATATTTGGTGAGACCAGTTTAATTTTGTGCTAAATTAATAATTAAAATCATACTATTTTTGTTTCAAATTTGGAAGAAATGTTATTAGGCCGGCCGCACGGTGGCTCACGTGATATAAATCGTGTTTTTTTTTTTTTTTATCTGTTATATAACACTCACAAGACATTACTTTAGACAACTATACAGATATCTTAAATAGTTCACACGAAAAAAAGAGACTTTCACTTCACGCATAGTTTGTGAAGGAACAGACTATGTGTAGCCTACTACTAGCAAATGCGATCATGAGGCTGTTTTAGCGCAGAGAATGAAGTAATCAATTAGAGAACTGGAGAAAGTGCATTACTTTGATCATTTTAATATAGCGTATTAATAATGAAATCCAAAAAATATAGTATATTATTGAGAGTTAATTTAAAGCTATCTTGCGGCCCACCTGCAGGATAGCTGAGGCCCACTAGTGGGGCATGGCCCACCGGTTGAGAATCCCTGCTCGAATGGACCATCAAAATAAAGTGTTACCAAAAAATAAACATTGCTTAAGTTGGCTAATATTATTGACCTTAAAATTAAAAATTTATCTTGGATTTAAAAAAATTAAGAACTGCTTTTATTCTAGCCTAAATAAAACAAATAAGACTTTTTCTAGAAGAAAAAACATTATCAGACATACTGTGAATATTTCCTTGCTCTGTTAAACATCATTTGTGAAATATTTAAAAAATAAAAAATAATCAAAAGGAGCTAATAATTCTAACTTCAACTGTAAATATACGTCAATCTGATGGCGGTTGAGTTTGCAGCTGGATATTATTTCGAGATCGATGACAGAAACAGTTAACAGCTCCACCAGAGCAATTCTGAAGCTCATATGCATGTTTATTGCCTCGCTAGATCCTCCTGTATGGGTGTGCGTCCGTTATATAACACTCACAAGACATTACTTTAGACAACTATGCAGATATCTTAAATAGTTCACACAAAAAAGAGACTTTCACTTCACGCAGAGTTTGTGAATGAACAGACTATGTGTAGCCTACTACTAGCAGATGCGATCATGAGGCTGTTTTAGCGCCGAGAATGAAATAATCAATTAGAGAACTGGAGAAAGTGCATTACTTTGATCATTTTAATATAGCGTATTAATAATGAAATCCAAAAAATATAGTATATTATTGAGAGTTAATTTAAAGCTATCTTGCGGCCCACCTGCAGGATAGCTGAGGCCCACTAGTGGGGCGTGGCCCACCGGTTGAGAATCCGTGCTCGAATGGACCATCAAAATAAAGTGTTACCAAAAAATAAACATTGCTTAAGTTGGCTAATAAAATTGACTTTAAAATTAAAAATTTATCTTGGATTAAAAAAATTAAGAACTGCTTTTATTCTAGCCGAAATAAAACAAATAAGACTTTCTCTAGAAGAAAAAATATTATCAGACATGCTGTGAATATGTCCTTGCTCTGTTAAACATCATTTGTGAAATATTTAAAAAAATAAAAAATAATCAAAGGGGGCTAATAATTCTGACTTCAACTGTAAATATACATCAATCTGATGGCGGTTGAGTTTGCAGCTGGATATTATTTCGAGATCGATCACAGAAACAGTTAACAGCTCCACCAGAGCAAGTCTGAAGCTCATATGCATGTTTATTGCCTCGCTAGATCCTCCTGTATGGGTGTGCGTCTGTTATATAACACTCACAAGACATTACTTTGGACAACTATGCAGATATCTTAAATAGTTCACACAAAAAAGAGACTTTCACTTCACGCATAGTTTGTGAAGGAACAGACTATGTGTAGCCTACTACTAGCAGATGCGATCATGAGGCTGTTTTAGCGCCGAGAATGAAGTAATAAATTAAAGAACTGGAGAAAGTGCATTACTTTGATCATTTTATTATAGCGTATTAATAATGAAATCCAAAAAATAAAGTATATTATTAAGAGTTAATTTGAAGCGCGGCCCACCTGCAGGATAGCTGAGGCTTACTAGTGGGGCGTGGCCCACAGGTTGAGAATCCCTGCTCGAATGGACCATCAAAATAAAGTGTTACCAAAAAATAAACATTGCTTAAGTTGGCTAATAATATTGACCTTAAACTTAAAAATTGATCTTGGATTAAAAAAATTGTTGAATGGCGGTTGAGTTTGCAGCTGGATATTATTTCGAGATCGATGACAGAAACAGTTAACAGCTCCGCCAGAGCACGTCTGAAGCTCGTATGCATGTTTATTGCCTCGCTAGATCCTCCTGTATGGGTGCGCATCCGTTATATAACACTCACAAGACATTACTTTGGACAACTATACACTTCTATACAGCTTAAAGTGACATTTAAAGGCTTAACTAGGTTAACTAGGTTAACTAGGCAGGTTAGGGTAATTAGGCAAGTTATTGTATAATGATGGTTTGTTCTGTAGACTATCGGAAAAACTTAAAGCTTAAAGGGGCTAATAATATTGTCCCTAAAATGGTTTTTAAAAAATTAAAAACTGCTTTTAATCTAGCCGAAATAAAACAAATAAGACTTTCTCCAGAAGAAAAAATATTATAGGAAATACTCTGAAAAATTCCTTCCTCTGTAAACATCATTTGGGAAATATTTGAAAAAGAAAACAAATCACAGGAGGGCGAATAATTCTGACTTCAACTGTAGATGACTTTCAAGCTCATGTTTGGATTTCACATGTATGAAATATGTATCATATATGTAATTTGCATATTTTATATATGAGTTTCTACAGTGGACACACTTTTTACCTCTATTATCCAAATATTAAATGTTAAAACATCCTCTATTAAAATAGATCTGGTTCTGCATAACAACAGTTTCTCCCTGACAAACCTTGAATCACATTGTGTGTATTGAATCAGATCAGCATGTGCTGTCAGGAACGTCTTGTGATGTGAGCGTTTGTGTTTCTTGATGATGCCACGAGCATGTGCTCCATAAATCACACTGTCTCACACACACACGCATTTAGAGATTAAAAGGCCTCAAGGGCTCTGGGCACACACACACACACACACACGTTCACATGCAGAGACCAAAAGGCAATTTTCACCAGCATCGTAGTGAGACCCACTTCATTAAAATTGGATAGAGAATGGCGGGCCAGCGCCTTCAGAACAAGAGGAGCGAGAAGGTGAGGGAAAAGGAGAAAAGAAAGCGGAGTCTGATTTCCAAGCCTCTTTCTTTACACCCTTCCCCTGCCATTCGTACCGTTCTGTCAAGAATAGCAGGGGAAAAGGAAGCGATCTCATTACTTGACGTTCCTAAGGCTATGCGCTTTGGCTTCTGGGTTGGAGCTTTAGAGCTTGAATTAGCACATGCTCGCTGCGTGGCTGCTTTAATTGTGTGGCAACAGAGGAAATGCGCCGTATTGTCTGAAGAAAACGTGTCTTTGCTGTCATCGTCTGCTGCTCTTTGCTGCACTGTTGTTGTGCCGGGTCTAATGAACTCATTTGGGGTAGGGTCTTCATGTGCAAAAGTGCTGTGGTGCTTGACCTGACTGTGATGCTTCCTGATTTTATATACAGTTGAAGTGAGAACTTCGCCCTTCTGTGATTTTTATTTTCTTTTTCAAGTATTTCCCAAATTATGTTTAACAGTAAAAGGAATTTTTCACAGTATTTCCTATAATATTTTTTCTTCTGGAAAAAGTCTTATTTGTTTTATTTCGGCTAGAATAAAAGCAGTTTTTAAACCATTTTAAGGTCAATATAATTTGCTCCATTAAGCATTTTTTTAGCCTTGTTAATCTAATGGCTCGTTTCCATTGTGTGGTACGATACGGTATGGTACGGGTTGGTACGGGTCACCTTTATCAGGCTTGCGTTTCCACTGCCAAAAGGGTACCAATGGTGGGCGTGGTATACGACAGAAAGTTTCAGTCGATGTCATTCTTGCTCGAAGAAATGTCTACAGTAAAGCTGTGTGGGTCGTTGACATATCGTATGAGAAGCACTTCTCACAAAACGGATGCTTTATACACATAAATACTTATGTATAAATGTTCATTACTAACCTTTCTTTGATCATGATTTCATTATAACTGCAGATCGATGATGAAAATAGCCTACTTATAATAGTTAAACATGGCAGTTTGTTCATGTTTTAGGTTGCTGAAAGAATCATTTGCTCCTTTGCTTTTTAACGCTTCGCTTTTGCGTTTGTCTGTTTCTGAAAGGATCGGATGTCTGAAGCACTTCAATAATCACACGCACATTATTATCATCAGCTCAAGAAGTTCGTTATTTCAAACATAGACGCGCTGCGAACGCATGCGAGTGCTCTGGAGAAAGTGAAACTGCTCACGCTTTTAGATGGTAAATCAACAATAGGAAACGGCAGATTTTGTTCTTCTTGGCTTTGTGGCTGTTCATCAAGATGACGACAAGGTAGCTAGCCGGCAGCTAGCTCTCTGCAACTCTCACATGGTCGCCCACTGAAGCTAAGCAGGGCTGCGCCTGGTCAGTACCTGGATGGGAGACCACATGGGAAAGCTAGGTTGCTGCCGGAAGTGGTGTTAGTGAGGCCAGCAGGGGGCGCCCAACCTGTGGTCTGTGTGGGTCGTAATGCCCCAGTATAGTGACGGGGACTCTATACTGCTCATTGAGCGCTGTCTTTCGGATGAGACGTTAAACCGAGGTCCTGACTCTCTGTGGTCATTTAAAATCCTTCGAAAAAGAGTAGGGGTTTAACCCCGGCTTCCTGGCCAAATCTGCTCACTGGCCTCTGTCCATCATGGCCTCCTAACCATCCCCATGTCATAATTGGCTTAATCGCTCTGTCTCCTCTCCACCAATCAGCTGGTGTGTGGTGTGCGGTCTGGCGCAAAATGGCTGCCGTCGCGTCATCCAGGTGGATGCTGCACACTGGTGGTGGATGAGGAGATTCCCCCCATATAAAAATGTAAGAAATTATTATTATTATTATTATTAATATTATTATTATTATTAGATTCCCCACCTATGTGTAAAGCGCTTTGAGTGCCCAGAAAAACGCTATATAAATGTAAGGAATTATTAATTATTATTATTATTATTATTAAGGTTTGTTTAAGCTCAGGTCGACCATGGCTTTTTATTATATGTATATATTATTACGATGTAATGTCTTGGCTGTGTATTAAAATGGCGCTTCCTTTGTTTTCATCCTCCTGGCTTGTGCACGAGCTAGTGACGTATCTCTGTAAACCAATAGCATTCAGCTGCGTGTCTAGCTCCGCCTTTTGGTACCCTTATGTCATGCTAGGTACGCTTTAGAAAGGGTACTCAAAATATGGTACGGTACGGTTCACTTTTTGGTACCTTTTGATAGTGGAAACGGCCATGAAAGCGTACTGAACCATAACGTACGACTCAATGAAAGCTGGCCATAATTAACCAACACAGGCTCATGGGGGATACGTACTCCTGTATACATTTCTGTAGAGCGCAAATGACATAGTCAGAGGTGCGTTTGGTGGCATTTGGTCTTTAAAGCGAAGGCTACGAGGTGGTATGATGGTGCAGACGACTTCTGTTGATATTAGCACTACCAGCTGACTGCTTACCTCTGTACAGATGGCTTTTCTGGTGTTACCAGTTTGCTCAGTGGCTCGCCGTGTACAACGGCGAACTTGGGACGCAGAGTGGAGTTGACCGCAACAATGTGGTTCAAGTCTGGCGAAGAACGGTTCCAGAAACCAGATAAAAAACAAAAGCCAAAAATGAATATATAAATACACAACAGGCTGAAAACGTGGTGTAATCACGCAGCCGTGAAAACACTATCGGTTGGGCTTAGAGAGGGGAGTGGCTGGGTCAGTCGTTCAGTCATCCAGTCCACAGCAAGCTGGCCTGGTCCGCTGAAGTGTATATTGCACCCTCTGGTGGATTTACTCAAGAAGAGGACGCGCGAGAGAAATTTGTGATCATCAAAAAGCGTACACAGCGGCCTCTGGTGGATTTGCAAAAACAAAAACTGTGAGCAGACGTACCTCCAGTTATGTATTTCGCTGTCCCCAGAAATGTAGACCTGTGTATGTATGCACAATGAGCCTGGGTTGCAACTAACCTAGTTAAGCCTTTAAATTGTACTTTAAGCTGAATACTAGTATCTTGAAAAATATATTGAATAAAATGTGTTTTCTTTCCATTAAACAGATATTGGGGAAACATATATACATTTGAAGTGAGAATTATAACCCCCCTTATTTTTCTTTTTTAAATATTTCCCAAAAGATGTTTAGCAGAGCAAGGAAATTTTCACAGTATGTCTGATAATATTTTTTCTTCTGGAGAAAGTCTTATTTGTTTTATTTCGGCTAGATTAAAAGCAGTTTTTAATTTTTTAAAAACCATTTTAGGGACAAAATTATTAGCCCCTTTAAGCTTAAAGTTTTTTCGATAGTCTACAGAACAAACCATCATTATACAATAACTTGCCTAATTACCCTAACCTGCCTAGTTAACCTAATTAACCTAGTTAAGCCTTTAAATGTCACTTTAAGCTGTATAGAAGTGTCTTGAAAAATATCTAGTAAAATATTATTTACTGTCATCATGGCAAAGATTAAATAAATCAGATATTAGAGATGAGTTATTAAAACTATTATGTTTAGAAATGTGTTGAAAAAAATCTTCTCTTCGTTAAACCGAAATTGGGGAAAAAAAATAAACAGGGGGGCTAATAATTCAGGTGGGCTCTTAATTCTGACTTCAACTGTGTATATCAGCCCTCTTAAGATTGTTCTTTCATAACAGAGAGCGGCGTTTGAAGTGAGTATAATGAGCTCTCAGTACCTGATGTTGGAATGTAAACAGAGAGGTTATGTAATACTGGGTTTGTTTTTTCCTTAAGGAATAATTCACCCTCAATTATTCAGTTTAGCAGTTTATCTAGTGAAAAAAATGCATTTTGAAATGTAAATAATCATTTGTGGATTGCATTGAAGAATCGCAGTTAGGGCTGCACAATTTATCGCAAATTTATCATAATCATAGTTAATAGTAGGGTGACACGGTGGCTCAGTGGTTAGCACTGTCGCTTTACACCAATAAGGTCACTGGTATTTCTGTGTGGAGTTTGGATGTTCTCCCCGAGTTTCCTTCGGGTGCTCCGGTTTCCCCCTCAGTCCAAATACATGCACTATAGGTGAATTGATTAAACTTAATTGGCCGTAGTGTATGAGTGTGAATGAGTGTGTATGGGTGTTTCCCACTGGGTTACAGCTGGAAGGGCATCCATTGTGTAAAACATATGCTGGAATAGTTGGTGGTTCATTTCGCTGTGGCGACCCCTGATGAATAAAAGGACTAACCCGTAGGAATGAATGAGTTAATAGTATATGCACATATCGCAGACGTGATAAATTACATTATTTTATGCATTTTGACCCAATGCTGGGTTATAACAACTTGAGTGTATCAGTGTCTGCTAACAGTATCAAACATTTTGTTACTCAACATTTCAGTCACCCGATGTTCATCAGGCAAGTCTTTTTAATAATTAAATACATTTTTAATAAGTACAGCTCAGAGTAATACCCTCTGTAAAATGATGGGCTGTATCAAACCAATGTTGGGTCAAATATGAGCAAACCCAGCCACAGGGTTAAAAAGTGTCATTAAGTGTATTAAAAAAAATAACCCAACACTGGAGGCCCTATCATACACCTGGCACAATAAGGTGCAAGACGTGTTTGGTGCGATTTGTTGCTATTTTCAGACCAGCACAACAGTAATTTTCCCGTTTTGCGCCATGTTGTTTAAATAGCAAATCCATTTGCACCACTTTGTGAACTCATGTGTTAAGGCATATTGTTGACGCGTTGCTATTTTGGGGAAGTCCAGCTCAGAGCACGTTAGTCATGTGCCTATTTGGGTCCAAACGCTTACACATTGCTTAATACACACAGGATGTACAGCAATACACAAATATCTTTACATATGAAAAAAATAAAGGATTAAAATGTTACCAAAACTATTATTTTCCACATAAATATAAAAACCACTGCCTCCTTGCCTTCACCTCTGGGCGCTTTTTTTTTTTTTGTTTATTATTGACAATTTGCATTTGTACAGGACGTGTGTTTGGATATAACTCAGTTTTTTGATCACACTTCATTATTATTGTTCATTTATTAGTTTGCTGGAAATTAGAATTAAATTTCGAAATAGTTTTGAAACAAATCTTTGCGCTTAACAAATAAAATTAAATATGTAGGCTAATGGATGTCTTCAGTGGAGTGCGCACAACACCGTTTCCTTATCCACGAAAGGAAAGGAGTAAAGTAAAGAGACGGTAAAGAGGCTGAATGGAGGAGGCTCGTTCTTTATCCTAGCGCTGCAGATGCTCTGTTCAACTGTTTTCTGACTAGTGAAGTGTTCAGTTTTTCCACTTACAAAATCTGCCATGTAAATGGCAAATGCACCATGGCGCAACGCAACTGACTCTTAAAGGGAATGGGAGATGAGATTCTGATTGGTTTAATGTACGTTATACCCAAGTCCCTTTAAGACAAGTAATTTCACTCGGCGGCTGTCTTTGAAATGGCTCTCGGGCAGTATGCTCGGGCATTCTTTTGAATGGGGAAACATCAAACTACTTGCAAAGCTTATGAATACATTTCATATTACGAATAACCAATAAAATTAAACAACAACTCTCTATTTAGTTTCATTTCTAAATGTTCGTATCACACAAAATCTGCAGAAACTCTCGTCTGGTCTGAGCCCCTCACCCGGAGAATTGTCATTCTATAGCGATCACTGATTGGCTCCTGTAGTAGAAGGCGGGCTTTATTCGCCGTATAGCGATCGCTGATTGGCTCTTGTACTAGAAGGCGGGGCTTCATTCACCAAATTGACAGTTACACTTTTCCCCCATTCAAAAGAATACGAGTGACATGTCTTGTGTATTCTATAGTCTTTGGTTATACTCAAAACACACCTATAACTCATTAAGAGAATAAGCACAACCCTGTTAGACCATGCGCCGGGGCGCAGAGTGTATTTTTATGTCCTTTAAAATAGCAAAAGTGAATTTGAACATGTCCGTATTGCTTTTGCGCCATGTGCTTTAGACTTTGCACCTAGACTGTTAAAATAGAGCCCTGGGTTTGTACATACTGTATTTGACCAAACATCGTTACAACAACCCAGAATATATTTATGTAGAGTGTATGTTGTTTTATTTTAATGTAAATGTGTCAGCTACACTGAATAATGAAAGAATTGACCCATATTCAGACTTGATTTGAAATGTTGGTAACACTTTCCAATAGGGTTGTATTAGTTAATGTTAGTTAATGCATTTACTAAGATGAAAAAATAATGAACAATACATTTATTACAGATTACATTTATTTGTTCATACTTGTTAACATTGGTTAATAAAAATACAGTTGTTTATTGTGAGTTCATGTTAACTCATGGTACATTAATGTTAACAAGCATGAATATTAATTTTAATAAATTATTATGAAATGTTAAACTATGTTGTTATGTAACAAATGTTAATGCACATCATATTGCACATTTTAATGCAAATAAATCACTTTTATAAATTTATTTTATTGTGAACACTAAAATGAGATATCTCATCTTTGACATATATATATATATATATATATATATATATATATATATATATATATATATATATATATATATATATATATATATTATAATGCAGCATAACATTTACCTGCTTTTCATGCTGTAATTCACTCTCAATGCTTCTGCTACAATCTAGGTTACAGAAGTGAGAAAGGGTCAAATCTACATCAATATTATAGTTCAGCACTCAGCCATGTAAATTTTCTTGAATATGTCATTTGATTTGTTTATTTGTTGTGTATAATGCAGACAGCAGGATTAATGGTCTTTCATTTATCGCTGGTCTGAAGTGAAAATCTCTCTCTCTCTCTCTCTCTCTCTCGCTGATCTGTGTGTGCGGCTGGATTAGAGGACATTACCTGTGCATCGAGATGAGGAGAATTAAATAACACTCAGTGTCATGTTCAGATTGGAAACGGGAGAAAATAACCCTCTTTGAAAGCTGTTATTGAATTTCATTAGAGAAAGATAAGCCCCAACATTTTCCCTTTGCCGCACATTCAGTCCAAACAATATTACTGTCCGCTCTCTCTCTCTCTCTGTTGAAGAGCATTTCCCTCAGTGTTGCGTTCATTCGCTAATTTACACCCACACTCACTTTAGTAAAATCATTACCACCTATAGTATAACCACTACATATTTTAGCTAAATGTTTTCTGAATAATATGAAATACACTTGATTTTACACGAGCCATTTTCTTTGATCAATCTCTTATTCATCACCATCATGAGTGAAGAGATACTTTTGCAACACCTTGTAAGAATTTGTAAAACACTTGTGGAAATGTTTTCCATGACATGTTGCACGCTAGCATTGTTCAGTCATGTACAGAAGTGTAACGCCGCCGCTCCTACACCACCCAACCTGCTCTAGCTTGGGATCGAACCAGTGATTCTCCACATGGGAGTCGGTTGCTCTAACAAGGAGGCTAAATACTATGGTCTCTAGCCTCTGTCGCTAGAGCACCTTTTCGGGTTCACAGAGTGAGGTTTACCTGCAATGCACTTTACTATCTGGCCTCTGTTACACTCACCATCCTAAACCTCTCTCTCATATGGGTCACGGCACCAATGTAACCCCACCGGTCCTACAGCACCCAACCCACTCTGAGCTACGATCGAAGTGGGGATTCTTCGTATGAAAGTCGGTTGCTCTAACAAGGAGGATAAAGACCGTGGCCTCTAGCATCTGTCGTTAGAGCACCTTAGAGGTTTACCTGCACAACACTTTACTAGCTGGCCTTTGTTACACTCACACCCCTAAACCTCACTCCCATCTGGATAACGGCACCAATGTAACCCCTCCAATCCTAAATCATCAAACCTGCTCCGAACTGGGTTTGAACCAGCGATTATCCGCATGGAAGTCGGTTGCTCTAACAAGGAGGCTAAATACCATGGCCTCTAGCGTCTGTCACTAGAGCACCTTTTCGGATTCACAGAGTGAGGTTTACCTGCACTGCACTTTACTAGCTGGCCTCTGTTACACTCATCACCCTAAACCTCTCTCCCATATGGGTCACGGCACCAATGTAACCCCACCGGTCCTACACCACCCAACTCACTCCAAGCTAGGATCAAAGTGGAGATTCTCCGTATGGGAGTCGATTGCTCTAACAAGGAGGCTAAAGACCATGGCCTCTAGCGTCTGTGGCTAGAGCACCTTTTCGGGTTCAGAGGAGTGAGGTTTACCTGCACACCACTTTACTAGCTGGCCACTGTTACACTCACCCACCTAAACCTCACTCCCATCCAGGTCACGGCACCAATGTAACCCCTTCGGACCTACACCACCCAACCCACTTCAAGCTACCCAACCCACCATGGCCTCTAACGTCTTTCACTAGAGCACCTTTTTGGGTTCAGTTGAGTGAAGTTTACCTGCACAACACTTTACTAGCTGGCCTCTATTACGCTCAACCTGCTCAGTGTTGAGATCGAACCGGCATTTTTCCGCATGGGAGTTGGTTGCTCTAACAAGGAGACTAAAGACTGTGGTCTCTAGCATCTGTCGCTAGAGCACATTTTTGGGTTCAGAGGAGTGAGGTTTACCTGCACAACACTTTTCTAGGTGGCCTCTGTTACACTCACCCCCCTAAACCTCACTCCCATCTGGGTCACGGCACCAATGTTACCCCGCCGATCCAACACCACCCAACCTGCTCCGAGTTGGGGTCAAACCGGCAACTCTCAGAATGGTAGTCGTTACTCTAATAAGGAGGCCACAGACCATGGCCTTTACCGTCTGTCGCTAAACCCCCTTTTCAGTGTTCAGAGGAGTGAGATTTACCTGGACAGCACTTTACTAGCTGGCCTCTGTTACACTCACACCCCTAAACCTCACTCCCATCCAGGTCACGGCACCAATGTAACCCCTCCGGACCTACACCACCCAACCCACTTCGAGCTACCCAACCCACCATGGCCTCTAACGTCTTTTACTAAATCACCTTTTTGGGTTCAGTTGAGTGAAGTTTACCTGCACAGCACTTTACTAGTTGGCCTCTGTTACATAAACAAACATTGGCCACTTTCAGCACCAAAACTATCAGCAGCTAACAAATGGAAAATTGTCACGTTAAAGGTGTTAAATTCTGAAATATTTTTATTTTTCATTATTATTAAAGGGCACCAATTTTACCCCTTTTTAAAGATGTAATATTAATATTATGACTCTTCTTAGTGTGCCAGTTTAGGTTCAGTTCAAAACACAATTCAGATTTTTTTATTATGATGTGTTAAAAAGTGCCATTTTGGGGGCGTGTACACAGTTCACTGTTTTAGGGGCGTGTTGCTTCACATGAAAATTAGTTTCGACTTCCCGCCCAACTTAACAAGGGGGCGGAGCCAAGAGCTCCCCCGCTTTGTGTATGGCAACAGACAGGCAGACAGAGAGAAGCAACGTGAGTGAGAGGACCAGCATTCAGCTGTACATGAACGACTCGGACACAGACCAAGCAGAGACTACAAAATCATTTGTGTCTTTGTATAGTTTTACAGTCAACTGTGTGCTAGTTTAAAGCTCTGAGCTTGTACACCAAGACTAATAACCAAGCACACTGAATTAACTTTGACTGAAGGGCATCACACACCGGATGCACCGCGTCACGGTGCGCACATGACAGTTGAAAATATCGCACACTTGCGGCACCGGTGTGTGTCCCCTGATAGAAACTCATGTTTAGAATTCAGAAATGCATGCCGCTGCGTGGCGCGACGCTGCTTGTCGCCGAGCGGCGCTTCTGAGCCACGGCAGAGGCGCACATTAGCATGTTATTTAAAATGAAACTATTCAGAGAACGCTCACGGCAGAAATATAAACAGTGTCCTGAGGCGACCTAGGCGGCAGAATAGTGAGCGAACCCCCCGGTCCTCACTTTCATCCGCGACACCCACCCCCCTCCCTCCTGGTCCTCACTTTCATCCGCGACTCCGCGAAATGCATGGCGCTGCGCGTCGTTAGTTCGTTTTTCCAATGGAGGGATGCGCACGTGAGGCAACGCGCTCGCACTTTCCAGCTGCACCTAGTTAAGATGACAGGGAGCTTCTGTGACCGCGGGAAATGCAAACCACTGAAGTTTAAGGAAGACGAATGAAAAGTACACATGTATGCAAACACTGGCGCGGAGGAGAGCGATAACGTGGTGGATGTTGAGCCCAATGTGCCTTACATCTAAAAATAGAGCAAGGGTGTTTCTTTGGTGACGTCGCTTTGACTCACACGCTGAAAATGGCGGACGTGAAACAACATACTGAGGATATGGTAATGCGCACCTGTCAATCAATATTGGTGGGTGGGGGGACCGCACTCCTACGTCAAGTTGCGGTCAGTCTCAAAACCGCTCCAATTGGTCCACCGTTTTTATGTTGTTAAATTGAAAAAAAAAAGGACTGAGTGTGTTTATATCACCCCAATATGACGGTCTACACACTATACCTACACATATGTCTGTCCAAACAGCTTGAAAAGTAGATTTTTCACCATAGGTGCCCTTTAATGTTGAGGGCCAAAAGATTCATATAAATGATGTTATTACTTTATGTAATATGCATATACGTATTCTAAGCTCAGGAATAGTTTCATGGTTTAACACATTTTTCAATGACAATCTAGTTTGTATCTTTATATGGAAACATAACTAGTGGTTGCCATGGTTACAGCAACTTCCATTTACTAATAAAGGTCCCATGAAATTATAATAAAACATTTTTAGATGTTAGTTTCAGTCTGTTAGTTTTAAGTATATCTATTAGCTAGTGTGCTCCAAAACAGTGGCAAAATTTGCATTTAGAAGATATAACACTGATATAAACATCCGAAGCTTGTAGTTTGTGACTTCCGCCTAAATGGAGCAATGATTTTTTTCACATCAGGCCACACTGCCGTTTCTCTTCAAATCTTGACCAATCAAATGCTCTCTAGTATCTGACATGCCCCGCCCTTTTTGCTTCTCATTTGATGCGCTCGAGCTCAACCACTCTTACTGGCAGAGCTGTAATAAAACAAAACACTCAGCTGTTCTTCTAAAGGGGAAGAGCTAATCTTTGTTCCACCCTCTCTTAAATTGTTTAGTTGTGACGTCAAACATCGAATAGAAAATACACATTTCAAAGCACTTCATGGAACCTTTAAAATGATTTCCATTATAAATGTATTATTTTTGTTATGTTAGCTTTTTTAGCATCTTGTCAAAGCAAATAGTGGCTAAGCTCTTAGTCAACTTGCCCTTTTGTTTGTCACATTCGTTTAAGTTGCAATGCAGTTGCATGCATGAACAGTCACCGTTGTCAGGGACAAGAGTAGACGGTGTGTCTGAAAATCCGATTCTCTCCAAGGATTCAGAGAAATGGCAGTCCAGATTTATTCAGTCGGTGCCATGGGAATGACACGCACTGGACATCTGCTCTGGAGCGGCAATCCACCAAAGATAATCCCATTAAAATGGCAGTTTATTAAAATGGGGAAAACACAAGAAGGGATACTTTACTTGCTGCTGGAGCAATATAGTGTTACAGAAAGATGAGTGTATTGATTAATGATGGAGTCCAAGAGAGAACACGGATCCTTTGAAAAGATAGTATTGCATGCTGAATGGCGGACAGTGCACTGACAAATATTATTCATTGGATTTACACATTTTTTTTTTAAAGGGCACCTGTTTTACCTCTTTTATGTCTTTGGTGTCTCCAGAATGTGTCTGTAAATTATCAGCTTAAAATACCCATCAGATCATTTATTATAGCCTCCAGAATCTGCCCATTTTGGTGTCTGAGTACAGTGTAGCTGTTTTTTGTAGCCTGTGGCTTTAAATACAAATGAGCTGCTTCTCCCCGCCCACCGTTCCCATGTGTGTGTCTGTTACTCCAATATGACAGTGGCAGGGCTGGATTAACCAATGGGCATTATGGGCAAAGGCCCAGGGGCCCGTGCACACTTGGGGCCCCTGAGAGAGGGAGGGAAATGCCGATTTTGTAGTGTCTATTTAGGCTAAGGCCTCAGGTCTTTACACTGGCTCCCAGTTACATTCAGAATAGATTTTAAAGTATTATTACTTGTCTGTAAATCAGTAAATGGCCTAGGACCTCAATACATTACAGATATGCTCACTGAATACAAACCTAGAAGAACACTCAGATCTCTAGGATCATATAAACTAGAAATTCCAAGAGTTCAGTCAAAGCAGGGTGAATCGGCTTTCAGCTACTACGCTCCTCGCTGCTGGAATCAACTCCCAGAAATGATCAGATGTGCTCCAACATTAGAAACATTCAAACCCAGACTGAAAACACATCTGTTTAGCTTTGCCTTTACTGAATGACCACTGTGCTACGTCCGACAGATCGCACTATTATGTTTTTCTCTTCTTTTTCATTCTTTTACAACCTGTTTTAACCTGTTTTTATCTGTTTTTTTATTATCTGTTTTTAATTAATTTTTTTTTTTTTTTTACACTTGTCTTTTTATTCCTGTTTATGTAAAGCACTTTGAATTGCCACTGTGTATGAAATGTGCTATATAAATAAACTTGCCTTGCCTTGCCCTGCCTAAGTGCAAATAGTGCACCTCGTTGGAATGAGCTAGTTGAGTGATTCCCGCCCATCACCGTTTGATTGACAGACACAACATAACTAAAGAGAGCAACAAGTCGCAGTGTGAGTGGCGTAGCTTGTAAAGTGCATGGCAACATGTTTTGATGCGATCGATCATGAACCCGGTTCGAATCCAGCGTCTGATGAACACATTCTTTTTTTTTTTCTCCCACTACATATCAGATTTGCCTACTGTTCATCACGAGGAAGACAAGTAGGAAACATTAATAAGTGTGTGTATTATGGAAGACTTGGATTCATAGAACTTTATATCCAAATCATATGCATTATACAGTAAGTTTGTAGAAGTTATACATTAAAAATAAACTTAAATATAAATTTTAGTAGTGCTTCTGTGAACCTGAACAAGTATATTAAAAACCATTCATTTTCACTAGTTGTATTAGTATTGGTGACGCAGTAGGTAGTGCTGTCGCCTCACTGCAAGAAGGTCGCTGGTTCGAGCCTCGGCTGGGTCAGTTGGCGTTTCAGTGTGGAGTTTGCATGTTCTCCCTGCATTCGCGTGGGTTTCCTCCGGGTGCTCTGGTTTCCCCCACAGTCCAAAGACATGCGGTACAGGTGAATTGGGTAGGCTAAATTGTTCGTAGTGTATGAGTGTGAATGAGTGTGTGTGGATGTTTCCCAGAGATGGATTGCGGGTGGAAGGGCATCCGCTGCGTAAAAACGTGCTGGATAAGTTGGCGGTTCATTCCGCTGTGGTGACCCCTGATTGATAAAGGGACTAAGCCGAAAAGAAAATGAATGAATGTATTAGGATTGTTTTTTTCAAAGTGTGCTTTAAATGCTTTAAAAATAAGTTACATTTTTGTAGACTAGAAATATATGTACTGTATATCATTTATTTAAAAAAATGCGAACAATACATTATAGATTAATTTTATTAAAAATATTTTATTAATCTTATTTTTTAATTCAACTATAGGGGTGCGGCTAGGTAGGGGGCCCTACAAGACATTGTGCCCAGGGGCCTCTGAATTCTTAATCCGGGCCTGGACAGTGGACACACTATATCTACACACAGTTCTGTCCAAACAGCTTACAAAAGTTGATTTTCATCATAGGTACCCTTTAAGGTAAGTGGTTGCAAACTATTTATATGGGCTGAATTTTAACAAATAAATGAAGTTGAACATAACTACATTTTATTTGTTTAAATTCAGCCCATATAAATTGTTTGCAACCACTTACCTTAAAGTTTTGTAAATCCAATGAATATTTTTTTCAGTGTGTGTATGAGTATTTAGGGGCAAATTTACTTTAAAGGTGCTGTATGTAAGTTTTTGACTTCTAAAGCATAAAAATACAATAATATGTTTGCAGATATTTAAGAAACATGCTCAGTGAACATTCTTGTTTATCTGAAAAACAATGCTGAAGTCAGATATTCTGCTTTGAGAACGGAATGGCTGTGTTTGTTTTGGTCATTTAACCCACCCAATGCCAGTTTAGCCAATTATATTTCAGCACCCTGAGTTGCCTTGGTGGGAAACAGCATATTTCATTCTTGCAGTCAGGAAGGCTCTCAAAGCATGTGTCCATGACCGAAATGCGACCTCCGGTGGACAGTAACAGCCTCTGAAATGAGACACAGATTCAGAGTTCCACATTAGGCCACATTAGCAAATAATATGAATACGAAAGTAAACATTAGGTGAGTAGGTTTTATTCATAGTGTCATAACACGCTACATGATGAGATTTGCAGTGATAAGCAATTTGGCTGTTTGCACCAGACGAAACACGACAGAAATTTAAATACAGCCATTCAGAAGCACAGAATAGTGCGCTTACTGCACTCCAACAAAATGGTAAGGTTTATAATCAAATTAATACATATTAAACCTCTATAACATTATTAAATGTAGATGCTGAATCACTGATATATGTTGGCTTTGAAGTTCATTTTCAAACGGTGTGTTTTATTTCTAAGATCTGAGCTGAACTATCTGCTGCTGCTTTCAGTAGTATGGCAATAAATGTCATGTAAAATGCCATTCAAACTTACATTATTAGCATTTAACACTGAATAAAGCACATGAGGTGTACCTGAGGAGATCATTGTCAGTTTTCTGTTGTTCAGCTGCAAGAAATAGAAGCTCTTTCTAATATATTAATTTCAGATGTTGCTTAGAACAAAAACTCCTTTTAATATGGAAAATATTCCTTTTATCGGGTGCTGTTGCTTTTATTTAGAACACGACTTAAATCAGCCTTTAGGCTCGATCATCAAACTTGCTACTGTTGGTCCTCAATCTGGCAACCTGCGCTTGCATGTGTTTTGATCCAGGAATGCTATACCTAGTTCGGCCACTGTTTGTCAAACTTACATACTGCACCTTTAAAATTATAGTTAATAATATCCATCCAACAGGTAAATCGTGCAGTAATTTTTTCCAACTTTTTTATTATAAACTTGTCTAGTAGTGGATTGCTGAACATTTATACTTCATAATCCTTGCTTTTGATGGGTTTATCTCTAATTTATGCCACAGTAATCTGGGTGAATTGGAGAACTTGAGTTTATGCAAACAAATGCATATCCTTATTTGAAAAGAGCTCGTCATTTTTCTATAGGTTTGGTCAATTAAAGTATATAACTGCCTGATGAATTTCCATAAATCAAAACTGATATATATATATATCCACATTCCCCTGGGGAACTTCTATCCATGCTGATTTGCATACATATTGTCTTACACCTTTTGTTTTTCTCCAGCCGTCTCCTCAAGACCGTTTCTACAGTCTTTTTGCTTTTGAGGAAGCTTACTGGAATAATCTCATCTCAAAATCAAACCAATGGACTAAATAATCATATCATATTGTATCTGTTGTTATTGAATGATTATGTAAAGATGTATGTGTGTGCGTGCTTGCATTAAGAGACCATGTGGAAATTCACAGTTTCCATTTTTACTTTGTTCTGCAAAATTCTGGTAACATTTGAAAATGTATAATAAAATGTTGTCATTTAGACCATAAAATCACAATTGGTCAAAATAACAACAACAATGCTGTGTTTTTAGACGTTTTATTTTTATTTTTAGATAACAAAATGCAAAACATATTATAAAGTGTTAATTTTTACTTAAGTCTTTAAGTGTGGCTTTAAGTGTAATAAACAATAAAATTACTTTTGTAATTTAATACTTGTATGTCAAACCAGGGTTAAGAAGGATTTCGGGCTTGACTGTATAAACACCCGTCTAAAGTTTGGGGTCAGTAGGATTTTAAATGTTTTAAAATAAGCTTCTCCTGCTCACCAAGGCTGCATTTATTTAATCAAAAATCCAGTACAAATTGTAAAATTGTGAAATGTTGTTGCACTATAAAATAACTGTTCAAAAGTAGATTATAACTTAATTTGGCAATTTATTTCAGTGATTTTAATGATGAATTTTTAGCTTCATTAATCCAGTTTTCAGAGTCACATGATCCTTCAGAAATCACTCAAATATTAATAATAATAATAATAATAATAATAATAATAATAATAATAATAATAATAATAATAATAATAATTATTATTATTATTATTATTATTATTATTATTATTATTATTATTATTAATGGTAATGGTTATAAAAGCAGTAATGACTGGAGTAATAATTTTATCTGAAACTACATAAGAAATTGGTTGTTTAAAATTTGAATAAATATTTAACAATTTAACATTTTTTTTTACATTTAATAAATGCCGCCTTGATGAACAGAATAATAATTAAAAAAAGCATGAAAACAAAACTGACCGCAAAATTGTTGGCCGGTAGTGTACCTTAAAAAAAATCTTAATATTGCTTACTATGGCTAAATATATATATATATATATATATATATATATATATATATATATATATATATATATATATATATATATATATATATATATATATATATATATATATATATATATATATATAAATAAGTCACATTTATTCGTCCCCATTTGCATTTTTTTTTTTCCTTTTTTAAATATTTCCCAAATTATGTTAAACAGAGCAAGGAAATTTTCACAGTATGTCTGATAATATTTTTTCTTCTGAAGAAAGTCTTATTTGTTTTATTTCGGCTAGAATAAAAGCAGTTTTTAATTTTTTTTAAAACAACATTTTAAGGTAAAAATGATTAGCCCATTAAGGTATATTTATTTTCGATAGTCTACAGAACAAACCATCATTATACAATAACTTGCCTAATGACCCTAACCTGCCTAGTAAACCTAATTAACCTAGTTAAGTCTTTAAATGTCACTTTAAGCTGTGTAGAAGTGTGTTGTAAAATATCTAGTCAAATATTATTTACTGTCATCATGACAAAAATAAAATAAATCAGTTATTAGAAATGAGTTATTAAAACTATTATGTTCAGAAATGTGTTGAAAAAATCTGCTCTCTGTTAAACAGAAATTGGGGAAAAAAATAAACAGAGGCGCTAATAACTCAGAGGGGCTAATAATTCTGACTTCAACTGTATATATATATATATATATATATATATATATATATATATATGTGTATGTGTATATATATATAATTAAATTATTTTTTTTATTATAATTATGTATACTGTCAAGCCCAAAACTGTTCATACACCAGGGTTATGAATAATTTTCAGCTTTACTGTCTACACATTGAAAAAAAAATCGTAATATTGACCTTCGCTGTAAAAAAACTAAACAAAAAAATGATACCGTGGGGTAAAAATGTATACCCTGGGGTATGAATAATTTTGGGCTTGACTGTACATATTTTTTATTTTTATTTTTAGTTACATTTGGTTACAATGGTTACAGAAGCCTTTAAATTGCACTTTAAGCTGAATACTAGGTATGTTGCAAAATAACTGGAAACATATTACTCGCTGTCACCATGGCAAAGACCAAGCTATTATTAAAAGTATTACGTTTAAAAATGTTTAAAGAAAATATATATATATACAGTATATAGTATTTACAGCAGAGAAAACACGTCGTGTTTTTTCTTGGGAATAATATAATTTAAAAAAAGGAGCTGTTGACATGGATGTGAACCAGATTTTGGTAAAAAAAAAAAAAACATAAAAATTTAAATAAAAACAGAACATTTTTGAAAAATTAGTTGTCTAATAACAGTGGAATGACACAAGGAGAAAGTACTGAACTAATGAAATGTATTTAATACTTTATATAAAAGACTTTTTTGGTGATGGCAGCTTAAAGAAGCCTCTCAAATGGAGAATGAAGTCACATGTATTGCTCAGGTGTGAGTTTTTCACAGACAAAATCCTGATGGTTCTGTGGGTCTCATCTATCAAATCTGAGCTTTATTTTGGATTCTCTATTAGATTCAAGTCAGGTGATTGGCAGGGCCATTCTACAGCTTGATTTTCTTTCTCTGAAAGCATCTGAGAGTTTCCTCGGCTGTGTTTTGGATCATTGTCTTGCTGAAATGTCAACTCTGGTTTCATCTTCATCATCTGCTAATGTAGATGTTGGACTGAAGCAGCTGATATTCATTTACACCGAGGAGGCAGAGGGTTGCTGAAGAACTACTGAGAGATTTCAGCTGCTGTCTGGGCTTTCACTGCCTTTCCACACCTCACCTTCTTCATGCGTTTGATACTTTTTCCTGTGTCATTTCATTTTATTACACATAACTTCATTTGTAATCTAATTAGTTTTGTTTACTTTGCATATATGGATTTCTTTGGTTGCTATCAACATCCGGTGAAAATTTCAATTCAGCAGCACCTTTAGAAATATGTTTCTAAAGGTATAAAAATGGTGACGTGTTCAATACATATTTTCCTTAGCTCTATATAAGACAAGCATTTTTTACATTTCTTCAGCTTGATGTATATAGTGTTGTATGAATTCAATGTGCTGTAATACATCTCTTATCAGCATAACCTGATGACTGGTGCCATTTCTCACCTGACATTGATCCTGCTTCCTCTAACGGCACGTATTTCCTCCAATGCAGAAAGCTCTGAGAAATGTTTTTATTTCCCTAGAGATAGAGGTCAGGGACTACAGACGCACAGATTCCACCTACAATGGGCTAGAATTCACACTTTTAACACTGCTATCATGAAACCTTGAAGATTCGAGTAAAAGGGTCGTTGGAAAAGCATTTCTCTCAGGCTAAAGTTGAAATTAGGATTTTGTAATCTAAATGTATTAATCATCAGAGGTCTTGCAAGCTAATTGAAAGTCTTTTTGATATGAGGATGTTAGAGCTTATAGTTTTAAGAATAAAAATTCTGTCATTTACTCACCCTTCACTTGCCGCAAACCTGTTTGAGTTTCTTTCTTCTGTTCACAACAGAAGATATTTTGAAGAAAGCTGGAAGCTGGCGGCCATTGATTTCTGTAGTGCTTGTTTTTCCTACTATGGAATTCAATGGCTATAAGTTCCCAAAATGATAAAAAGAACCCAGTCTCATTTTGAAAACATGAAAATTCCCTACAATTATATAGCGCTTTTCTGGACACTCAAAGCGCTTTACGTGTTTTTTGGGGGGGAATCTCCTCATCTGGCAGTGCAGTGGCACAGTAGGTAGTGCTGTCGCCTCACAGCAAGAAGGTCGCTGGTTCAAGCCTCGGCTGGATCAGTTGGCGTTTCTGTGTGGAGTTTGCATGTTCTCCCTGTGTTCGCGTGGGTTTCCTCTGGGTGCTCCGGTTTCCCCCACAGTCCAAAGACATGTGGTACAGGTGAATTGGGTAAGCTAAATAGTCCATAGTGTATGAGTGTGAATGAGAGTGTGTGGATGTTTTCCAGTGATGGGTTGCGGTTGGAATCGTGCTGGATAAGTTGGTGGTTCATTCCACTGTGGCGACCCCGGATTAATAAAGGGACTAAGCCGAAAAGAAAATGAATGAATGAATCTCCTCATCCACTACCAGTGTGCAGCATCCACCTGGATGATGCAACGGCAGCCATATTACGCCAGACTGCACACCACACAGCAGCTGATTGGTGGAGAGGAGACAGAGTATGAAGCCAATTGGTATGGGGATGGTTATGAGGCCATGATGGACAGAGGCCAGGGGGCAAATTAGGCCACAGAAAGTCAGGACCTCGGTTTAATGTCTCACCCAAAAGACGACACTCACTGAGCAGTATAGAGTCCCCATCAATATACTGTGGTATTAGGACCCACACATACAACAGGTTGAACGCCCCCTGCTGGACTCACTAACACCACTTTCAGCGGCAACCTAGCTTTCTCATGTGGTCTCCCATCCAGGTACTGACCAGGCGCAGTTCTGCTTAGCTTCAGTGGGCGACCATGTGAGAGTTCCTACAGTATATAAATTTCTGGACATCTGGAGATTGTGAATTATGCAGGCAAAAGTACGTACGTACGTCTTTAAAACGAATGCTATGGAGCAGTATGAATCCGTTCCTTTTTCATATGGACAGCTTTTCCGCTATTACCAGTTTGTCCAAAGAGGAGTTTACCGTGATGACGGGGTTGAGTCCGGTGATGAACGGTTCCAGAAAGCAGGTAAAACAAAAACAAAAGGCAAAAAATAAAACAAACAAGTAAATAACAGGGTGAGAATCAGGGCTTGACATTAACACCCGCCAAATGCGGGTAGATTTTAGCTGTGACGGGTTAGACAGACACTCTCACTAGCCACTTTGGCTGATTGGAAATCATTTTTAAATGATAGTTTTATTAATAGCAGGGTTCGACAATAAAGATAGCCCAATATTTGTGCAAATGTGATCTTAGAATCAAGAAGCAGCACGACTGACAAAAATAACTGTGTTTGTTTGCGCAAAAGAAAGCCGGTAAATATAAATTAGAGGATGATCACTCGCACGCACAGGTGATCTGATAAGAGCGACTGTTAAACAGCGTGCGCGCTCCTGTTTATTTGCGCAAAGCAACCTTGCCTAGAGGAAACGCAACTGGTGCGATTGGTTCTCTTTGAAATAGACTGGACAAAAAGCGATGATCGTGCACCCACAGTCCTGCTGCTTTCAAGAGCTCAAGATTAAAATAAATACACATATTATTTTGTAAGCAGCAGCCGTCACTGCTTTTGTTTTAATTATTCTTTGAACAGATTATTAACAGGCCTTACATTAGCCGTGTGTATGATCATCCTTTCATTATCAAACACGGTATGTTTTTTACCTGCTTTCTTTTGGTTGCAGTTATTTTTGTTAATATGGTTCAATTATATATATTTTTTTTACAATAGCATTGCTTTAATATGAGATTAACTTCCCTTTATGTGTAGTTACGGTAACTGGTGATCTGGGACCTTTAGCCAGGACAGATTACTGCGCATGTTTTAAATACATGACAATAGATCTTTTTTAAATGTCAATTTTTTTTTTAAAGAAAAGTTTTGTTGAATGAAAGGGCATGTATACAGCTATATTTAGCTTGTTTTACACATTTAAAATTTGTGGCTAAGAAAAAATTTATTTATTTTTGGTGTGGTCTGAGATATATTTGGTAAATCTTTAATTTTGAGCCCTAAAAAAAGTCACGTGAAATAAAAACTAATTGCAATGCGACACAACCCATTTGCTCATGCACATTTAGCAAGCTAATACACAACATACAAAAAAGTGAAATGAACGAGAAGGCATGTGGACATAACACAACATCTAAACATACCTGCCAACACTCTCGTTTTTCCCGGGAGTCTCCCGTATTTCAGACCCATCTCCCGTATTGTTTTGTCTCCAAGAAAAACTTCCGGAAAAACGCTCCTCAGCTTTTAGGTACAGTCCGGCCTGAAACCTGGTACATGTGCGCATGCTCTTCAGTCCGCGCGCACCCCTCCCCACTCTACATTTCGCGCGCACCTCTCCACCCCGCCTCCCCCTCCCTTCTTCAGTTTGCACGCACTCGTCCCTGCTTTACAGTTCGCGCGCATCTCTCTTCAGTTCTCTTCATCTCTAAACCCAATCCCCCCCAATCCCACCCAACCCCGCCCTGGTCTCCCGGAATTCATGAATCAAATCTAAAGCATCTAAATACAGTCATTTTAGTATGTCAAATCAAATTTATGCATATTAAATATATTTTCCCAGCAACAAAAGTGTGGCTAGTGAAAATGGCGAGTGATGGCGGTGATCAAACTCTTCATATATAATTCCATGTTCAGCCCTGCATTATATAAAGCACTATTTAAATGAAGGTGACATGGCCATGATCTCTTAGGGCCAGAATAAGTTTGTAAGTGTCCATCTTTCTCCTTTGTATCTGTGTGAGAGAGCGAGACTCAACACATTTAGAGGTCAGCATGTCCTTGTCTGTAGCCGCTGCTCATCTGTCAGTGTTTTTGGGCTCGTCCACTGACCTCTGTGGCCCACATTCACAAACACTGACACGGACTCTTTCCATTTAAACCAACGCTCCACTTAAAGTGGATATAGTTTCATTTTACAACTCTCCTAGTGTTAAGCTGTTGAGTTTTGCCATTTTTTTAATCCATTCAGATGGTTTCAGCATCAGGCGGGATCGCTTTTAGCTTAGCTTAGCATAGATCATTAAATCGGATTAGACCATTAGCATCTCTTAAATTTTTCAGGTGCTATGTAATATTACTGGATCAACTGCAGCAAAATTTCTTGATTATTATGAGTAGCACTTTTAGCTTAACTTAGCATAGATCATTAAATCGGATTAGACCATTAGCATCTCTCAAATTTTTCAGGTGCTATGTAATATCACTGGATCAACTGCAAACATGGGACGGTAGCAAGATTCCTTGATTATTATGTGAAGCACTTTTAGCTTAGCCTAGCATAAATTTTAGAGACTATTAGCATCTCTGAAATGTATGCTTAGCTTAGCATAAATTATTGTATTGGATTAGACCATTAGCAACTATCAATTTTTTCAGGCGCTATGTAATATCACTGGATCAACTGCAGAGATGGGACGGCAGCAACATTTCTTGATTAATATGGGAAGCACTTTTAGCTTATCTTAGCATAGATCATTGAATCGGATTAGACCATTAGCATCTCTCAAAATTTTCAGGCGCTGTGTAATTTCACTGGATCAACTGCAGCCATGTGACAGCAGCAAAATTCCTTGATTATTATGGGAAGCACTTTTAGCTTAGCCTAGCATACGTTTTAAAGACTATTAGCATCTCTCTAATGTATGCTTAGCTTAGCATAAATTATTGGATTGGATTAGACCATCAGCATCTATCAAATTTTTCAGGTGCTGTGTAATATCACTGCATCAACTGCAGACATGGGGCAGCAGCAAAATCCCTTGATTATTATGGGGAGCACTTTTAGCTTAGCTTAGCATAGATCATTGAATCGGATTAGACCATTAGCATCTCTCAAAATTACCAGGTGCTAAGTAATATCACTGCATCAACTGCAGCTAAATGTATACACTTTCATTCATTCACCTTAGTCTCTATTCCAGAGGTCACCACAGTGGAATGAACCACCGACTATTCCAGCATATGTTTTACGCAGCGGATGCCCTTCCAGCCACAACCCAGAACTGGGAAACACCCATACACACTCATTCAAGCACACACCCACACACTACGGCCAATTTAGTTGGTCAAATTCCCCTATAGCGTATGTGTTTGGACTGTAGGGGAAACCGGAGCACCCGGAGGAATCCCACACCAACACGGGGAGAACATACAAACTCCACACAGAAATGCCAACTGGCCCAGCCAGGACTCGAACCAGCGACCTTCTTGCTGTGAGGTAACTGCTAACCACCGAGCCACCATGCTGCTCACTAAATATTAAATTAGTTAATAATTTAATAATAATTTATATTTAAAGAAACAGAGGACATCGTAAAAGACGTTGTTGTTCTGTGTATGTGTGTGTGTGTGTGTGTGTGTGTGTGTGTGTGTGTGTGTGTGTGTGTGTGTGTGTGTTTAAACAACCAGCCCTGAACTCAGTGTCCCAGCATTCAGCAGCCAGTATATCCAGCCACTGAGATGTCAAGCTGACCTGTTTGAGAGCAGGCGTCTGGTACAGAGATGGAGGAGGTGGAGAAAGACCCCTCCCATCTCTCCGTGAGTGGGTGGATTTCTCTGTTTATCTTGAAGATCTGGCAGTGACAAAAAAGGCTGAAAACTGTCTTTTTTCTCCCCTCTTCCTTGCATTTCATAAGCAGCTCTCTTATGGCACTCTTATGAAATCGTTCCCTTGTGGAGATATGCAGAGTTTAATGTGTGAATTGCTATACGGCTTGATTTAGCCCAGCGGAGCATTTCTCCCATGGTGCTTTGCTGTTGCTTGTACACGTCTGACTTTGAGAACATTATGGAACGTTAAAAAAAAAAAGATATTCCACATTTGAAAACTATTTTCCTGACATTAAGATGATTTTATGTCATGTATGACATAACGTTTGGCTATAATAACTCAATGCCTTGTAGACGTGGATGAGATGGTCTAAGAAATGAGCATGTTTAAATCTCACCTGAAGAAATTCAATAGATCCAGTAGAATATTAGAGATATATTTGGTCACACTTCATTTTAAGGTACAGTTCCTGCATTTAATAATCCATTATCTATGACTTTTTGACTTTTTGTCTTAATTTACTTCTAATTTGCTGCTTATTTATAGTTAATATTGTAGTAGTTGGGTTCAGGTATTGAGTAGGGATTAGGGCTGTGTATTGGCAAGGGCCTCGCGATACGACACATATCGCGATACATGTGTCACGATACAATATACAATAATTATTGTGAACAGAGAACTAAAAAATCAAAAAGTCAAAATCACTTTTATTGTCACATCATCAGCAGCACGTGTGCTATGATGAGTGAAAAGCTTAGGTGCTGGCTCCAGACAGTGCAAAATACAGACAGTGCAAATACAACGACAGTGCAAAATACAGACAGTGCAAAATACAGACAGTGCAAAATACAGACAGTGCAAAATACAACAACATAGTCACAAAAAAAACAAGACAATGTAAAATTGGCAATGTTGACCGCGATACGTACGATGGATAGGTGTACACATAGTTGTAGGCAGTATTGTTTTAAGTATGGATTTGTTAAAGTGCAGTGCATGCTACATCTTGATGGTGTGCAGTGCGGGGTATGGAAGAGTTTGTGTGGGGTGTGTTAAGTGTTCATCAGCCTGATAGTCTGAGGGAAGAAACTTTCCTTCAGTCGGCTGGTGCGTGACCGGATGCTGCGGAACCGTCTGCCTGAGGGTAGCAGAGAGAAAAGTCTATGGCTTGGGTGGCTGGAGTTGCTTATGATTCTCTTGGCTTTCCTCATGCACCTCCTGGTATAGATGTCCTGGAGGGAGGGAAGCTCACCTCCTACTACGCGTCCAGCAGTTCGCACAATCCTATGTAGACCTTTGCGATTGCTGCTGGTGCTGTTTCCGTCCCAGGTGGTGATGCAGCCAGTGAGGATGCTCTCCACAGTGCAGGCGTAGAACGAGCGGAGGATGTGGGGGCTCATTCCAAACCTCCTGAGACGCCTGAGGAAGAAGAGGCGTTGTTGTGCCTTCCTCAGCACTGCGTCTGTGTGGGCAGTCCATGTCAGATCCTCAGCGATGTGTACTCCAAGAAACTTGAAAGTGCTGACTCTCTCCACTGGTGTCCCGTTGATGGTGATGGGAGCGTGTTCTTTCTTCTCTCTCCTGAAATCCACCACTATGTATATTGCAAAGCTTACAAATGGCATTTATTTTTTGTCTAATTCAGTACTCGCTGGTATAGCATTTAGGGTTGGGCTATGTTGACCAATTTGGCATTGTACGATGTCTAATGTGAAACATGGCGATGGACCATGGCGTCGTCATCATAAGGGGAGGTAATTATGAATAATTAGTAAATTCATAACTAATTAATTATTAGTAGCCTACCGTTTCAACTACCTGACCCGCATGGCCTTTGTTTTACTCATAACCAAATCATAAATAAATAAATAAATAAATAAATAAGTAAAGATAAATTACACACAAATGACCACCTGTCAATCTTTTTTTTTTTTCCGCGGGACTCTGGCATGACTAGGCAGAGTGAACTGTGCCGTTGTGGCATCCACACACTTGCTTGGTAAAAAAGGTGCACAACCAACAGAAATCAAACAACAGTATCTGAGGTTTACACTAAAATTACTTGGTACAAGCGTGAAAGCGAAAGACTGAAGCAGTGTACTGATGCTGTGACACGTTACCTGAGAGAATCAAAAGACAGAAGAGTCGTCAGATAGAGACAAGATTAATTAAATATCACGTTTAACAACTAACTTATAGTGAGATGCGATCCAGCGGTACATCCTTGATAAACTGTCCGTACAAATGACTGTATAAAATATACAGTCTGTACACTGTTCTCTGGAACTCAGACGAGCGCATAACAGTGTGTGTGTGTGTGGTCACGTGATGTGCGTTTTCAGCAGATGCAGGGCTGTTCAGAAATCGCCAGTTTGGATGTGGATCATTTTCGTTCTGAAATGCCATTTTAAAACTAAGCTGTATTAGTGTAAACGGAGCCCGAGTGTGTGTTTTTCACGAGCGGGTTTGCAACGGGGGTAGTGCGGAGGATCGGTGATGCTGCCTCAGCATCATGATGTCTATAGGCCATCGGCCCTAATAGGGTTAAAACCAAAGTGCAGCCAAACGTCAGCTATAAAAGCTGGAGGCACCTTAATATTTTAGGCCATGATCACTCTTGCTTACTTTTGATACCGTGCTACTTGGCATTTTGTTGATCGTTAGCGACATGTACAGGAGCGGAGGAGGAGGTCATTTGGCACAACTTGAATCAATACTTGAGGTTGGACTATCGATACACTATCGTAAAAGAAATTATCGCGATAGTTAGATGTATCGATATTTTTGCACAGCCCTAGTAGGGATGTAGAATAAGATTTGTGCTTTAAGTACTAATAAACAGCTGATATCTTAGTAGACAGTTATTAAGGCACTAGTTTATAGTGAGAATTGATAGTGTTACCATAAATTTCATAATTTTTTAGTGATGTGCTAAATAGAAGCATCTGGGTAGAAACAAAATAATCAGGAAAAATAATCAGGATGTGAAAATTACTTTAGAAATAATTAATATAATAATAATAATAATATAATATTATATTATAAATTATGAATTTCAAAAATATATATTTTAGAAAAAACAAATGTAGTATTCTAACATATATTATTATCATATTATATATTTTACATTCTACATTATATATATACAGTTGAAGTCAGAATTATTAGCCCCCCTTTGAATTTTTTATTTTTTTTTTATATATATTTCTCAAATGATGTTTAACAGAGCAAGGAAATTTTCACAGTATGTCTGATAATGTTTTTTCTTCAGGAGAATTATTTGTTTTATTTCAGCTAGAATAAAAGCAGTTTTTAATTTTTTTAAAAACTATTTTAAGGTCAAAATTATTAGCCCCTTTAAGCTATATTTATTTTCGATAGTCTACAGAATGAACCATCGTTATACAATAACTTGCCTAATTGCCTAATTAAATTAGAAATGAGTTATTAAAACTATTATGTTTAGAAATGTGTTGAAAAATCTTCTCCTCGTTAATCAGAAATTGGGAAAAAAAATAAACAGGGGGACTGTGAAAACTGTATACCCTCCCGCTTTGTTATTTGTCCCGGAAAACTCCCATAATTTCACCACCACCCCCCTCCCCCTCACCCCTGTCATCAGCTTTTTGGTACAGTCTATAACACCCCCGGATCGCCGACTTTGGTATAGTATCCACTCGCAGTGCCTGGCCAAAACCCGGTGTATAGTAATTACTTAGCTGTGTTGTTCAGACACCTCACCCCCACCCCCTGGTCTCCCAGATATTCAGAGACAAATGTTGCCAGGTATGATATATTAATGCAAATACCATCATGCACCTCACACAAACCAGTTGCTGATTCCCCCTGATTACACACACATAGCTGGTAACTCATCATGGACTGATTACCTGGACTTTATATTTATATTTTATATTTATATACCTCACACACACACACTTTGCTGTGTCTTGTTGTAACTTTATAAAGCGTTTCCGTGTCTTGTTTTTCCTTGCCGTGTTTCCCGACCCTCACCTTGTATATTGTTTATGCCGTTAGCCGCATGTACCAATCTCTTCGCCTGTGACCCAACTACTCTTTTGGATTGCCCTTTATGTTACTGTTTGCTCCTGCTTATAACCATTGCTTGCCTGACTACTATTGTTAATAAAGACACTGCATTAGGATCCTCAACTCTATATATATATATATAATATATGGTCACACTTTATTTTGATGGTCTGTTTGTTGAATTTAAGTTACATTGCATCTACATGCCAACTAATTCTCATTAGATTATAAGTAGAGGTTGGGGTTGGGGTTAGGGTTCGTGTAAGTTGAGATGTACTTGCAAAGTTTCTTATAGTCAGTTAAATATCTGTTGAACGAGCAGTATCAACATATATTAAGCAGACAGTCTACTGATACTCAATTGGACTATCAAAATAAAGTGTTATATAAAGTGTATATATATATTGAAGTCAGAATTATTCGCCCCCCTTTGAATTTTTTTCTCTTTTTTAAATATTTTCCAAATGCTGTTTAACAGAACAAGGACATTTTCACAGTATGTCTGATAATATTTTTACTTCTGGAGAAAGTCTTATTTGTTTTATTTCGGCTAGAATATAAGCAGTTTTTAATTTTTTTAAAACTATTTTAAGGTCAAAATTATTAGCCCCTTTAAGCTATATCTTTTTTCGATAGTCTACAGAACAAACCATTATTATACAATAACTTGCCTAATTACTCTAACCTGCCTAGTTAAACTAATGAACCTAGTTAAGCCTTTAAATGTCACTTTAAGCTGTATAGAAGTGTGTTGAAAAATATCTAGTCAAATATTATTTACTGTCATCATCACAAAGATAAAATAAATCAGTTATTAGAAATGAGTTATTAAAACTATTATGTTTAGAATTGTTGAAAAAATCTGCTCTCTGTTAAACAAAAATTGAGGAAAAAATTAAACAGGGGCGCTAATAATTCAGGGGGCTAATAATTCTGACTTCAACTGTATATATACAGTTCAACTGTATATATTACTTAGTTTAACTAGGCAGGTTGTGTAACGATGGTTTGTTCTGTAGACTATAGAAAAAAAAAATAATTTTGTCCATAAAATGTTTTTTTAAAAATTGAAAAACTGCTTTTATTCTAGCCGAAATAAAACTAAGAAGACTTTCTCCAGAAGGAAAAAACATTATCAGACATACTGTGAAAATTTCCTTCCTCTGTTAAACATAATTTGGGAAATAATTGAAAATAAAAATAAAAAATGGGGCTAATAATTCTGACTTCAACTGTATATATATATATATATATATATATATATATATATATAATATATATATATATATATATATATATATATATATATATACCCACAATATTTCATTTAAAGCATTGCTTACATGACATTGCAGCTTATTAAACAAATATGTAGTCAAACAAACAGGTTAAACTGTGTTTTCGCCTGAGACTAATGCAGACTAGGCACGTCACAGTAAAGATATTTTCACACAAGGTTTGCATATCTGAGAAAGGAAAGCATTCAAAAGCAAGTAGCGCCACAACAACAACTAGACAAGTGTGAAATCCATGCGCAGGCCAAAAGCATGGTCGCATAAAAAAAAAAAAATGAATGTAAATTCAGTGCCTGGCTAATATTATATTAAAAAGAGTGTAAAAAAAAATCAAAAGCTTGCCGACCTCTGCTCTACAGTAGCATTGCCAGTTTACTCACCACATAGTAAACATTAGTGCATTGTTGGCATTAATATAGAGCCTAATCAAATGGCATACTTTATTACAGCTGGAGATGATTTAGTTACTGATATCATTACCAGCTCTCAGTGGCCGGGTCCTAAAGGCTTAATTTGATCTTGGCTTTTACAACACACCATTAAAGATTAAAAGGCAGAAAGAGCATTAGTTGAGCGCCGGCTGGTAGAAGTGTGTGTATAGCTGGATCAGATTTCCCTAAGGTTGCGATACCCTTCCTGAAGAACACAGAAAGACTGCCTCGTACATCTGCTGCGTGCACACATACTTTCACACACTCGCATTAAAAACACTGTCTGACATCAAGCTGTTTGCACACACACACACACACACACACACACACATATTTACATTACACTAATGGATTGGAATGCACTACTGATGTTTTTTACACATGCAAAGTCTTAAAAATGCATTTCTAAGGTCATTTATATGTCCATGTTCCTGTTTTAGTTAATACAAGTACAGTTTTTATGCAGTTTTGTTATGTAAATATTATGCAAAATAGTTTTTTTTTGTTTTCATTCCCTCTTTTAAGGGGACCTATTGTGCAAAAATTACTTTTATAAGGCATTTAAACACAGTTGTGTGGCAGCAGTTTGTGAATATAACCAGCTCATAAGGGTACAAAAATGTATTAATTGTATTTTTTATAATCACACTTGATAAAGTGTTTGCAGAAACACTTTGATTGACATTCTCCCTTTGTACGTGTCGTCAGAGGGGGAAAGCCTCACCCACTAGTGATGATCTCTTGTATTAGCATACAACGTTAGTCTTGTATTTGAATCTGCCACTATGCTGACACACAGGCATTTGTAGCTCCGCCCTCTTTTGAAAAGAGCACAATCTCATTTAAATTTAAAGTGACTGTCACCAAAATGGCACAATCAAAGACTAAAAGGGGCAGATTCGAAGGGTCATAAGACACTATTTGTGTGGTATTTTGAGCTAAAACTTCACACACGTACTCTAGGTACACCAGAGACTTGTTTTAGTTCTTGTAAAATGGGGCATAATAGGTCTTCTTTAATACAAATGAGTTTTGAAACAAATTTATTACCAATGTTTTTACAGAATACTGATGAAGAATCTCTATGTCAGTTTAAAAGTAGTAAAGTATATACAGTATTTATTAATTGATTATAAATCATTAATATTATATTACATTAAAAACGTGTAATTATTGTATGTGCTGTAATAACCTTTTATCATTTGACTTTTGTAATGTTTTTGACTGTATTATTGTTTAAATTAATATATTTAGTGTTTTATGCCATATGAACTGTTAAACTTTACTACTGTATATTGGCCATTTGACTGTTTTGTATTTATTGTATTGACTTTAAGCATTGGTTATTTTTAATATTTTTGGCAGTATTTAATATTAATCTTATATACTTATTTTTGCATGTAAAATTTCTGACTAGATTTATTATTCATTATTGCATTTTTTAAAATATATATCTAATACTATATTGTTTATACTGTATTGACTATTTTTATGTAATATTACTGATTGTTTATTATCCTGTATTCAGTGTTTTTTCTCATAATTTTACATTTTATTTTTAATATGTTGACTACATTTTAATATTGTTTTGTAAATAATATTGTGGCAAGATTTATAATTATTATTTGATACTATATTGACTTTTACATTTAATGTGTCTGACTAGTTTATATATATATATATATATATATATATATATATATATATATATATATATATATATATATATATATATATATATATATATATATATATATATAGTTTATTATATATATTTTTTTATTTACTTTAATACAGGGGTGTCAAACTATGTTCCTGGAGGGCTGCAACCCTCCACAGTTTAGTTCCAACCCTGCTTTTTTTTTTACCCCAGACTTCCATTCATACGCACACGAATGCTTCAGACCGGAAACGCAAGCTCGTGCGACGAGTTTCGCAGTTGGAAAGTTCAAGCTTGGTGAACTCTGACCTGCGAAATCGTATCACATGATTGCGTGAGACCAATCGAAGATCAAAACATGACCTCTCTAGACAGAAATTTCAAAAATGGACCAATCGCTCGCTTTTTTCTAATCATCTTGTTTAATCCCGCCCCTTTTCGCAGCGCCGTACAACAGAATTCCGCATGCTCAAACTCTAGTTTCAAACAAGCCTGAAGGGCTCAATTAATTTGATCAGGTGTGTTTAATTAGGGTTGGAACTAAACTGTGCAGAGCTGAGGCACATGTTTGACACGTGATTTAATAATACATTTTGTCTTTATTGACTATATTTATGTAATATTTCTGATTATGTTTATTGTCCAATAATGAATGTTTTTTTAAATATGTATTTAATAAGTTGACTATATTTTAACGCTGTTTTATATTTATTATTTTGGTTAAATTTAATACACTTTTTAAGATTTTTTTAGTAGATTTTTTTGTGCAAAATTGTTTGTATATTGACTATTTTCACATTTTTGCTTTATTATTTAATACCAATTTTTTTGGACAGAACTTTGTGTTTGTATATCAATATGTTTTGCTACTTATTACACTATTTATATGTATGTATGTATGTATATATATATATATATATATATATATATATATATATATATATATATTATATATATATATATATATATATATATATATACAGTCAGCTTTTTTGTGGCTATTTTAATTATTCCAAAATTTTCGAAATGAAACACAATTGTGATTTCTTTCAGCAAATGGACATATTAACATATACACCAGTGAAAAAGAGCCCCTATCATGGGTTTTTGAAAATGACCTTCCAGGCAGTGTGTAACACAGCTCTAAGTGAAGTGAAATATCCAGCTAAGGCTTAAATCTGAAAGTGCGCCATGTTTAAAACTATTGATTCATCTAAAAAAGAGTCGACTCAGAGTGATTCAAATGAATCATCAGGGTAGCGAATCTTTGGTCGTGATGGAGTGATGTAGATACGGAACTCAAGCCCCACCCATTTGTTGCACGCGCAGACCCAGGAAAATTAAAACCCCGCCCATAAACACTGTAGAAAGAAAAAGAGGAAGACAAGCACTGTAGCAGATCCCGGTTGAATCAAGTCGCGAAAACGCTGTGCTCTGAAGTGTGAGGGAAAGTTAGTGTTATTTTCTCTACCCAAAGATGAGGCTGTGAAGAGTCAGTGGTTGAAGTTTATTTTTGCAAAAATACCTCAGCATTATAGCCCCAGCTTCATCAATCTACATGCGTACAATGGGGGATCCGTTGGCTGTTTGTTAAAGGAAGGATCAGAAAAGACTATTGATGTATGGGACTTCGTTAGTGCTTTGTTACTTGTAATCGCTCTGCGCGGCTTGTATTGTATCTGGTTACTCTATATATTCTTATATCACGTGTAAAACCACGTTGAAAATGCAATGCTTCTTTACAGATTTATAGCATTTGTGATTGTGTGACTTTTTGTCATTGCTATGGCCACCGTCAGCCGTTCTTACACACGTCCAGTGGTCAAGTTTCAAAATAGTTCAGCTTTCGCCACTGTGTGGATTAATACTGAATGTGCGTCATGGTTAAGAATAGAGCAATATGCTGGTGTTTAACTGCATTGCTTTAATGCACTCCTGCACTGGGTCACACATACACTCTGCACTCTGACTACTTCAACACTGTTGATAAGCCGTGGTGGGCTTTTTCTCTGTCTCGCGCTGAATGCAGTCGACCAATTACAATAGACTGGGTCATCGGACCAATCAGCTCAGATTAGTATTGCACTAAGGATGGGTTTGGGAACAAATGAATCGCTGAACGAATCATATGGGAGTCAATGGGATAATTAGGTAAAAATAAATGCATATTATAAGACCATGAACGTGTTTTCTGACTTTGCATGCATATCAGCCTGTTGTTGGAGACCCCCAAAACCAAAATATGACCCTTTTTAATGAATAATAGAGGCTCTTTAACATATACACCAGGGGTTTTCAACCCTGTTCCTGGAGATTTACCTTCCTACAGAGTTCAGCTCCAACCCATATCAAACACACCTAAACCAATTAATTCGGACCTAAACAGCACTTGAGTATTACAGGCAGTTGTGTTTGATATGGGTTTGTATGGGATATGGTCAAGTTTTTCTACTTTTATACCTCTGTTTAAAAAAAAACCCTTAGTGTTTGTGCTTGGTTATCTGTGCATGTTTGTGTGTATTTCTCTGTGCACGTGTCAATGGATACATCTAGAATTTCCAAACTCTGATTCGTTTACAGTCTGGCAGCTTGACGACCCTTAAACCTGTCACTCACATAGACGAGCGTGTGATGCTTCGAGTTGTTAGCAAGCAAAGTGAAATGAGCGACTGTTAGTCTAGTACATCGGCTTGATCAGATGACACTGTGATTTTGTACATCTGTGACTAAAACACAGCCACAAACTTTCCTTAACATCTACAGAATCACAACTGTACACGATAGCGGTCTTCTCCAATGTCCTACCAGCACCTTTCCTCTTTTCTCCTCCTTCCGTCTTTCTCTCCCTCTTGACATTTGCAAAGGTTGAAAGACAAAGTAGCTTTGTGTCCTGATAAGGGCGAGGACTCGTCCGCCTGAATGTGAATGTTCTCTCCTGAGATCTGAACGCAGCCCGCTGGGTTTGACAGACAGGGTGACGGGTCAAGTTTTAGAGGATCACAGAATGGCAGAAAAAGACAGATGTCAGAGATGGAGGTTAGTGGGCGTTATAGAGAAGAAAATTCCCATCGGGGAGAACCGTTTTCTTTCTATTCCCAGAGAAACAGTTTTTCCAACACTATCTCATGGCAATTCGTAACTTTTTGATTCAGTGACTAATTTGTATGAATTTGTATGATCTCATTTGCACAGTTTAGTACGATTTGCTTATCCCCCAATAACGGCTGTGTTTAGGAACAGGGTTGTGTGCCATGCCTCTTTTTAAAAATAGTACATTTTCGTATGACTGAACTCATACAGTGATGATATACAGCCATATCGCACTGCTACGAGTGTAATATTGGGTTTATACAACAGTTTGACTGCATAATCGTGTATATAAAAAAGAAGATCAAACACGGAGAGTCTAAAAACCCTTTTGTACGAGGAACTACTTTCTTCCGCCATTCATACACATCTGCAGCTGATGTCAGAACAGCAGATTCTCTAGCATAATGTCTAAAGTGATGACAAAACAGGTGATTTTGCTCACATTTTAAGATTATAAGACTGAACGGCATGAAATGTCATCAGTCTACAGAGATTTCCCAGTATTTCTCTGTTGCAATCGGGAGATCACAATAATTAACCCCGAAAAAGCCAAAGCAAAGCAAAAACTACCAGATTACTATGGTATAAATATAGCACTACGACATACAAAAGAGAGAGATCGACTTAGAATATGACTTACCTGTTTTATAATGATTTGATCAGCTGCAATTTGAAATTTATGCTGAGTTTTTCCTTCCATCAGCACTTATTATGCGGCCTCTGTCGCCATATTGTGGTGGAACGTCAACTGTCTTTGCTCTGCTCAATGACAGGCTTATGGCCGCTGACACGCTGTCTCTCAGAAATTATAAATATTTAAAATAGGAGCTATCCTTATGAATAAACTGTATAGTTGCAATCTAAACAACTATATTCTCGCCTAAAAAGCCTCAAAAGTACATTATGTTGTCCATCAGTTGTATATCAGTACGAGTTCTGATATTGCACGGCTATCAGCCAATCAGACTCAAGAACTAGACAGAACTGTTGTATAAATATACTATATTTTCTAAACTGTATTGATTGATGTTTCTCAATATATGTATTATCCTACACTGAATATTTTCAGGATGAATAAAAACTAAATAAATGTTTAGTAACATTATCAAAATTTTATGTTAATTTTGGTCAATTGAGCCCATGTTTTTTAACAAATAAATTACTAACCTAAACCCAGTGTTGGGCAGTAGCGTCGCTACAAGTAGCTTAACCACATTTTTCAGTAGCGTGGCAGTAGCTTCACTACTTTATAAATCAAATAGCTTTTCAGTAGCGAAGCTATTATCTTAGTCAAGTAGCGTAGTAGCATCCACACAAGCTACATTTACCGATCGGGGATCAATAAGTGACGGCCCAACATTCACAGAGCTCTGAGGCCGGTGTCTAGCCGATGAAAGTAAATCCATATGATGGCGAGAATGACGATTTCTTCTTCCTGTTTTACGGTGGTCGACAACAAACTTTTTGGTGCGTTACTGCCACATCTCCCTCTGGTTGGTGACATCGCCAACCAATTAGGCTAACACAAGAAATTTTCTTGGTGGAAGGATGACTGAGAGAAAGGAGTTATTTCTGAAGCAGGATTCCTTGCGACCATACCATGAGAAGTACATGTTAAGATGCAGTAATGTTAATTCTGATGCTGTGCTCAAAAAATAATTTAGTAATTTATAGTAAGTACTATAATGTTTTGAACTACACAATAGTGAAGTACTCAAATTAATTTATATATACAGTATGTATATATATATATATATATATATATATATATATATATATATATATATATATATATATATATATATATATATAGTTTACTGTACTGTAGTAAAGGCTAAAATATACTATGGTAATTACTATTAGTTCATGATAGTTACTAATGATACTACACTATGTTGTAAATACTACACTAGTTGTAAATATGCACACAATATAATGCTCATTCCTAAATATTTCATTTTACTTTAAAATACTATAACGTTACTATAAATTTACTTAAAATTACTAATTGCTGCTAATTAAATATATTATAAAATTACTATTACTATACTATTACTTTAGTAATAGTACTATTACTTTACTATTACTTTACTATAAATTTACAACCCTACAAAAATCCTTCTCAACATAAACACCAACAAAAAAACAATGGACAACTACAACAACAACAACAACAACAACAACAACAACAACAACAACAACAACAACAACAACAACAGCTCTGCGTTTGGTTTATTGGGAATTTTAAATGTGTAACACCTGGTTTTATTGGATTTTTTAGTTTTTGCTGTTACTCATATACTATCATTTGTTTCTGTTTGGTACAGCATGTTATTTACTGTAAATTCTGCCTCATATGTTTTATTGACAGTTTTATTGATCACGAAGATATGAATGACTTGGATTTATTAATGAAAATTGCAAAAATAGCTTAAATGTAGCTTATGCTACTTTTGCCAAGTAGCTTTTAGAGTAGTTATGCTACATTTTGAGTAGCTAATAGCTTAGCTCATTATATTTTTCAAGCTTTCCCAACACTGCCTAAACCGTTGAATGACTGGGGAAAAACTAAGTGATAATTACAACAGTTTTAAATTAATTCAAAATCTGCATCACTTCAATACAGTCATTAATTAATTCAAATAAAAAATGATCTCTCTGCATATTAAAAACTCAAGTCAAGAGCATGTTAATTGCTTCTGCAGTACAGTACAACCTTTCGTCTAATTTGCTGCGTAAATCTGCTGACACAGGCTGTGATATTACGAACACCTGCTGATGAGAGGTAGTTTACAACCCTAAAAAATCCTTCAGAACATTAACACCAACAAAAAACAATGGAAAACAACAACAACAACAAAAACAGCTCTGCGTTTGGTTTATTGGGAATTCTCGCCTGCTTGTCTTCATGCCTCTGCGGCCCTGTAATAATAACGTTACTGACTCTCAGCATTAGGATGATGAATATTGTTCGTACTCTCGGATTATCATCCAATAAGAAAGCGACCGCCGAGCTAATATTAGTCTTCAGCGAGAGCGTTGGTTTACCCATGAGCCGGTTGCCTAGGAAACATTACATAATTGGCGCACAGAAGATAGTCCTCGTCTGATTGGCTGACGGAGACGAGCTGAGGAAATGACCTCATGACACAACACATAGTGATGCCTTTTTTTCCTCGTTTTCATTTCTCCAGCATGAAATAAAGCAGTGTTTAAGTTGAAGGACACGTTTTGTTTCTTCACAGGTGCTGATCTGGGGGGTCTGCTGGAACTGGAGACTCTGTATGAGGGCGTAGAGCGCAGTATTAACCGGAGCCGACGGGCCCGCAGACAGTCTCCCGAACGGGCCTACAACATCGAGGTTCTGCTGGGGGTGGACGACTCGGTGGTGCAGTTTCACAAGAAGGAGCGCGTGGAGAAGTACCTCCTCACTCTGATGAACATCGTAAGTGTGCTCCAGCCTCCCACGCTCCTGTTGTGTTCGGGTTACCCTTGAGGAAAATCAAAGAGCGATGGAAAACACTCTGTCAACAGCGCAGCACTTCTGCAGCATTATAATAAACATCTGAGCTGAAGCTGAAGCTGCTGGTGAAGCATTAGAGACGACAGAGATGTTACTGGTTATAGCATTAGCATTCAGTCCTGCAGGGTGTGAGCAGGTTACTGTCTGTCTGTCTGGGGTTTTTAGAGAAACATGTACACTCTAAGGTGGAATGCAGACTGACCCAAATGATTAAAATTTTTGTCAATATTTACAAAAATCTATACATTTACGTGAATATATTTTCCACAAATACATTTTTACCATTTTTGAATTTTATATAAATACTATATAATATATATATGTATGTATGTGTGTGTTTATTTATACACAAACACACACAGTTGAAATCAGAATTATTATCCCCCCTGTTTATTTTTTCCCCAATTTCTGTTTAATGGAGAGAAGATTTTTTTTAACGCATTTCCAAACATAATAGTTTTAATAACTCATCTTTAATAACTGATTTATTTTATCTTTGCTATGATTATAGTACATAATATTTTACTAAATATTTTCAAGACACTAAAATTCAGCTTAAAGTTCAATTTAAAGGCTTAACTAGGTTAATTAGGTTAACTAGGCAGGTTAGGGTAATTAGGCAAGTTATTGTATGACAATGGTTTGTTTCTGCAGACAATCGAAAAAGATATATAGCTTAAAATGGCTAATAATGTTGGCGCCAATGGTGTAGTGGTTAGTGCGTCGACACATGCGCTCTGGCGACCCAAGTTCGATTCCCGCCTCAAGGTCCTATGCCGATCCTTCCCCTCTCTCTGCTCCCCACACTTTCCTGTCAATACTCTCTATGGTCCTGTCATTAAAGGTAAAAATTATAAAAATATTTTTTTTATAATTATAAAAAAAAAATGGCTAGTAATATTGACCTTAAAATGTTTTATTAGCAGTATTATTTATTATATGCATATTTATATTTAATTTAATAAAACATCTGCATCACCATATGGGGAATGAGAACAGGACATGTGTTTGGATATAACTCAGTTTTTTGACCACACTTCGTTATTAATGTTTATTTATTCGTTTGCTGGAAATTAGAACTGAATTTAGAAATAGTTTTGATACAAATCTATGAGCTTAAGAAGTGAAATTAAATATGTTTGCTAATGGATGTCTTCAGTAGAGTGAGTACAACATTGTTTCCTGATCCATGAACGTAAAGGAGTAAAGTAAAGAGTAAAAGTAAAGTAAAGAGAAAGTAAAGAGGCTAAATGGAGGAGGCTCGTTCTTTAACCTCACGCTGCAGATGCTCTGTTTAACTGTTTTCTCGCTAGTGAAGAATTCAGTTTTTCCATTTACAAAGTCCGCCATGTAAATAGCAAATGCGCCATGGCGCGACGCAACTGACTCTTAAAGGGAATGCGAGATGAGACTCTGATTGGTTTAATGTATATAATGCTCAAAACATACCCTTAACTAGGCCCACATGGAATCTGTGGAATTTCAGCAGATTTTTAGCCCATCGTTGGGTCTATATATTTACTTGTGTAAATGTGTGTAAATTTATATTTATTCAGTTTTTTAATTAATCCCAGTAATATTATTGACTAATATGAAAGTGTACATATAATTTATTTAGAATACAGTTTGTAAAGTAATATTTTCTGTCTTTTAGTAGATGTATATTATATAAGACTTTGTTTACCAAATAAGTTAATCTAATTGGATTTGCATTTTAAACATTAAATAAAAGTAAAAAAATTATTATTTTTTATTTCATACATAAAGTTTTTAGTTATGATACTCCCAAAATCATTCTCATAAATCCGCAGATTTTTTTTTAAATTCTCCAAAAGCAAAAAATGTTCGCAGATTCTGTCTGGACCTACCCAAAACTCATCAAGAGAATAAGCACAACCCTGTTAGACCATGTGCTGGGGCGTAGAGCAAATTTATCTATCCTTAAAATAGCAAAAGTGGATTTGGACACACCCTTAATGCTGTTGTGCCATGCACTTTAGACTTTGCGCTTAGATCATTAAAACAGAACCCATTGAGTTTTTTTTACTGGAGACTCGCTATGAACGGGTCATTTGAATCTGTGATTCGTTGACTAGAGAGAGAGAGAGAGAGAGAAACTTCTAGATGATTATAAATGAATCATTGTAAATATACTGATTATTATTATTATTTATTATTACTGTTTTGTCCTAAAATGTTTATTCTGATTTTTTTTTTTACTACTAGTATTTACTGTTATGTATTTGTAACATTTGTCATGCCGATTAAGCAATTTTTGAGTTTGAGAGAGAGAGAGAGAGAGAGAGAGAGAGAGAGAGAGAGAGAGAGAGAGAGCTAGTCAGATCAACTAGTCAGACCAAAAAAATCACAAGCCGGCCAGATATTATATCATCAGTAATAGTCAATGATGTGAGGTAAAATCCGACACATATTAGATCAGTTCTGCAGTCATTTTTCTACATCACGGATCGCTCCGTCGAAGATCAAATGCGATGGGATGAAAAAGGCCGGAGAAAAATGCATTATAACCTCACCATTTGTCTCTATATTGCATATTTTCTCCGGTTATCAAGAGTCCCCGAACAATTTCTGCAGCTGTGCTTCATGCCGTCTCCTTTCCTCTCCTCTCTTCTCATCCTGGGGGGTGTTTCAAACGCCGCTTTCTGAATAAATGACAGGAAAACAGATAAACAGAAATATATAAATAACATCGCGTCTCCTTTCTCTCCCACGCGTTGAGTTCTTGGCGCTTTCTTCTTGAAAGTTTACTTTGCTCACTTTTGGAAGGCATGTCTCCCTCGCTCTCCGCGAGTCAGCCAGAGAAAAGAGAGAGACTTGAAGCGGGTTTTTGCCCCTTTTTTCCTCCAACTATTTTCCCTGACTGCTGCTCTTTCAGTGATTGTTGCTTGTAAGGGCTGTGTGTGATGATGTGTTATGCGTAGCGCCTGAGTTTGTTGTTGCGACGTTTATTTGTGTGTATGTGTGTGTGTGTGTGTGTGTAAATGCCACTATGTGTTGCAGTGTTTACTCAGAGTGAAAATCCTCTGCAGTCTTTCATTCATGTCCTCCTGGTCAGTGTCTGCTCTCTGAATGATCCAACAGGAGAGAGTAGAAGCTGTCCATCTGTCTGTCTGTTCATCAGTTTATCTGTCTGTCTGTCTGTCTGTCTGTCCGTCCGTCCGCCTGCCTGTCTGTCTGTCAATCTGTTAATCTGTTCATGTGTCTGTCATTATATGTTTGTTTGTCTGTCAGTCTGTTCATCTGTCTGTTTGTCTGTATATCTCTTTGTTTCTGTCTGTCTGTCTTTCTTTCTCTCTCTTTGTCTGTCTGTCTGTCTGTCTGTCTGTCTTTCTCTCTCTTTTGCTGTCTGTCTGTCTGTCAATCTGTTAATCTGTTCATGTGTCTGTCATTATATGTCTGTTTGTCTGTCAGTCTGTTCATCTGTCTGTCTCTCTGTTTGCCTCCATCTGTTTGTCTGTATATCTATTTGTGTCTGTCTGTCTGTCTGTCTGTCTGTCTGTCTGTCTGTCTGTCTGTCTGTCTGTCTGTCTGTCTGTCTGTCTGTCTGTTTATCTCTTTGTGTCTGTCTGTCTTTCTTTCTCTTTGGCTGTCTGTCTGTCTGTCAATCTGTTCATGTGTCTGTCTTTATATCTGTTTGTCAGTCTGTTCATCTGTCTGTCTGTCTGTCTGTCTGTCTGTCTGTCAATCTGTGTATCTGTTCATGTGTTTATCTGTACATTCATCTGTCTTGTCTGTTCATCTGTCTGTCTGTCTGTCAGTTTATATTCATATGTCTGTATTTGTCTGTCTGTCTGTCTGTCTGTTTGTCTGTCTATTCAGTTATTCATCTGTCCATCCATCTGCCTGTCTAATTAGGTCCGTCCATTCATTCATCCATCCATCCATCCATCTGTTCGTTCGTCTGTCTGTCCGTCTGTTTATCTGTTCCTCTGTGTCTGTCCATCTATCTGTCTATC
>LR812532.1:57348160-57510660 GCA_903798195.1 Danio kyathit | reverse complement strand
TCTGTTTGTCTATCTGCTCGTCTGTCTGTAGGTCTGTTTATTTGTTCATCTGTTTGTCTGACTTTGTCAACCTGTCTGTATGTCTGTCGGTTTCTTTGTACATCCGTCCATCTGTCTGTTCATCTGTTTGTTTGTAAGTCTCTTCTACCTGTCTGTCTGCCTTCCTGTCTGTTGTTCTATCTGTCTGTCAGACTGTCCATCTGTCTGTAAATCCATTAGTCTGTCTGTCGATCCGTCTGTCTTTCTATTTGCCGTTCTGTTTGTTTGTTTGTTTGTATGTCTGCCTGCTTGCCTGCCTGCCCATATCTCTGTCTGTCTATTTGCCTTTTTGTCCATCTGTTTGTCTGTCTGTCACCGGAAAATGCATTAATATACGGGACTGTATGTGCACAACACAACACGATTACAAATGTAATGCAGTTTGAATCGTCCATCCTTACTTGAATCTGGTTAAGAGTTTGTTTATAGTAGTATCAGAAATTAAAATGTTGTTTTTATTATTGTTTTGTTAAATATTAATGCAATATTCTCCCACTGAAAGTGTACCTGTTTTAAGGGCATAACTTTTAGGGCACATCTTTGAAATTGAAATAAAAATGGCAGCCACATTTACTTCCTTTCAAATAAACGTATGTGTTGACTGACTTCCTATGCAACCTCTGAATCAGTCCATTCATATATCAGTGATGACTGACGGATGCACTCCAGTATAAAGACACTGTTCTCAGATCTGTTTTTTTAAACAGACAAATACACTTATGTAAACATGTCTGTCCTGGCGTGTTTTATAACACAACTTATTTTATCTTAAATGAGCATGAACAGTTATGCAGCAATCGAATGCTTTCATTATAGATTTCTGCATACTTTGTTTGATACTTCAAACAAAACAGTGGATTAAAATGAGAGATTCACTGCTCTTCACTAAATAACTATAGTAACTTTAATCAATATTTAAATACAGTAAATAAAAAGATTTTATTACTTGATTTAATGTCTGTTTAGGCTATTGATTTTAATAGGCTAAACCTTTTATTTTATTTCCAATGTATTCTTTTTATTTATCATTGAAGCTAATTTTCTTCCCATATTTCTAACGGTTTCAACTAAGCTTATACTGTATACATTCATTCATTTTCTTTTCGGCTTAGTCCCTTTATTAATCCAGGGTCACCACAGTGGAATGAACTGCCAACTTATCCAGCACGTTTTTACGCAGCTGATGCCCTTCCAGCCGCAACCCACCTCTGGGAATCATCCATACACACTCATTCACACTCACACACTACGGACAGATTAGCCTACCCAATTAACTTGTTCCGCATGTCTTTGGACTTGCAAACTCCACACAGAAATGCCAATTGACCCAGCTGAGGCTCGAACCAGCAACCTTCTTGCTGTGAGGCGCAGTGTTGGGGAGTAACGGAATACATGTACCGGCGGTACGTATTTAGAATACTATTCATGAGTAACTGTGTTCCGTTACAGTTACTATTTTAAACAGGGTATTTAGAATACAGTTACTTTCCTAATACCATTGGAATACTACGGGCGATGCGTGTCTGGCCCATAACAATATTACTAAATTGCCGCCGAAACCATAGAAACAGAAGCTACACTCCCGACTGCTATCACCAGCGTTAACTCAGTGAGACTCACGCAAATGACCCTGTTCTCATGCTCTCACGCCACACCTCCATTTTCTCACGCAGCAAAAAGGACGATCGCAAACACCGAACAACCGGACAACAACCATGATTTTCAAATAAACTGCTTTTTTTTGCCGTCATTGTTCGTGAATTCGCTGCTTGATGTTTCGTTTGCGCTTTCAGAGGTTTCATTTACGCTTCTTAAATTTACGTTCACTTTTCTGACACAAATGTGGGCGGGACACCTTAGCCAAAGTTGGCAGCCCTGGTTAACTTGAGTGTACAAATATGAAGGATTTACACCAGGGGCTCGAGGGGTTGGAGCCGCAACCGAAGCAACTTTCTAGCAGCAGTAAAGGAAAAAATGCATTCACGTCTTGGAAGTTCAAGCATTTTTTCTCTTTAAAGAATGAGAGGGGTGAGCGAAACCTGACAGTGCAGTGCAATCTCTTTTTCTGTGCAGACTGTGAAATACAAAGGGTAAGCAAAATGCATATTATATACATATACTGTATATTACAGACAGTAATGCTGTCTATGTTCAAGCTCTTTTTATCTTTATTATAGAAACAGAAATTGAATTTGTTGACACTTTGATAAATAAACATTATTTAATAAACATAATTATATTGTTTTATTTATTTATCAGTCAATAATGGGCATTAGAGGCCCTCTGTTTTCCTGCAGAAATTGCTACCAACGCATTTACAGTTAGTAAACACAAGCACATCTTATTGAACATCATTTATTTTCATCACCAATTATCATAGTAGAACAGTTTCTCAAGCAGTTTGTGATGCAGTTTGGAAACAGGAGATGAGCCCCTGGTCTAATATGCGCCACCTGGCTTGGGAAACCCGTTCTCAATGACTTATTATTTTGGTAGCACACATATTCTGAATGCCATCAGCAGAATTCAAATGAGCCATTTAATTTAGATTAATTTCGAGATTAATCTAGATTAAAAAAATTAATTTATGCCCAATTTATATATATAAATAAGCTAAGTCTGAGAGTTTTATTTATTTGATAGTTTATTTTAAATTTATTGTTTGTATAGGCTAAATACAAATAAAAAGTGAACATTAATTTTATTTTTTTGTACTGTTTTTATTTTTTTTTTTAAAGTTATAAGAGCCTGGAGGTATTATAGACTTTGCGAATTCAGATGTAGTCAATTGTAGGTACAGACATCCATTGTGTGCGCTCTTGGCAGTTTTTTCCTGTCTTTTTAATATATCGATATCGGAATTATATCGTATCGACCGAAATTAAGAAATATATCGTGATATAAATTTTTGCCATATCGTCTAGCCCTACTTAGGTGATAATTTGGTTTAGTCGATTGGCTATGGTGTATGTTTTTGGACGGTGGGAGGAAACCAGGGAACCCGGGGGAAACCCACGCGAACACGGGGAGAACATGAAAACTCCGCACAGAAACGGCAACCGGCCCGATAAAAGGTTGAACCGGCAGCGTTTTTGCTGTGAGGCAACAGTGCTAGCCACTGTGCCTCCGTGTCGCCCTATAGGGAAAAGGGTGGAAGTAGGGGTGGAAGGGGGGTGGGACTTTAAGACGAAGATAACTGGAGCGAAAAGCTCTGGTTATTAAACATTTGTACGTAATCATCTAATAGGCCAGATAACGGTGCTAATGAGGTGCCAGCCGTGTTGATCATAAGCACGTGATCCTCTCGAAATTAGTTTAGAAATAAACCACACATATTACAGTAGTATATCAGTGACACTACAATATCTCAATGACATGAACACACGGATATTACTAAATATATTTGACAAAAGTCGTTTGATTCGTTTGATCTCCGTGTGAGAGCTGTTGTGTATTTGTGAATGGGATTTTTTGCTTGGTCCAGTGACTCTCTCTGCCCTCAATTTATAGAACCGAGTGAAACAAGTCTTTAAAATGCACTGAAATTGATTGGCTTCTCTTCATAGGTCCATGGGAAATGATGAGGAATCGATGCGTCAGACAGAGATCAAAAGATCTGCAGGCCTTTTGACTTCCGCCCACCATTTCAATCCACCAATCAGCCGTCCTTCACCTTAATTCCGCCCCTTTCTTTAATGCTAGTCAAGATAATGGACTGCTTTTTAGTGCGGGTACTCTTTGTAGGAGAGTTTGTTGTTGTGGATACTCCTTTCCAGTGTGCAATCTTTGAAAATCTTAGAACATGTTAATCTTATATTGTCTTTAACACAGAACTAAAACACCAGGTGAGATTCAGAGCACCGCTGTTATACACTCACCATCCACTTTAATAGGTACATATTGTTAGTAACGGGTTGGACATGGTAGTTGCCTTCAGAACTGCCTTAATCCTTCGTGGCAGAGATTCAACAAGGTACTGAAAATATTCCTCAGAGATTTTGGTTCATATTGACATGATAGCATCACACAGTTGCTGCAGATATGTCGGCTGCACATCCATGATGTGAATCTCCCGTTCCCCCACATCCCAAAGGTGCTCTATTGGATTGAGCTCTGGTGATTGTGGAGGCCATTTGAGTACAGTAAACTCATTGTCATGTTCAAGAAACCAGTCTGAGATGATTCATGCTTTGACATGGCGTGTTATCCTGCTGGAAGTATCCATCAGAAGATGGTTACACTGTGGTCATAAAGGGATGGACATAGTCAGCAACAATACCCAGGTAGGCTGTGGCGTTGACACAATGCTCAACTTGTACTAATGGGCCCAAAGTGTGCCAAGAAAATATCCCCCACACTATTACACCACTACCACCAGCCTGAACCGCAGATACAAGGCAGGATGGATCCATGCTTTCATGTTGTTGTTGACGCAGCAGAAATCAAAACTCATCAGACCAGGCAACGTTTTCCAATCTTCTATTGTCCAACTTTGGTGAGCCTGTGTGAATTGTAGCCTCAGTTTCCTGTTCTTAGCTGACAAGAGTGGCCCCCGGTGTGGTGTTCTGCTGCTGTAGCCCATCCGCCTCAAAGTTGGACGTGTTCAGAGATGCTCTTCTACAGACCTCGTCGTAACGAGGGGTTATTTGAGTTACTGTTGCCTTTCTATCAGCTCGAACCAGTCTGGCCATTCTCCTCTGACCTCTGGCATCAGCAAGGCATTTGCGCCCACAGAACTGCCGCTCACTGGATATTTTTTCTTTTTCAGACCATTCTCTGTAAACCCTAGAGATGGTTGTGCATGAAAATCCCAGTAGATCAGCAGTTTCTAAAATACTCAGACTAGCCCATCTGGCACCAATAACCATGCCACATTCAAAGTCACTTAAATCACCTTTCTTCCCCATTCTGATGCTCGCTTTGAACTGCAGCAGATAATCTTGATCATGTGTACATGCTTAAATGCGTTGAGTTGCTGCCATGTGATTGGCTAATTAGAACTTTGCGTTAACAAGCAGTTGGACAAGTGTACCTAATAAAGTGGCCGGTGTATATATATATATAAATGTTCATTCATTTTCTTTTCGGCTTAGTCCCCACAGCGGAATGAACCGCCAACTTATCCAGCATATTTTTTTACGCAGCGGATGCCCTTCCAGCTGCAACCCATCACTGGGAAACCTCCATACACACATTCATACACTATGGTCAATTTTAGCATATCCAATTCACTTGTACCACATGTCTTTGGACTGTGGGGGAAACCGGAGCACCCGGAGGAAACCCACGCGAACACAAGGAGAACATGCAAACTCCACACAGAAATGCCAATCTGGGATCGCCACAGTGGAATCAACCGGCAACTTATCCAGCACATGTTTTACACAGCGGATGCTCTTCTAGCCCCAAACCATCACTTGGAATATATATATTAGGGGTGTCAAAATTAATTGTTTCTTCGGTGCACCGCGATGCAGACGCGGACAATTCGGTATCGGTTTAGTAATAATCATAACCGGTTATTATACTGACGTCATTTATCTCACATGCGATATGTCGCCGTAGCTTACTATGGCGAGGGAGTCGAGCCGCGAGCGCGAGTATATACAACGCTCTAACTACGTAAAAACTCAGAAGCTGTGCATAATTTCACTGCGTGTGTGTTTGCTGAACACTGTTTCACTGAAACTTACAGCAAAAGCCCCTATTTCACGGCGATTAAGAGAATGAAAGTAATCTCCATTTCTCTCTCTCTCTCTCACTGTGGCTCATGATGAGTGCATCTGTGAAGAGCACCAGCGTGTAAGAGCCAATCGCAGCCCTATCTGTTGAGCGCTTGACCAATCAAAGGGGTGTAAGAAATAACTTGGTAGACAAGGCTCAGAAAGCGAGCGGGATATTTATATTGTTTATTTGCTGTAGACCATTTCAATGTGGTCATGTCATTGGCCCATGAACATTTCCTGCTTGACGTTAAACTATTTCCTAACTGTAACAAGAGGTAATTCAATCATAACTTGATTTTAAATCAGCCGTCATAACACTATTTATCAATATGTGGACCTTTTTGGATTCTCAGAAGCAATGAAAATTAAAAAAATGTAAAACAGGAAATACGTTAAGACCATTGTTTTTGTTTACATCCCTTAAAATGGTCTATAAATGCTCGTGTTGTTTAAAGGTACAGTTTATATATCTGACTGTTTGTATTAAAGGACAAAATTGTTTTTCAAATAGTATATAAATATATTTATACATTTTAATACAAGAATTGTTGTGCTGTGAAGAAAATAAAAAACTGTGTATGGAAAGAATCGTCAATGCACCGTGATATCGAATTGAACCGAATCGATGGCATGATAATCGTAACCGAACCGAACCGTGAGACCAGTGTAGGTTCACACCTCTAATATATATATATATATATATATATATATATATATATGTGTGTGTGTGTGTGTGTGTGTGTGTGTGTGTGTGTGTAAAATCATGCACTTAATAGCTGTTTATTGAGAAATCTACATTTTTATTATTTTTGTTTTAGTTAGTTTTTCAGTTTTTTTTAATCTTATTTTAAGTTAAGAACAATAACAACAAAAATAACCAATTGTATTATTCTTAGTTTTCATTTATTAAAATAGCCTTGATCCAGTGGCTTATACTGCACTCGTTTCACATGTTTGCACGAGTGCCCAGCGCAGCCAGCCTGTGTAATGGAGCTCAGACCTTTGTGTGTAGCATTAATATTGTGTGAATTGAAAGTCAACAATATTAATTGCTTCCCCCTCTATTAGTTGCTCCTCAGGAGTAAACAAGACGTGCGGGCGGACCATTATGTAATCAGCACTTCATAGACACGTTGTTCTGGCCCTCAAATGTCAGACAGGTAATAATGGTCCAAAATGTCAAGTGAAAATGGCAGAGATTCAGTAATGAGTCTGAGCAAATACTGTCCACCAGTGCAAACCCTTATATCTCTGAGCGTTTCCTGTTACGTTACAGATGAATGAAAAGGGGGATTGGGAAGAACCGCCAGTTAAAGAGCCTGATGGGACTTCTGCGCTCATTCAGTTTCTTCACCCTGACTGAAACAGGACCGTGATGATTCAGCATTGTGTTTGTGGGATGCAAGTTAAAATCAGAGCTGGATGGAGAATGAAAGGCTTGCATGGGATTTGGCTGGAAGTCCTGCCAGACGCCGGTCCACACTGTTTAGAGCAACTTTAGGTGAATTTAGAAATATGTCCTGTTCTGTCAGTAGCAAAATAAACACACACAAAAAAGAAAGTGGTGTGAAAACAGTAGTTCAAAGAACATCTAATCATAGTGATAGGGATATTGTACGTTTGGACGAGCGCTGTAATTTATGATCATGTCAACAGATATGATCATTGCATACATGTGTGTGTGTGTGTGTGTATGTGTGTGTCTGTCATATCACCAGCTGGAGTGCCCACCACAAGCCACACTTCATACATTACCTCCATTATTCCCCTGCACTACACTTCCCACAAACTTTTGCACTCATTACATACACACACCTGTTACTCATCACATTAACTATAGAGTTCATGTGAGCACCTCGTTTTTTAGATACTGTGTAATGTTGAACTTTTTCACACACAGTGCATCACAACTCATTACTATCATTTCCAAAAGCAGTGGACCAATCAGAAGAGCTCAGAGGCGGGGCAACCACTACTGTTTATAGTCTGTTAATTTACCGTTATATCATGGCATAGGAGGCGCTCATTGTGGCTTTGTTCAGATATACTGAGTTATATGATGTATCTTCAAGTGCTTATCATGACATATTGTTTTCCTATTTATAAATGGATCAGTTGTTATTGTTATTACAACACTTTCATAATATCACGTCACACGCAGACCGCTCTCTGGCTCCGCCTTTTTAAACCCATTTATGAGCGTTGACATGAGCGTGCTGACGACACGTTAAGCCCCAGTCAGATTACACGATTTTTATTGTCGGCTAGGAAAGTCACTATGTCAGATTATGCAATTTTTACCTTGATAAAATGTTGACTTGTCGTTGGTAACAAATGTGCCAGACTACATGTTCCTTCATGATCAGTCATCATGTGATGTCTATAACGAGCGTTATTTCCCAAAGCAGTCACAAGTGTTGCTATAACAATATTTTTATATTATTATTTTCAATGGAGTTTTTTTTTTTAATCTTATTTCAATCTCAATAATCACTCATGCTTGCTGACAACTAGGCTACATTTATTTAAGGACATTCGTTATGACATTGATAGGCGTATATTTCCTTTTTAATATTAAGATATTTTCTTTTAAATTTAAATGTATATTTTCCAGTCATGGGTTGCTTATTAAAGACTCTCTCTCCTGAAGTTGCCGTGAGTAAGACGGAGAAAATTAAATCACATCAACAGCAGCAAGGAAAAATCAGATGCTCAAGACGTAGTCTTTAAAATAATGACATATTAAAATATTAGCAAATATATGACAGAGGTTTGTGATACAACAATTACAATGAAGCATTAATTTAATCCTTATATTTCACGGAGCGAAACAAATCATCTGCTCATATAGTTGAGTAGTGGACGGGCACAAACAAAAAAAGAATTAATATATTTTTCTTGGAAAAAATATCCTTTTGAAATTAATTTTGTTTGGTATTATTTGTATCTTAATTTTAATGTATTTTTTTTTTTTTGTTCATCAGTTGTCTACTAGATAAACAAGAATAACGAATAACATCTGAGATGAGGTGCTTCAAAACCAGTCCGCTGTATGCTTCAGCCCCAAAACACAAACTGTTTTTTTAATAAAATTAAATCTAGCCAAAATAAAATGAAAGTGAAATAATCAGTTTCAGAGAAACTTGTATTAAACTGTTTTCATTGACAAAATCATTCATTGCCGGTGAGTTTCAATTTAATTAGTTTAATCAAGTAATTTGAATAAGCAAGACAGGCTTATACAATGTATTAGCAGCACTGAAAGTGTTTCCAGATTACCTAGGTAGAACGAACTTAGTCGGAAGGCTGAGAGAACTCAGAAACTAGAAAGTAGTTCCCTCACTATGGCTGTTGCCGACGCTAACGCGCATCTCTCAAAAAATGTAACTACACTTCGCAACGATGCGTAGCGCAAGCTCTGTGATTGGTTGCCTTGGTAGCGCTAACGAGTGTGGACAGGACCGTGAGCTGCACGAACCTGATGAAGTGAGTGTTTACAAGTTTGGAGTCTCGTGAAGGAGCTCTAGATGGAGACTGTTGTTTTTTGTTTACCTTATGACTAAAGTTGTTGCACATCCACCGGTTCCTGCCTCTGAATGAGCGAGTTTGTGCCACTTGTACATTAAGGAAGCGTTCAGAAAAAACAAAACACCTGCGCAGAAACTCGACACAGAGAAACATAAACACCTCACTGCCAACTAGCGTTTCGGAAGTGTTATTGCAGAGCAACAGAAACAGCACGCAGAAGTATAAATGCATGGCAACGTGCAAGCCATGCGCCGTGGGTAACGCCGATCACTCGACGCAGAAGTATAAACTAGGTGTAAGTAACTTAAGTGCGATTAAAATAGTCGCCTCCTTGTTTTCTCTAGCTTGCAAATTATGCATTTAATTGTGTTTTGTTACTTGTAATTGCTCCACACGGCTTGTACTGTATCTGGTTAACTCTTTATATTCTCATATCGTGTCTAAAGCCATATTGAAAACGCAATGCTTGCCGCTTTGTTTATGGATTTAAATTTGTGAGCTCGCGATCCTCTACCGTTTGTTGCTGCTATGGCCACCGTCAGCCATTCCTACACATGTACTGTGGTCAAGTTTCAAAATAGTTAAACCTTTGCCACTGTGTGGATTAATACTGAATGTGTGTCATGGTTAAGAATAGAGCAATATGCTGGTGTTTAACTGCATTGCTTTAATGCACTCCTGCACTGGGTCACACATACACTCTGCACTCTGACTACTTCAACACTGTTGATAAGCCGTGGTGGGCAATTCTCTCTGTCTCGCACTGAAAGCAGTCGACCAATCGGAACAGACTGGGTCATCGGACCAATCAGCGAAGATTAGCATTGTGCTAAAGAGGATGGATTGCGCTGAACGAATCATATGGGAGTCATTGGGATAATTAGGTAAAAATAAATATATTATAAGACCATGCAAGTGTTTTCTGACCTTGCATGCAAATCAGCCTGTTGCTGAAGACCCCCAAAACCAAAATATGACCTTTTTTAATGCATAATAGAGGCTCTTTAAACTGGTGTACCTCATAAAGTGGCCAATAAGTGACTGCTACTGTATATTCCAAATCTGAGCGAAGCTTTACCTCAGCAAAGACAACCTCAGAGTGACAAATGGAAAGTTTCCCTGGCAGCATTAACATCAGAAATATTTGGTATACTTGAGATCCAAGAAACAGTTATGTTTAATATTTTACCCATTTATTCAGAGAAATCCCTCTATGTCCATGATTAAAGCAACTCTCTGGCACTGAAGTCTCTCCAGTCGAAGTTCTTTTAACAGTCTGGCAAGCCTCAATGATAAACAGGGCTGATAAGATAAAAGTAAGCCTCTTTTAAACGGTTCCTTTTCATGCTCATTCACACTGATTTAATCTATTTGATTTGGGAATGTTGTCATTTCATGCGCACATTTAGGATCGTTATACTAATTATTTATCCCCCCTGACTCTATTGGTGACCACACATGCACATATAGATTTACTTTATCTTCCCATCGGCGCCCTTTGCTATTTTCTTCACCCTCTTCTTCTTCCTCCAAAGCAGTGAAGCCACAACTCTAGCCCCTGCTGCATTATTAATGGGATATTAATGATTTTCTGACTTGCCGACCTCTAGGTCTCCATTAGTTACCTGTAGGCTGATGAAACCCAGAGCTCCTGAACAAGGCCAGTAATCGGGCCAGTGCTAATGAGACCCAGACTATCACAGTCATTAACATAGAGAGGGAGGGTGAGGATATATGCTTTATATCCTGGAGGAGGTTCAAGAACAACCTTATTGGTGTTGGTGAAGATTTGTGTTTACAATTAAGAATAGAATATGCACCTATTTGCTTGAGATAAGCTTTCTAATGATGTGTGTTTTCCAAGATGATATGAGATAAGATAAGATACTTTATATGAAACGCTTTTTTGGTGATGGCAGCTTGAAGACGCCTCTTATATGGAGAATGAAGTCACATGCATTGCTCAGGGGTGAGTTTTTTTCACAAACTTCAACAGAGTGTAAAAATCTTGATGGTTCTGTGGATCTCGTCTATCAAATCTGAGCTTTGTTTTGTATTTTCTATTGGATTTAGGTCAGGTGATTGGCTGGGCCATTCAAGGTGATTTTATGTTTTAGAATAGAATATGTAATATTCTCAATAATAATTGTAAAGGAAACTTCGGCTCTTATGAGGTTCTTCTCTAAAGAAGTTGTTACTCCACCCCGTTTAGAGCATCATTATGGGCGTTTTATGTTATAACTAAGGTGGTTCAAATGAGGGATCTGCGACAGAGAAACTACAGGTTTTGGGAAACACTAGTCACTACATCGTTCTTTTCCCAAATGATGCATCGTACTAGGGCTGGGCGATATGGCAAAAAACAAAAAATCTAGATTTTTTCATAAAGTTTGACCGATTCACGATTTCAATTATTTTTTTTTGCTGTGTAACTATAGTCAGCTTAAAACATTACAACAACATGACTGAAGTAACAATCTCTTTATAAGTAACTTGAAAAACCATCTGGTTAAGGAACATGTATTTTTAATGGCCATACATGCATAAATTGGTCAACAAGGTGTAGCCTATTACATTCCTATAGACAAATTCCTGCTTGACGTTTTAGAAAATATTTGTGCGTAGCTACACCACCCAGTATATATTAAAGATCACCGTGAACAACAAAAAACCCCACAGAAACTTGTTACATATCTATCTATATTTAAATGTCTATCTTATATTTAACTGAATCGTATAACAGCCTATAGCTGAAATGTTGAAAATTGCTCAATTTATTTTTATAAAACATTTGTCAAAACCTATTGATATTTTTTTGGAGTAAAAACAATACCGACATTTAAGAATCCATATTTATTTTATTTATTCATTCATTTTACTTGTTTATTGGTGCATATATGGGTTATGATTTAATTCATAGCTACAGTACCTTGAACAGCTACAGTGCCATTCCGTAAAGCTTTCAAGCAAAAGTCCAAATTAAAGAAAGATTTGACTTTCTGCGGTGACAGCGGACATTCACAACACGCCGTAACCGTCTTTCAGGTGGTGCGCGGGTATAAAAACCAGACGTCTGGGCTTTGAATTCGGTGCAATTATTTCCTCGTTGTTCAAAGAGTCTGCAAGTTTGTGTTCCATGGATGTATGTTGTTGTTGATTCGATGCGCAGCAGGAAAAAAGGCTTTCAGCAGTGCATGTAGTCACTGGTAAAGTTCTCACCCAGATCAAAGCGATCTGTGCTACTGAATACAGCACAGCATGCAATAAACTCACGCTCAGTCAGGCGAAGTAAAGGTCTCATTGCCTATATGTCAATCAAATTAATTAAGCTCAAGCCACGAATAAAACTTTTAGCCTATTTTATTATTTTGTATAATGTGTATAGTGTAATCAGGGCCGGAGCAAGCTGAACTGGCACTCTAGGCGAACGCCCTCAACCCGAAAGTGAAATAGAAACTTACCGGTTTGCGGATGAAAGTGAGGACCGGGAGGGGGTGGGTGTCGCGGATGAAAGTGAGGACTGGGGGGTTCTCGCTCCCTATTCTGCCGCCCAAGGCGGCCGCCTATGTCGCCTTTATGGACGCGCCGGCCCTGAGTGTAAAGCTTGATTTATACTTTCGCCTGGCGCCGCATCGTGCGCCTCCGCTGACTGCGCGCTCACCTCACGACAATGGGCTACCGCGCTTGCGCTGAGCCAGCTGTGGTAGCTCATCAACAGAGCGGCGACGTCAACACACAGAATCTATCAGCACAATTCAGCACGGTTGTCTAACAGTTTAGAACGGTTTAGCACGATAGTGGAAAAGCTGCTTTAATATTTTTAGTAAAAACAATCGCGATACCTCGATTTTATAAAAAATAAAATTGTCTTAAAACGTAAATTCGAATTATTCGAATTAATCGAAAAAAACGACCCAGCCCTACATCGTACTATGATAGTACTATGATACCTCGATTTTATAAAAAATAAAATTGTCTTAAAACGTAAATTCGAATTATTCGAAAAAAACGACCCAGCCCTACATCGTACTATGATAGTTCAGCCGTGAGTTTTGTCATTGTTTGGCAACCCTGCTGAAAAAAACAGCTTAAACCAGCCTTGGCTGGTCAGCTGGTTTTAGCTAGTTAACCAGCCTCTTAGAGGGGTTTGGGCCATTTCCAGGCTGGTTTCCAGCTATTTACAGCCTGGTCCTAGCTGGTCAGGCTGGGAGATGACCAGCCTAACCAGGCTGGGAGCCCAGCCAAAACCAGCTTTGTCCAGCTTAAACCAGGCAGGTCAAGCTGGTTTTAGCTGGTCATTTTCCAGCCTGACCAGCAAAGACCAGGCTGGAAGTAGCCAAAACCCCTCTAAAACCAGGCTGGTCAACCAGCTAAAACCAGCTAACCAGCCTAGGCTGGTTTTAGCTGAGTTTTTTTTCAGCAGGGAAACACACTCCAGAACAACAGAAGGTCTGTCCTGCTACTCTCACATATCCATACCATCATACCGTCCATTCCTAATGCATACTCTAATAATATGAGAGAAATAAACTTCCACTGCCAGCCAGCCATGTCTTGTTATCTTAAAAGTGAAATCTGGAAATAGGGCTCTAGTCATATCCCATCATGCACTGCTTCCTCTAATGCAGAGTCCTGAGGTGTTGCACAGTGTGTGTTCGGTTGAAAGTCGTGCCTCAGTTTAACGATCATTAACGTTGGGAACACTGGAGTCATGGTCACCTGGAAGTCATCTATGCCTTCACCAGTCATCTGTATTAACACGGTTACTACGGCAACCGAGCCGTGGAGCTGCACGCTTTAGACTCGCTGAAGAAGTCTTGCCAAACGCTTTGGAAAATGCCTATAGTTTGATAGATAAGCTTTTGGCAGCTGCAGACACATGTACTGATTCCGAACTGAAAGGGGAGAGATGATGAATTCAGAAAAGTTGTAAAAACAAAAGTCTGCGGGAACATAACGAAACATTGACAAACAGACAGCGCAAGCAGAACATATTCTAAGAGTCAAGAGGAATGACAGCAAACGCAGAGGAAAAGCCAGGAATACAGAATGAGAGAGAGTGTGTGCGTGTGTGTGTGAGAGAGAGAGAGAGAGAGAGCTCCACCCCATTCTGAAGTTTGCCGGTTTCTTAGCAACCACTGAGTACATACAGTGCCCTCCACTAATATATATTGGCACCTCTGGTAAATATGAGCAAAGAAGGGTGATAAAGTCTTTAAAAGAAAACTAGGTTTGTTTACAACTGCCCTAGAGTTAAAGAGCCCCTATTATGCATTAGAAAAGGTCATATTTTGGTTTTGGGGGTCTCCAACAACAGGCTGATATGCATGCAAGGTCAAAAAAACACTTTCATTGTCTTATAATATGCCTTTATTTTACTTAATTATCCCAGCGACTCCCATATGATTCAGCGATTCATTTGTTCCCAAACCCCTCCTTAGAGTGAGGCAAATGTGCGCTGATTGGACCAATGACCCAGTCTGTTGTGATTGGTCGACTGCGTTCAGCACAAGACAGACAGAAATGCCCACCACGGCTACAGTATGAAGTAGCAGAAGGTATGTGAGAGCCCAATGCAGGAATGCAATAAAGCAATGCAGTTAAACACCAGCATATTACTCTACTCTTAACTCTAACCCCAAGTAATAACAATGACACACATTCAGTATTAATCCACACAGTGGCAAAAGCTGAACTATTTTGAAAATTGACTCCGCCGTGCCAAAACAGCAAACAGCAGAGGATCGCCATTTCAGAAACGCATTTAAATCGGTAAAGGAAGAATCACGCGTCATGTTTTTAATGTAGTTTTGGGCGCGATATGTGAACAGCCCCATACAGATTTAATCTGAGAGATACAGTACAAGCATTGATAATATATACGTGATTACAAGCCGGGCGGGGCGATTACAACTTATAACACACAATTAAACATATTTTGCAAACTACACAAAACGAGGCAACAATTTTAATCACACTTACATGTTATGATCCGGAGGAAGAAGAAACTGGTCCATATGAACTGCAACAGTTACTGACAAAGTCCCTGTCAAAGTCTGACAAAGTCCCATACATAATAGTCTCTGCTGCTCCTTCAATAACAAACAACCGGCAAATTCCGCACTGCAGCGTAGGTTATTGCAGCCGAATCTCCATCTGTCAGTGATCGTCATCTTTGAGTCATGATTAGTCCTGTGATCAGGGGCAGACTGGGACCAAAATTCAGCCCTGCCTTTTTATCTCCAGTGACAGTCCCGGTTTTCACGAAAGTGGAGGTTGGGGGTTGACATTGACGGTCACGGTTTTCACGCAAAGTGGGTGGGGGGTTGACATTGACGGTCACGGTTTTCACGAAAAGTGGGTGGGGGGTTGACGGTCACGGTTTTCACGAAAAGTGGGTGGGGAGTTGACAGTCACGGTTTTCCTGAAAGGGGGGGGGGTGACAGTCCCGGTTTTCATGAAAAGTGGGCAGGGGGGATGGGGGGTTCTGCCTGATGGCCAGTCCGCCCCGCTAGTGTCTGAAGTGCAAGCGTGTTCAATTTTACCATAACTGGAACTATATATTTGGTGATGTACCATATCGACGTCGATGCGATCAAGCAAAAGATCCGGACCCAACTCGATTCATTTATTCGACTCTGAGTCGACTATTTCACTAAAGAATCAATCATTTTAATCATGGTGCTCTTTCCGATTTAAACCTTAGCTGGATGTTTTCATTCACTCAGAGCTGTGTTACACACTGCATGGCAGCTCATTTTCAAAAACCCATAATAGGGGCTCTTTAAACTGTTCATTCAGTCGATTCATGTTTCAGGCGGGAGCACATTTAGCTTAGCATAAATAATTGAATCGGATTAGAGCATTATTAGTTACACCATGTCCTAAGATTGACAAAAATGTAAAAGTTGCTATTTTCTGATATGACAAGGGACTATACTCTGATTTTGACATATTAATCAAGGAATTTTGCTGCCATATCATGGCTATAGCAGGTGTAATGATATTATATAGCCCCTGGAAATAATCCCCAGCTAGGTAGCTAACAACGATGTATGATATCATTACGTCTGCTGCTGTCATGGTTGGGCAGCAAAGATTAACGATTATTCATTCATTCATTTTTTTTTTTGGCTTAGTCCCTTTATTAATCTGGGGTCGCCACAGCGGAATGAACCGCCAACTTATCCAGCATATGTTTTACGCAGCGCAATCCATCACTGGAAAACATCCATATACACTCATTCACACACAAACACTATGGACAATTTTGTTTATTCAATTCACCTATAGCGCATGTGTTTGGACTTGTGGGGGAAACTGGAGCACCTGGAGAAAACCCACACCAACACGGGGAGAACATGCAAACTCCACACAGAAATGCAAACTGACCCAGCCGAGACTCGAACCAGCAAACTTCTTGCTGTGAGGCGATTGTGCTACCCACTGCGCTACCGTGCTGCCAAACGATTATTATAAAAAGTTATCATTAATGAATATTATGATTTATATATATATATATATATATATATATATATATATATATATATATATATATATATATACTGTATATACACTTACCAGCCACTTTATTAGGTACACCTTACTAATACTGCGTTGGACTCCTTTTGCCTTCAGAACTGCCTTAATCCTTCGTGGCATAGATTCAACAAGGTACTGGAAATATTCCTCAGAGATTTTGCTCCATATTGACATGATAGCATCACGCAGTTGCTGCAGATTTGTCAGCTGCACATCCATGATGCAAATCTCCCATTCCACCACATCCCAAAGGTGCTCTATTGAAATGAAATCTGGTGACTGTGGGGGCCATTTGAGTACAGTGAACACTTGTCATGTGCAAGAAACCAGTCTGGGATGATTCACACTTTATGACATGGTGAGTTATTCTGCTGGAAGTAGACTTCAGAAGATGGGTACACAGTGGTCATAAAGGGATGGACATGGAACAATACTCTGGTAGGCTGTGGCGTTGACACGATGCTCAATTGATACTAATGACCCTAAAGTGTGCCAAGAAGATATCCCCCAAACCATTACACCACCACCAGCAGCCTGAACCATTGATACAAGGCAGGATGGATCCATGCTTTCATGTTGTTAATGGCAAATTCTGACCCTACCATCCAAATGTCACAGCGGAAATCGAGACTCATCAGACCAGGCAACGTTTTTCCAATCTTCTATTGTCCAATTTTGGTGAGCCTGTGTGAATTGTACCCTCAGTTTTCTGTTCTTTGCTGACAGGAGTGGCACCCGGTGTGGTCTTCTGCTGCTGTAGCCCATCCGCCTCAAGCTTAGACGTGTTGTGCATTCAGAGATGCTCTTCTGCAGACCTCGGTTGTAATGAGTGGTTATTTCAGTTACTGTTGCCTTTCTATCAGCTGGAACCAGTCTGGCCATTCTCCTCTGACCTCTACATCTACATCTACATTACAAGGCATTTGTTGTCAGCGCAATAACCTAGTGGTTAGCGCGCCAACATATGGTGCAATAGCACGTCAGGGCGTCCCGAGTTCGAATCCTGGCTCAAGGACATTTCCCAACATTTCCCAGCATTTGCGCCCACAGACCTGCCGCTCACTGGATATTTTCTCTTTTTCGGACCATTCTCTGTAAACCCTAGATATGGATGTGCATGAAAATCCCAGTAGATCAGCAGTTTCTGAAATACTCAGACCAACCCGTCTGGCACTAACAATCATGCCACATTCAAAGTCACTTAAATCACCTTTCTTCCCCATTCTGATGCTCGATTTGAACTGCAGAAGAAAAATGTTTGAAAATAAAATACAACAAGTATAACAAATAAAAGCAACAAACAATTAAAATGATTAAAAACTGTTTATAAAACAGGCTTAAAAAGTATTAAAGAAAATAAAGAAAGACAAAGTGCGATCTGGGGGTTTTCCCAGTGATTGTGGCTGGATAGGCATCCGCTGCGTAAAACATATGCTGGATAAGTTGGCGGTTCATACGCTGTGGGACCTCTGATTAATAAAGAGACTAAGCCGAAAGGAAAATGAATGAATGAATGAACAAAGTGCGATCTGTCAAACATAGCACAGTGCTCATTCAGTAAAGTCAGCAAAGACATTTTAAGGCATTTTTCTCAGATCCTCCTGTGCTCATATTCACCAAAGGTGCCAATATCAGTGTATAGAAGTGCAGGTGAGTCTGCTCAGCGACACGTCACTTTCCGAAAGCAAGTTGTATAATGCTTTTCCGTCTTTTTCCATCTTCCCTGCCGCCCCCTTTTAAGCCCCTTTTCTTCATGTCTGTCTTGGTCTCCGGTTCCCGCTCCCCCTCCCGCAGTCTGTCCATCAGAAATCTCATTATTGTTGGCTGTGTATACATCTCAGTGTCTCATTAGCAGGCTTCCAGAACGGCAGAGGACACCATGTCTGAACTTCTGTACCAATTTGTCTGCCTCTGTCTCCCTCTCTGTCTGGGAACCGCGTTTCCCACAGTGCATTAGGCCCATCCTTCAGCAAACTGAATAAGTAAAGATGGCTGAGGCGCGGGGTGAGAAGTCAAACTGCAGAATCATGGGAAATGAAAAAGCCTCTCGAGCGTTATTGCAGGATTGTTGGCGTGTTGCGTTGTGTGTTTGTCGCTGTGATGAAGACTGTATGTTGGATAAAGTGATTGCTCACCTAAAATGAAAAATCAGTCATCATTTACTTTAGGCAAGGCAAGTTTATTTAGATAGCACATTTCATACACAGGTGCAATTCAAAGTGCTTTACATAAACAGGAATAAAAAAGACAAGTGTGAGAAAAATAAAAACATAATAAAAAAACAGATAAAAACAGATAAAAATATGTCAAAAAAAGGTTGTAAAAGAATGAAAAAGAAGAGAAAAACATAATAGTGCGATCTGTCGGGCGTAGCACAGTGCTCATTCAGTAAAGGCACAGCTAAACAGATGTGTTTTCAGTCTGGATTTGAATCTACCTAATGTTGGAGCACATCTGATCATTTCTGGAAGCTGATTCCAGCAGCAAGGGGCGTAGTAGCTGAAAGCCGATTCACCCTGCTTTGACTGAACTCTTGGAATTTCTAGTTTATATGATCCTAGAGATCTGACTGTTCTTCTAGGTTTGTATTCAGTGAGCATATCTGTAATGTATTGAGGTCCTAGGCCATTTAGTGATTTATAGACAAGTAATAATACTTTAAAATCTATTCTGAATGTAGCTGGGAGACAGTGTAAAGACCTGAGGACAGGTGTGATGTGCTCTGATTTCCTGGTTCTGGTCAGAATCCTGGCCGCAGCGTTCGGGATGAGCTGCAACTGTCTGACTGTCTTTTTGGGAAGGCCCGTGAGGAGGCCGTTACAGTAATCCACCCTGCTGCTGATTAAAGCATGAACAAGTTTCTCTAAGTCTTCACTGGAAACAAAGCATCTGATTCTTGCAATGTTTTTGAAATGATAGTATGCTGATTTACTAACTGCTTTGACATGACTATTGAAACTCAGATCTGACTCCAGAGTCACACCAAGATTCTTGACCTTATTTTTTGTTGTTTGACCTTTAGAGCCAAGGTACGCATTCACCTTGAGAACCTAATCTCTGTTCCCAAATGCAATGACTTCAGTTTTCTCTTTGTTTAACTGCAGAAACTTTTGGCACATCCAACTGTTCATTTCATCAATGCATTGGCAGAGGGTGTCAATAGGGCTGTAGTCATTAGGCAATAAGGCTAAGTAGATCTGAGTGTCTTTAGAGAAATTCCAGCGTTATGGATGTGGTGTTTGCAGTGAAATCTCAAAATATAATTGCACAGAGAAAGTATACAGTTGAAACCAGAAGTTTACATACACTGTATAAAAGGCACATAACCATTTAAAAAAGTCAGATGTTAATGTGACTAAACTTTTTCTCTTTTAGGTAAGTTAGGATTATCAAATGTGTTTCTGTTATGCTTAATAGCACAATAATGAGAGAGAGATTTGTGGAGAAATTGTTATAACTTTTCTTGAAAGTCAAGTTTACATACAATAAGATTATTATGCCTCTGAAAAAGTTCAGATGATGGTGTCAAGGTTTTGGAAGTTTCTGATTGGCTAATTGACAACATTTGAGTTAATTTGAGGCACAACTGTAAAATAGTATTTAAGGAAAAACACAAACACACTGCTTCATTGTGTGACAACATAGGGGTGTCAAAATTAATTGTTTCTTTGGTGCACCATATATATTGATATTCATATTTGTTTTGTATTATTTTCTATAAATGCTCGTGTTGTTTAACGGCACAGTTTATATATATGACTGTTTGTATTAAATCACAAATTTGTATTACAAATAGTTTATAAATATAAATATATTTATACATTTTAATACACGAATTGCTGCTGTGAAGAAAATATAAAACTGTGTATGGAAAGCATCATCAATGCACCGTGATGCACCGAGATATCGAATTGAACCAAATCAATGGCATAATAAACATAACCGAACCGTGAGACCAGTGTAGGTTCACACCTCTACAACATGAGAAAATCAACAAGCCAGAATCAACAGAAAAGCCAGATTACACTTTGCTAAATTACACTGGGAAAAAGAATAACTTTTGGAGACATGTCCTGTGGTCTGAGGGAACTAAGATTGAACTGTTTGGCCATAATGACCAGTGTTGGACAAAACCATTTGGAGGACAAAGGGGAAACTTACAAGCCTAGGAACACCATCCCAACTGTGAAGTATGGGGCGGCAGCATCATGTTGTGGGGCTGTTTTGCTGCAGGAGGGACTGGTCCACTTCACAGCATAGATGGCATCATGGAGAAAGAACATTATGTAGAAATACTGAAGCAACATCTGAAGACATCAGCCAGGAAATTAAAACTTGGCCACAAATGGGTCTTCCAAACAGACCATGACCCTAAGCATACTGCCAAATTAGTTAAAATGTGCTTTAAGGACTACAGAGTGAATGTTTTGGAGTGGCCATCACAAAGCCCCGAGCTCAATCCTATAGAAAATTTGTGGGCAGAGTTGAAAAAGCTTGTGCGAGCAAGACAGCCTACAAATCTTACTCAGTTACACCAATTCTGTCAGGAGGAATGGGCCAAAATTTCTGCAAACTATTGTGAGAAGCTTGTGGAAGGATACCCAAAACATTTGACCAGAGTTATACAGTTTAAAAGCAAAGCTAAAAAAATACCAAGGAAATGTGTGTAAACTTTTGACTGTCTAGAAATTACTAAAAATTCTCAAAAAACAAATTCTCTCATTATTCTGGCATTTAGCAAATGTAAATGATTTAGGTAATCCTAACAGACCTAAAATAGCAAACATTTAGTATGATTTACCATCAGACATTTTTAGAAAATGGTTATGTTCCTTTTTTAGAGTGTATGTAAACTTCTGGTTTCAACTGTATGTTAATATTATATTGAAACATCTGCTTATATTTTCCAAGACAACTCACCACAGAGTTATGGGATCAGAAAAAATATCAATCTGTAAAAAATGTTATTAATATTTTAAATGAGGGAAATAAACGTGTAATGTATGTGAGCAAAAAAGTAAAGTTTAGAGTATTTAACATACTTTGTATAAATTATGTGAATTAAACTGCACAACCCAAAAGAAATAATGCTAATCAATGGGCTTAGAGCTGCTCACTATAGAACAAACATGCGTGATGCTGATATGCTTTTCTAACCCTATTGTAAAAGCATAATGAAACACTGAATCTGTAGCAGATACTTTGAAGTTTTGACATCGCTTAGTCATAATTCACACAGTGCTTTAGTTTGACCTCTGAGAATGCATACATACTGTCATTTACTTGAATGGCGTGTATTGTGCAGTACAGTCAGACTCTTATAATATCAGCTTGACTCTGTATTAAACTCTTAATGTCAATTCTAATGCTGTTTTTTCTTTTTCCCACAGGTGAACGAGATCTATCATGACAATTCTCTCGGTGCACGGATAAACGTGGTGCTAGTGCGGATTGTTTTAATCGATGCCAAAAAAGTAAGTGTGTGAAACATTCTATTATCATAATGTCAGATACTATAATAAGTCAGCATTAGCACTCTTGCAGATACTTGATTTCTGTGTTTGTGTGTGTTCTCATGTTGTAATTCATCAGAGCATTTTATTTTCTAGTTGTGTAATGTTTCTTTATTTGTGAAAAATCTTTCAGTTGACATCATGGATCTGTATTCATTTTGACATACAACACTGCCTTCTTATTTGGAGAGTTATAGTAAATATACAGTATTTGTTTCAAACAGCCTTTTAGTGAACGTGCTACCCACTGCGGTCACCATTTTATTTTATTTTATTTTATTTTTACTATTTTATTTTTACTATTTTATATTATTATTTTATTTTATTTTTACTATTTTATTTTTCCTATTTTATTTTTACCATTTTATTTATAATTTTATTTTATTTTATTTTTACTATTTTATTTTTACTATTTTATTTTATTTTTACTATTTTATTTTTACTATTTTATATTATTTTATTATTTTATTTTATTTTATTTTTACTATTTTATTTTTACTATTTTATTTATTTTATTATTTTATTTAGTTTTATTATTTTATTTTATTTTTTATTGTTTATTTTTTATTTTATTTTATTTTTATTATACTTTAATCTAGTCTTATTACACATTTTTGTACCTGAAGAGTCCATATTGGTACAACAAAAGTTCATATTAGTACCTAAACACTACAGCAGTGTATCTTGTCAGGTTTTTTAGATACTAATTTGTAACTTCATGATACCAATATGGATCATTTATGTACAAAAATGTACCTTAATTAAAGAGATAGTGCCTCAGTGACAGCTTTTGTAACTTTATTTCTGAGAGTGTAGCATTCATCTGTTAGGGGAAAAAGGATTCACCGTAAGTGCAATATAATCATTCAATAATACTTCATGATTTTATTGTGCACATTATTCAACAAGCATATTTCCTCAGTTATCACAAATTGAACAATTGAAATGCAGACCACATAAAACATTTAATAATCTCCAAGCACAGCTATGTATACAGTTGAAGTGAGAATTATTAGCCCCCCTGTTTTTTTTTTCCCCAATTTCTGTTTAGCGGAGAGAAGATTTTCTCAACACATTTCTAAACATAATAGTTTTAATAACTCATTTCTAATAACTGATTTATTTTATATTTGTCATGATGACAGTAAATAATATTTGACTAGATATTTTTCAACACACTTCTATACAGCTTAAAGTGACATTTAAAGGCTTAACTAGGTTAATTAGGTTAACTAGGCAGGTTAGGGTAATTAGGCAAGTTATTGTATAATGATGGTTTGTTCTGTAGACTATCGAGAAAAAAATTGGCTTAAAGGGGCTAATAATTTTTACCTTAAAATGTTTTTTTAAAAATTTTAAACTGCTTTTATTCTGGCCAAAATAAAACAAATAAGACTTTCTCCAGAAGAAAAAATATGATCGGACATACTGTGAAAATTTCCTTGCTTTGTTAAACATCATTTGGGAAATATTTAAAAAAGAAAAAAAATCTAAAGGGGGCTAATAATTCTGACTTCAACTGTGTGCTTAGAAAATCAACATCAGCATCACATTAATATGTTTGAGTAAAGGGGGATGTATGAATTTTCTTTGGCTGTACATCAGTTTTGGCCACTACTGTATTTACTTAAATTTTTCAGAGACACATTTTAGATGACTCCCATAAGTTGTAAACTCTGTGGTTTTGTGAGAGTTTTAACATTTTAAAGGGGTCAAACACATTAGGCTGTGGCTCAACTGCAGATTCTGGTTTAAGGTGGGGCTCTGTTTTTTTCTTTTTTGTGATCAGTGAAAAAAGTGGAGTGTTTAAAAAAACACATTTTTACACTACGACTTTCATTTTTTACTCCGAGACCTAGTATTAAGATGCATTTTGATCTATAGGATCACATTTAAATAAGGGAGATACATTTCCGTTTATATCTGGTATCTGTTTTTGTCTAGTTTCAACCAATTTTCTAATAAATGAGAAACTATGGGCAAAAATAAATATACAATCTCTAATTAAAATATTTATAATAAAAAATAAATATTTTATTTTATTTTATTTTCATTCATTTTCTTTGCGGCGTAGTCCCTTTATTAATCAGAGGTCGCCACAGCAAAATGAACCGCCAACTTATCCAGCATATGTTATGACGCAGTGGATGTCCTTCCAGCTGCAACCCAGCACTGGAAAACACTTATACACTCTTGCATTCACACACACACTATGGCCAATTTAGCTTATCCGATTCACCTATACCACATGTTTTTGGACTATGGGGGAAACCGGAGCACCCGGAGGAAACCCACGCCAACACGGGGAGAACATGCAAACTCCACACAGAAATGCCAACTGACCAGCTGAGGCTCGAACCAGCGACCTTCTTGGTGTGAGGCGAACGTGCTACCTACTGCCGTCACCATTTTATTTTATTTTATTTTATTTTATTTTATTTTATTTTATTTTATTTTATTTTATTTTATTTTATTTTATTTTATTTTATTTTGCTTCATTTTATTCTATTTTTTATTATTTAACTTTATTTACTTTATTTTATTTTATTTTTACTATTTTATTTTATTTTTATTATTTTATTTTATTTTTTATTTTTTGTTATTTTATTTAATTTTTTAATTTTTTTTTACTTTATTTTAATTTATTTTTTATTTTACTTTAACTTTATTTTAATTTATTTAATTTTATTTTTACTATTTTATTTTATTATTTTATTTTATTTTTTATTATTTTATTTTTATTATTTTATTTTATTTTACTTTATTTTACTTTTATTTAATTTTATTTTATTTTTACTATTTTATTTTTACTATATTACTTTATTTTACTTTACTTTTATTTTATTTTATTTTATTTATTTATTTATTTTTTTCATTCATTCATTTTCTTTTCGGCTTAGTCCCTTTGTTAATTTGGGATCGCTACAGCGGAATGAACCGCTAACTTATCCAGCATATGTTTTACGCAGCGGATGCCCTTCCAGCTGCAACCCATCACTGGGAAACATCCACATACACTCATTCACACACACTCATACACCACAGTCAATTTTAGCATGCCCAATTCACCTATACCACATGTTTTTGGACTTGTGTGGGAAACCGGAGCACCCGGAGGAAACCCACAGGAACAGGGGGAGAACATGCAAACTCCACACAGAAATGCCAACTGACCCAGCTGAAGCTCGAACCACACCAGAATTGGTGTAACTGAGTCAGATTTGTAGGCTGTTTTGCTCGCAAAAGCTTTTTCAACTCTGCCCACAAATTTTCTATAGGATTGAGCTCAGGGCTTTGTGATGGCCACTCTAAAACATTCACTCTGTTGTCCTTAAAGCACATTTTAACTAATTTGGCAGTATGCTTAGGGTCATGGTCTGTTTGGAAGACCCATTAGTGGCCAAGTTTTAATTTCCTGGCTGATGTCTTGAGATGTTGCTTCAGTATTTCTGCATAATGTTCTTCCTTCATGATGTCATCTATGCTGTAAAGTGGACCAGTCCCTCCTGCAGCAAAACAGCCCCACAACATGATGCTGCCGCCCCCATACTTCACAGTTGGGATGGTGTTCCTAAGCTTGTAATCTTTCCCCTTTGTCCTCCAAATGTAACACTGGTCATTATGGCCAAACAGTTCAATCTTAGTTCCATCAGACCACAGGACATGTCTCCATAAATTATTCTTTTTCCCAGTGTAATTTAGCAAATTGTAATCTGGCTTTTTTGTTGATTCTGGCTTGTTGATTTTCCCATGTTGTCACACAAGGAAGCAGTGTGTTTGAGGTTTTCCCTAAATACTATTCTACAGTTGTGCCTCCAATTAACTCAATTGTTGTCAATTAGCCAATCAGAAACTTCCAAAACCTTGACACCATCATCTGAACTTTTTCAGAGGCATAATATTCTTATTGTATGTAAACTTGACTTTCAAGAAAAGTTATAACAATTTCTCAAAGAATATCTCTCTCATTATTCTGCTATTAAGCATAACAGAAACAAATGTGATAATCCTAACTTACCTAAAAGAGAAAAAGTTTAGTCACATTAACATCTGACTATTTTTAAATGGTTATGCGCCTTTTTATACAGTGTATGTAAACTTCTGGTAACTGTAGTATGGAAGTATGTAATTTCGGATGCAGCCCTAGTGTCTTTTAGCCTTGAACACCTTGTTTAGTTGGATTACCTTGATTAGTTGGATGTGCTGTGTTTGTTTACAATTGGAGCAAAACTGTGCAGACCTGCAACCCTCCAGGAATTGAGTTTGAGACCCATGGCCTATAGGGTATTTGCTTAGGTGAGATCATGAGAGTTCGGGACAACTTATGTAAAAAAAAACTGTGAGGTAGCCTAAAAAACAGCTGTTTTTACAACAAACAAATATTTCAATGATTCATTTTGCTGTGTGTTGATGTTTAGCACCTTTGCAGTTGTGTATGATGACGGTTTGACATACTGCATCAGCAGCAAACACGTATAGACACACACTCCGCTTCGCTCTCTCATCCACCTTCCGTCTCGCACTTACACCTACACAAACACACACACTGTTAACTTAGCATGCTCATCTTCATCTTCATCCATCCTCTTTTGCTGGGTGCTCACCATGGCCTAGGGCCTGTTATTCCACCGGACTGAGCTAACGGGGAACTAAAAGCATAGCGCTCCCATGGGAGTCTTTTCAAAGTCGCACGCCTTCACAGTTCAACACCAAAGCACAGCGAGTGCTGATGTTATGCAACTGCCTTCCCAATACCCCCACCCTAACACATAAACACGCACGCATGCACCTCCCCTGTGGCATGGAGCAAAGCATTCTGGGAAGAAGCAGAATCAAGAATGCATGATAAACAATCAATGATGACCCTGCCTCATTCATAAATGCAGCTCCAGGAGATGCCTCTCTTCCTGTAACCAGAGAGCAGGTCTCAGATCAGGTTGCCGCTCTCAGATGTGGCTGACCTGATAGTGACCACAGGTCCCGCTTCAGCTTTCATCTGACACACTTACTCACTACCAAAATCCCCGCTCTCTTCAATATCTCACCTAGACAGAACGTGTTGCATTACATGCATTAGTGCTAGAGATTATTCTGAAGGTTAAATCGGTAAAGCAGGTGGCAGCAAGCGAATCACTGGTGAATCACTGAATCATTTATTCAAGGGATTTGTTTAGAATGCTGATTCATTCAGGAGGAAAGTAAGTGGCAGTCGGTTTGAGTCATGAGTCATTGAATCTTTTACATAACTCATACTACTTTGATCATTCAGAAACAAAAGGAGTCTGGAGTCTTTTATAGCAGGTGGCAGCAAGTGAATCACTGGTCACTCACTGAATCATTTATTTAAGGGGTTTGTTTAGAATGCTGATTCATTCAGGATGAAAGTTAGTGGCAGTCAGTTTGACTCATGAGTCATTGAATCTTTTGCATACCTCATTATCATTTGTTCATTCAGAAACAATGAATTGGACTCTCGAATCTTTTATACCAGATGGCAGCAAGTGAATCACTGGTGACTCATTGAATCATTTATTCAAGGGATTTGTGTAAAACCCTCATTCAGGAGCAAAGCTAGTGAGCGTTTGTTTAAGTCATGAGTCCTTGAATCTTTTGCATAACTCTAATTTGTTCATTCAGAATCAATTAATTAGACTTTAATAGCAGATGGCAGCTAGTGAATCACTGGTGACTTATTGAGTCATTTATTCAAGAGATTTGTGTAATTCTGATTCATTTAGGAGGAAAGTTAGTGGCTGTCTGTTTGAGTCATGAGTCATTGAATCTGTTACATAAGTCATATTATTGGTTCATTCAGTAACAAAGAATATGACTCTGGAATCTTTTATAGCAGGTGGCAGCAAGCGAATCACTGGTGACTCGTTAAATCTTTTATTCAAGAGATTTGTTCACAATGCTGATTCATTTAGAAGGAAAGTTAATGGCTGTCTGTTTGAGTCATGAGTTATTGAATCTGTTACAGAACTCGTATGATTTGTTCATTCAGAAACAATGAATAAAACTCTGAAGTCTTTTTTGAATAAATCATTGATTTATGTCAAAGAATCTGTGAGTTATTCAAATTTAAAAGAAGATTCATTTTAGGTATGAATCAGATGAATGTGTTTGAGTGAGTCACTGAATAAACCTGTTTATTTTCAATTACTGATTCATTCAGGAGTAAAAGAAGTGGCGTCTGACTCATGAGTTATTGAATCTTTTACATAACTCAGATTTAATCTAATATATTTATTTATTTATTTTTTATAAATATATAGATTTTTATTTAATTTAATTTAATTTAATTTAATTTAATTTAATTTAATTTTATTTTATTTTATTTTATTTTATTTTATTTTATTTTATTTTATTTTATTTTATTTTATTTTATTTTACCAATTACGGATATGCAGAGTTTTAAAGAAAATTAGTTTGAATTATGTCAGTTTAGTTTTTACATTTTCAGTTTAAATTTTATCTTATTTAAAAAAAAAAATATTAAAGGGCACCCATTTTACCCCTTTTTCCAGATTTTAAATGCATCTGTTGTGTCTCCAGAATTGGTCTGTAAAGTTTCAGCTCAACATACCGATCAGATTATTTATTATACCCCTTTTTTTAAATCTCGGAAATTTAAGCTGTTACGGCATTGTAGCTTGTTTTGTTGCCTGTGCCTTTAATGCAAATGAGCTGGTTCTCCCCACCCACCGTTCCCACGTGCATGTCTGAGCCTGAGGTGTGTGTAGCCTTAACATAGATAAACAGCACAGTGACTGACAAAATGAAGCAGATCTCGCTTAATGCAGTAAGAACTCTCCCAACTGTTATTTAATATTTTTGATGTGTTAATTCAAGCCTTTCTGCAATGATGAGTCACACACTATGTCGTTATAACGTGCACACACACACACACATTTAGCTTTGCAGTTTTTGCACGGCAAATGTGACCGGATACACGTTAATATACACTGCTGTATGAACACCTGTTATGTTAATATACAAAATAAACCTGATTTAAGTCCACAAACCAGAATTAAAGCGTCGTCTTTTATAATTGTACTGACATGCGGCTGTGGTGATTTTACAGCAATTTTACTGTATTTATTACAAACATGCACTGTTTTACAAACGTTTTAAACTTGAAAAACTCATTTTTGAGATGCAGATGATCACAGAAAGCTGAACAGATCTTTTAATCCCAGTTGCTTTGCGCAAGTCCTGTCTTGTGGATATGATTATACGCGTTACTACAGAAACATGTTAATACGCAGCTGTCAATCAATTCGGTGGGCGGGAAAAACCGCACTTCTATGTCACGTTGCGGTGGGCCTCAAAATAGGAGGGGTTTGGATCCTATTTTAACATCAGGATATTTAAAAACAGAGACTTGTTGTGTTTCTATCACTCCAGTATGACAGTGGACACACTAAACCTACACAGTTCTGTTCAAACAGCTTACAAAAGATGATTTTCATCATACAGTAGGTGCTCTTTAACGCTTTATACTTCACCTATAAACAAAACAATCCCGAAACAAACCCAGCTCAGCTTTTTGAAAGGTTTGCTTGTCCCCCAGGGAACATCTGTATAATATGAATGTGACATCTGTACTCTACATGTTAATCAATAGTGAAGTTAACACCTACGCCATTTACTCCATCCTTATCAGCTTCAGGAAGAAAGGCTCAATTCTCCAGGAGTGCTCTCTGTGTGTGTACCCGGTGAGAAAGATATTTTTAAGCCACTTAAACATGACAATCCATCACTTCTCCATATCTCTGCGACGGAGAAGCTCACCATTACCGCAAATGTCAGTTCACCCAGTGGGAAGAATAGCTCAGTGCCCTCAAATTTCTGCTCTCCTCACCGAGACGCTATATACCACCCCTAGCCATTATGATAAATGCTGATTTTTGCTGTGTGACAGATCAGTGTGTGGGGTTACGTGGTGATTTCAGGTGAGCTGGAGAGACAGAGGTCCGCGGCGGGTCAGGCAGATGGCGTTTTCTGGCCTGATTTGTGCTGATTGTCCCTCTGGCCTTGTCTTTTTACAGGATTAAGTTCTTAAAATGCAAACTGTCTGTCCCACATGAACTCATCAGGCGTTTGGCACACAGGTCTCTCTCTCTCTCTCTCTCTCTCTCTCTCTCTCTCTCTCTCTCTCTCTCTCTCTCTCTCTCTCTCCTAGTTCAACTAAATTCAGTTTGATTCAGATAAATTCAGTTCAAATGCATTGCAGATTACATGAATAAATAAAATTGTAAAATGATTATATAATACATGCACACACACACAATCACTCACACACACGTACACTATCACTCACACAAACACACACACACACACACATAGAATCTTGATATGCACATAAACAAATAATATATATATGTACATGAGCAATATCACACGAGTAGCAGTGCGATATGGCTGTATATCGGCACTGGTCGGATGCTTGCATTGTACAACGTACAAAAGTTGGACGGCATAATCGTGTATTTAAAAAGAAAATTAAACACGGAGAGTCTAAAAACCCTTTTGTATGAGGAACTACTTTCTTCCGCCATTTATTCACATCTGCAACTGATGTCAGAACAGCAGAAACCATTGCCCATTTACCAACGTCACTTTAGAGCTAGTGTTTGAATGATTCTCTAGCGTAATGTCTAAAGTGATGACAAAGCGGGATTTTGCTCACATTTTAAGATTATAAGGCTGAACGGCATGAAATGCCATCAGTCTACAGAGATATCTCCCAGTATTTCTCTGTTGCAATCGGGAGATCACAATAATAAGCTCCCGAAAAAGCCAAAGCAAAGCAAACACTATCAGATTACTGTTGTGTTTGTGATAAGGAAAAGCATTAAACACATGCAGGCATTTCTTCTTTCTTTCTTTTTACTGAACTAGACTGCAGTAACAAAAAACCGGAGACGCATTAGAAACAAAAAGTAACTCAGGGTTATACAACAAGTGGCCAACACAAAATACACCCATTCCTGATATGTGAGTCCCATCTCACTCAATACACTACAATTACTATGGAATAAATACAGCCCTACAACATACAAAGGAGAGAGATCGACTTAGAATGTCAATTATCTGTTTCATAATGATTTGATCAACTGCAATTTGATTTGATTCGAGTTTTTCGGTAAAGTTTTTTTTTTTTTTTTTGATGGTCCATTTGAGTATTAGTAGACTGTCTGCTTAATATCTGTTGATACTGCTCCTTCATTAGACATTTAACTGACTATAAGAAACTTTGCAAGTACGTCAACTTACACTAACCCTAACCCCAACCTAACAGTCTACTTAAAATCTAATGAGAATTAGTTGGCATGTAGATGCAATTTAACTTAAATTCAACAAACGGACCATCAAAATAAAATGTGACCATTTTTTTCTGCTCTAAGGGCTTATTATGTGGTCTCTGACGCCATCTTGTGAATGGACAATGTCAACTGTCTTTGCTCGGCTCAGTTATAGGCTTTCCCCCAACGCACTGATTCTCCGAAATTATAAATATTTAAAATGGGCACTATCATTATAAATAAACTGCATAGATAAACAATTACATTCTCGTCTAAAAAACCTCAAAAGAACATTATGTTGTCCAACAGTTGCAATATTTGTCAACCTGTAGTGAGTTTATTGATCTGCTGTCACTCTATGTGGGTGGAGTAATACAGAAAAGTGAGGAGGCTGTATGAGTGCTGTTATTGAAGAATATCGCACTGATTCGAGAACCAGACAGAACAGTTGTATATATATATATATATATATATATATATATATATATATATATATATATATATATACCAGAACAGTTGTATATATAATATATATATATATATATATATATATATATATATATATATATATATATATATATATATATATATATATATATATATATATATATACAACAGTTCTGTCTGGTTCTCGAATCTGATTGGTTGGCTGATAGCAGTGTGATATTCTGCAATATCAGACTTCGTACAGCCTCTTCACCTTTCTGTATTACTCCGCCCACATAGAGTGACAGCAGATCAATAAACTCACTACAGTTTGACAAATATTCCAGCTGTTTTAATAATAAAATTAATCCTCGAAAATACAACTTGCCTAATAATTCTGCACTCCCTGTACATTCTGCTTGAGAATCATTCAAACACTAGCTCTAAAGTGACGTTGGTGAATTAGTAACGGCTTCTGCTGTTCTGACATCCGCTGCAGATATGAATGAATGGTGGAAGAAAGTAGTTCCTCATACAAAAGGGTTTTTAGACTCTCTGTGTTTGATTTTCTTTTTTATACACAATTGTGCCGTCAATCTTTTGCATAAACACAATATCACACACATAGCAGTGCGATATGGCTGTATATCAGCACTGGTGGGACACTAAGGCATTCGTGCCATAAGCACAGTTACTATTTTAATAGGATCTGTTTAACTCTGTCACGTGTGTCTCTCCTCATTCATTCTCTACTTTTCTTTCCATTCTGTCTTTTTATCCTCAGTCTTTTTTCCTAAAGTGGTTTTTCCTAAAGTGTTTAGTTTCTCTATAGGGAGAAACGGGACATTGCCAGTGGTCAGCTGACCTGTGGACCGCCTGTCCAGACCAAATTTAGATAGAGTAAATATACAATGATTTCAAAGGAAGACGTTGTGATTTGAGTCCAGTGGCAGATTCTGGCCTACACTGTAAAATATATCTGTTATTTAACAGTTTGTATTTTGTGATTCACAAGCGTTTTTCTGTTTGTTTACTGTTGTGAATTTCATTATGGGATGTTGATCTATGCTCTGTCGACTTTTGATTTTGAAAATTCAACAGTTTAACAAAGTGACTTTTATTGACATTTTAGTAGTTTGAAATAATATAATGCATAAGAAATAATATCTAGAGAAATCTGTAAAATAACAGAAAATGTAGGGGCAGTTTTTTACAAGATTTTTGTAGCGTAATATACAACACCAACCCAGACAATATATCACTTTAAACTATTAAAAATGTTAATAAAAGTCACCTTTTGCAACATTTCAATGTTTAAAGTTGTTGAAAGTAAGATCAAGGTCCCATAATGCAATTCAAAAGCATAAATAAATGGGGGAAAATCAAAAATTAAAACAGTAGTTGTGTACTGAGTATTATTTGTGCTATTAAATTACCCAACAAACTGTATTTTTTAACACCTATTCCCACCCGAACCCTACACCCAACTGTCACAGTACTGTAAAAATATTAATTATTGTTATACAGTGTCATAAAAAATGCTGCTATATTGATGTGCATATCGCACTTCCGTATCTTATCTAGACTTTACCGAAAAAAAGTTGATGCATTTACAGTAGGTGGAAGTGACAAACTACAAGAATTACATGTTTATATCAGTTGTGTATCTTATGAACACGAATTTTGTCACTGTTTTGCAGCACACTAGCTTATAGATCTTTTTAATACTATAAAAAAATGTACAAAAGCATGCATATTACTTTTAACTGGGTCCTCAGCCAAAACGCAAAAAGTACAAATTATATATTCAAAAAGGCGGCAACACCAAAGCTCCAAAAATGCAAATATACAGTATTAAATTAAAAAGGCTGACACAAAGCTTGTAACGTTTCGAGCACACAGCTCTTCATCAGACAGTGTTCATCACAGTAAGGTGCACCTTTTTGTACACTTCTGGATCACATGATCTCCTACTATCTCACAACAAGGAAAAAAAAATATATGGACATTTATGAATTATACAACTTAAATATTTAAAGTGAAAATACAGAAACGAACCATAATATTGCATCAAGAATCTTAATCTTAACAAATTGTTGTTACAACGTGAAGCCTTTTAGATTTTCACTCGATACATTGTCTCCAAAAGGTAAATGAGGAGTTTAACATTCGTCTTTTTCTTTAATAATTCTTTAATGTTTTATTAGGTGTTTGGGTAAAGGTTTTTTTTTTTTTTTTTTGCTATATTTTGTTGTATATTTTGTTGTATTTTCTTTTTATATTCTGTTTTTTTATAGTTTGTGATGCAATATTACGGTTCGCTTCTGTATTTTCGCTTTGAATATCTAAGTTGTATAATTTATAAATGTGTATTTGTTTTATTTATTTTTTGTTGTTTTCTTGTTGTGAGATAGTAGGAGATCCTGTGATCCGGAAGTGTACAAAAAGGAGCACCTTACTGTGATGAACACTGTCTGATGAAGAGCTGTGCTTGAAACGTTACATGCTTTGTGTCAGCCTTTTTAATTTAATAAATTGGCATTTTTGGAGCTTTGGTGTTGCCAAAAATATGTATACTGTATAAATTGTTGAATATATGAAGAGTTCAGATGCAGAAGCCGCAAAACGCCACTGCCGCCAAAAATGAGCTAATGACATTAAGCAAATGCTTTAGGCACGTAGTACACCATCAACAAACAGATTTGCTTCAAATCATCTAAATCGCAGCACTAGCGCATTCAGAAATAACAGTTTGTTGGCAAAAGCCGCTAAACGCCACTTGCCTTTGACAGCAAAAGCTGCTATATCCTGAGAACCAATCAGAAGGCGCAAATCGAATCACATGTTTTCAATGTAACAGCACGCTGATATGCCGGCATTTATGAGGAGACAGTTTTATTCTGCTTTCGATTTCGATTTTAAAAGATGGAGTTTGATGAACTAGATGAGCCTGTCCGACTGTCAGTGAATGGCAAACAAAAACGTCCCTTACCTCAAAACTCTGTGCGTTATAAGAAAAAGAAAACACACTACAGTTGGAAGTGTAGCATGCATCCATAACGTTTTCTTGCACAGTAACGCTACTTTGAGTCTGATTTACTATACAATAAACGCCAACTGCGTTTCACGAAAGACAGAGTTAAGATGCCATTCTTTTATCCCGAGTGGATGCTATAAGGATAAACAAGAGACCGAGACCTTGAGTATAGTGAAAATGAATGAATGACAGCTTCTAAAAGTCTCTGAGAGACATCCCCTTTTTGGCCTACCTTGTGTTTTATTTCTAATGTAAGCTATTTTTAAAAAGATAAATATAATGTATAAAACTATACCTTATTTATATTACTTCAATAAATTATATAACTTTTTTCATTAATGGACAGTGCACATATATTGATGTTTCACAATGTTTTACACTACATTATTTGAATCTAAGAGGCTTAGTTTACATTGCTCCACATTAAATCTAAATCCCAAATATCAGAAATGATAACAGATTGTTAAGATTTAATTAATGTCAGTTTTAATGGGATTGATTAATGCACTTACTTGACAGATTTTCATTTATTCATTTTCCTTCTGCTTTTTCCCTGGTTTATCACAGCGGAATGAACCGCCATTTACTTGACAGATTTCTCTATTTTTAATTTTAGGTGGTTTGTGTGATGTGTTTTATGTTTGGTAAAATAATTTCTAAAAGCATCTTTAGTGATTTTCAACTAATTAAACTCTCTTGTCCCGATAGATGAATTTAGAGGTTTTTGCAAATAAATCACTAGTGGATTTAGCTGGTTTTGACGCAACGGAAAATCTACCATGTTAAAAATCTAAGAATTGTCTAAAGTGACATTTTTAAGAAAAAAGTTATTTTATTTGCTAGCTAATAACCTTTTCATTATCTATAAAATGAAACTTCTGAACCTAATCAGAGGAGCCTGATAGAAAATGTTCAAAAAAAGAGGTCTGATGGATTTAGAGGGTTTTGCATCTGAACTCTTCATATATTCTTAATACTAACAATACTGGTACTAACATCTCAAAAAATGTATTTTAATTCCATGGGACCTTTAATTATTAATATTATTATTTAAAGAGCACTTATGATGAAAATCATCTTTTGTAAGCTGTTTGGACAGAACTGTGTGTAGGTATAGTGTGTCCACAGTCATATTGGAGTGATATAAACACAATATGTCTTTTTTATTTTATTTCCTGACGTTAAAATAGGATCCAAACCGCTCCCATTTTGAGGCCGACAGCAGCGTGATGTAGGAGTGAATCATCATCTAATGTGATCAAGAATGAGTTTTACACGTTTAAAACATTTTTAAAACAGTGCATGTTAATCAATTACAGCGATTTACTTCAGCTTTACTTTATCATCACAGCCGTGTGTCAGTACAATTATTAAAGAAGACGCTTCAATCCCGATTTGTGGACGTTAAATCAGGTTTACTTTGTACATTAACATATCGGATATCCATACAGCAGTGGATATTAACGTGTATCCGGTCACATTTGCTATGCAAAAACAGTGCAAAGTTAAAGGGTCACGAAACACCAAAACACATTTTTGGAGCTGTTGACAGTCATATATGTGTCCCACGCTGCTATAAACACTATTAGGACACAAATATTTCACTAAAAAGTGAAAATTGCTTGTTTTTGCATTATTTTGAGCAAATTCGTTCTTCCGGTTTGAAACGAATTTTTGAAGCTGCGTCACGGCAATGAGATACTTGTGTGTATTCCAGCATGGAGAGTGGAGGTCTGAACCTGCGAGTACATCGTGACGTCTCTGGGTGTGCAGCATTAATTCATGAGAAAGACTTGGTTCAAACCAATCAGCGTGCTCTATTGTGAATGAGGTGCAACTTCATTAATATGCATGATAGCTTTGAAAAAAGTTTTTACCTGTTACAGTGTTCAGACGGCAGAGAGATGCCACGTTGTGTTGCCAAAACAAGTGGAAGAACAAGAATTTGGAGACATGGGCCGTCAGTGTTGTGTTTATTAGTGTGCTGCAATGAAGGTTTTGTTTTCATTTTCCCGCTATGAGAGCGCAGCTGGACTCATTTGGATTACAGTGCACACGACAGAAATATGTTTGTAAGGAACATTTTTTTCCCCGAGAGCTTTTCGCATCTGGAAATTATGAAATCCGGATTTTTTTGGGGGGGGGAATTTCGTCTCCTTTTAAAAAGACGCGGTTCCAGTTGGTGTTGATTGTCCTGTCTTTTCAGATTTGGTAAGTGTGTGTGATCAGTGCTATTTGTTTGTTCATTCAGATGGCAAAGTTAGTTCGTATCGTCAGCAGTACTCTTTCAGTTTTTAAAGACATACTTTAGTCAAAATGATTTAGTTACTAAGTTTACAGTATGTTAACATCACTGCAATATTATAGTACAATATTATAGACTGAAAGATCCGCTGTAAATGCTGCTCTCCGAGTGTAAACATGCAAATACAGCAATCAAACTATTACTGTCGTGTAGGATTTTTGCTGCATTGTGTGACAGGATAGTCTATACACACACGGCTTTCTGACGCTACCTACCGAGTACATAAGTTACAGAGAAATGCAGAGTTTTTTTCTCCCATTCACCGTGCGGTATTAAATATTCCATTAAAACAACAATCCCTTAGCAGTTCATCCTCTCATCTAATACATACCTGTCAACATTGGGATGTGAAAATAAGGGATATGCCCACCATAATAAGGGATTTCCCCGAGCCAAACCCCCCCCAAAAAAAAATAATAATAATTCGCAAATTACTAAATATGTTGATTTTGAGCGGTTTCATTGTAAATAAACAGTTCAACGATCAGTAATATGCTTCATTATTATTATTTACAAAAAAAATAGTAGATTAGCAGCAAATAAATTAGCAAACAGTTCAGCTTATTAAAATGAATAGCTATTATAAAGAAATAGAATCAAGCTGTCAAATCTCATTAGCCGTTTCATCACTGTATAACTTAAACATTCTGATTAAAGAGCAACGAATAAATCTCATTTATTTAGAGTTTTTTCGTTTGATTACATTAAATAGCAGGTGTCACTTTAAAAATGCAACCATCTAACGTTATAAAGAAAGCATTCGATTGCTTTCCTAACTTTTTATGCTCATTTAGGACGAAATTAGTTGTGTTTGAAAAAAAAAACCACCAAGATCGACATCTTTAGATGTTATTATTATTAAATATGTGTATATGTCTGTTTAAACACACACCCAAAGCCCAGACTTTCGCTCCGTTTCAAATCGCGTGTACAGAATTTATCACTATGGAGCGCGTCAGCTGACAGTCACGCACCGCTATATGACTGTTTTGAGGATTGCATATGAAGGGGGGACGGCACCTGTAATAAAAGGAAAGGGAGTCCCGCCGTTTTAATATTTATTTCAAAGTGTTTTCATGCCTAAACAAGGCGAAAGCACAGAACAGGCCCACATTATAAGAGCAAAGGGCGGCCCCTGGTGGTTTGGCGGTATGGGTTGCGTATAAGGAGGCTTTGCTATTTAATGTTTATTGCCACCCTTCACAGAAAGATTAAAAATGCAGGAGAAATACGGGAAAATACCTTTACGGGATGAAAGCGGGATAGAACTGTAAAATACGGGAGAATCCCTGGAAAAACGGGAGGGTTGACAGGTATGATCTAATATCTCGTTAGTCACGGGGGCAGGAAATGTTCCTGAGTGAAAGTGAAAGTGTTGAACTGCAGTTAAAGTCAACAAATTAAGAATTTGGCAAGTAATTTGATTACTGATGTCCATGTAAACACAGTCACTGTCTTTCTCCCCTGCGCCTGTGTGTTTGTTTTGCCTCTGTGAAAATCCGCGCATGCCCAAACGGAAACTCCCATTTTTATGCAAAATATTCCCTCTTTCCCTCCCCCGACACTCCCACCTAAACAGAGCTGGACACACCCACTTTCCTGACTTTTTCCAAACTAGAGGTGTGAAAACACCCTGCTGAGACAGGGGGGTTTCGTGGCCCTTTAAACATGCTGTGTGTGTGTGGGTGTGTCTGCTGTGTGCGTACGGGAACTTTGTAACAACATTGTGTGTAACTCATCATTGCATAAAGGCTTGAATTAACTCCACAACAAATACATCAAATATTCATGCATTCATTCATTCATTTTCTGCCGCTTCTCCGGGGCCGGGTCGCGGGGGTAGCAGTTTTAGGAGAGAACCCCAGACTTCCCTCTCCCCAGACACTTCCTCCAGCTCCTCCGGGGGGATCCCGAGGCGTTCCCAGGCCAGCCGAGAGACATAGTCCTTCCAGCGTGTCCTGGGTCTTCCCCGAGGCCTCCTCCCGGTGGGACATGCCTGGAACACCTCCCTAGGAAGGTGTCCAGGTGGCATCCGAAACAGATGCCCCAGCCACCTCAACTGACTTCTCTCGATGTGGAGGAGCAGCGGCTCCACTCCGAGCTCCTCTCGAGTGACAGAGCTCCTCACCCTATCTATAAGCGTGCGCCCTGCCACCCTTCGAAGGAAACTCATTTCAGCCGCTTGTATCCGAGATCTTGTCCTTTCGGTCATGACCCAAAGCATGACCCAAAGCTCATGACCATACATCAAATAATCATTGGTAAAGTTCTTACTGGAGTATTTCTCACAAAAGTTACGTGAGATCTGCTTCCTTCATGTCTGTCACTGTGCTGTTTATCTGACGGAGATTGAGACACATTCTGACAGCCACATGGGAACAGTGGGCGGGGAGAACCAGCATTAAAGGCACAGGCCGTAAAAAAAAATACATGATTGTTCAGAGCAGACAATTTAATATTCTGAAAGGTTTAATAAATAATCTGATGGGTATTTTGAGCTTTACAGACACATTCTGGAGACACAAAAGACTTAAAGGGTAAAATAGGTGCCCATTAAGATACAGATCAGAGCAAACAATTTCTTACTTTTTAAAGAGCGGACCCTCTTGTTCAGGTGGGGGCTCTAGCGTTAATTAGGGAGGTCAATCCCCCCAAAGACCCCTGTAATTCACATCATTGCTTATATCACTAGAATCTCCAGCTTTCCCTATCTGTATGATTTCCTCTCCCTCCTCCTTTTCTTTCTCTCTCGCTCTCTCTCACGCACACACACACACACACACACACCGAAGGCCTGGTTCTTCCACACCCACTCCTCTCTCCCCTGCCGCCTCTGCCCCAATCAGCATGCAGTCTCGCCCGTCATGCCAGCAGGTTGTCCATCATTCCCAATTACTGTGGCAACGGTTGCTGGCGGCAGCGGCACGCATGCACCGATCAACCGAGTGACCCGCGCACCTCCAACAAGCATCACAGTCTCTCGCGCACATCTGTTCATCTGCTCTTCCCATCACCTCGCGCTGCAGAAGAGGAAGACACACCCTGAATCACGCATGTGCATCATAGAGGAGATAAAGGCGCCGAGACATGCTTTTAATGAGCACGCTTCCACGTCTGTCATGCATTCAGTTCACATGACAAAGTCTCCTGCGTACAGAATTGTTCTTGTTTTATTATTGTTATGCAATCAGAGCCAGAAAATGAGGAAAATAATACACAATATTAATATTGATCAAATTTGTGATATATATACAACAGTTCTGTCTGGTTCTCGAATCTGATTGGCTGATAGCCGTGTGATATTCTACAATAACAGCACTCATACAGCCTCCTCACCCTTCTGTATTACTCCGCCCACATAGAGTGACAGCAGATCAAAAAACTCACTACAGGTTGACAAATATTGCAGCTGTTGGACAACATAATGTACTTTTGAGGGTTTTTCATGTGAAAATGTAGTTGTTTAGATGCAGTTTATTTATAAGGATAGTGCCTATTTTAAATATTTATAATTTCGGAGATTCAGCTCATCGGCGGCCATCAGCCTGTCATACTGAGCAGAGCAAAAACGGTTGACGTTCCGCCACAAGATGGCGACAAAGACCATATAAAAAGTCATTAGGGGATAAATCAGCATTTTATCAGTGTAAGTTTCAAAACACAACTGATCAAATCATTATAAAACATGTAAGTAATCTGCATGGTCGTGTTTGCTTTGCTTTGGCTTTTTCTGGGTTAATTATTGTGATATCCTGATTGCAACTGAGAAATACTGGGAAATCTCTGTAGACTGATGGCATTTCATGCCGTTCAGCCTTATAATCTTAAAATGTGAGCAAAATCGCCTGTTTTGTCATCACTTTAGACATTACGCTAGAGAATCATTCAAACACTAGCTCTAAAGTGACGTTGGTGAATTAGCAATGGTTTCTGCTGTTCTGACATCAACTACAGATGTGAATGAATGGCGGAAGAAAGTAGTTTCTTGGACAAAAGCATTTTTAGACTCTCCGTGTTTGATTTTCTTTTTTATATACATGATTACACCGTCAAACTGTTGTATAAATGCAATATCACACTCGTAGCAGTGCGATGTGGCTGTACATCGGCATTGGTGGGATACTAAGGCACTCCGCCTGTGGCCTTGAGCGCATGCCTCCCACTAGTGCCGATATACAGCCATATCGCAGCCATATAGCCGTTTTCTTTTTTTAATATTCATTTTAAGCCTGTTTTAACACATTTTTATTTGTTTTTAATTCTTTATTTTTTATTACATATGTTTCTTTTTATTTTTGTTGTGTAAAGTTCTGAATTACCATTGAGTTTGAAATGTGCTATGTAAATAAACTTGCCTTGCCTTATAAAATAAATAATAATAATAATAATAATAATAATAATAATGAATAGGAAGGGGTTGGGAGATGAGGAAAATCACTTAATAATAATAATAATAATAATAATAATAATAATAATAATAATAGTAATAATAATTATAATAATGACAATAATAATAATAATAATAATAATAATTACAATAATAATAATAATAATATTAATATTAATAATAATAATAATGACAATAATAATAATAATAATAATAATAAAAATAATGACAATAATAATAATAATAATAATAATAATAATAATAATAATGACAAAAACAACAATAATAATAATGATGATAATAATAATAATGACAATAATAATAATAATAATAATAATAATGACAAAAACAACAATAATAATAATGATAATAATAATAATAACAAAATAACAATAATAATAACAATAATGACAATAATAATAATCATAATAATGATAATAATAATAATAATAATGACAATAATAATAATGATAATAATGATAATAATAACAATGACAATAATAATAATCATAATAATGATAATAATAATAATAATAATAATAATAATAATAATGACAATAATGATGATGATGATGATGATAATAATAATAACAATAATGACAATAATAATAATCATAATAATGATAATAATAATAATAATGATAATAATAATAATAATAATGACAATAATATTAATCATAATAATAATAATAATAATAATAATAATAATAATAATAATAGTAATAATAATAATGACAATAATAATGATGATGATAATAATAATAATAATAATGATAATAATAATAATATTAATAACAGTAATATTAACAATACTATTGAGGAGGAGGAGGAGGTTGAGAGACGAGGAAAATAACTAACATTTATAATGACAAAAGTAATAATAATAATAATAGTAATAACAGTAATAATGAGGAGGAGAGGGTTGGGATATGATGAATAAGTCTAATAATAATATCAATAATAATAATTATATTAATATTATTATTATAACAACAATAATAATAGTAATAATAATAACAGTGATGATGATGAGGAGGAGGTTGAGAGATGGGAAAAAGACTAATAATAATAATAATAACAGTAATAATGATGTCCTTGGGAGGTTGGGATATGAGAAGAAGGACAAAAATAAATAAATAAATAAATAATAGTAATAATAATAATAATAATTTATAATAATTTATAATAATCATATAATAATAATAAAAAAATAGACGGATGAGGTTGGAAGATAAAGAATAGCAAAACGTATGATTAATTATTAGTAATAATAATAGTAATAATGATAAAACTAGTGAGAATAAGAATCCTGTGTGGGGAATTCTGAGAAACACCCTTCACAACATCCTCAAGAAGACACATGAAAATAACTGAAGATGAATCATACTCTAGTCTAGTTTACACAGACCTGCGTGTGCATCAACAGTCTCCAGTAAATGAAGTGTAATGAGAGACTACAGTATAGAGAGCGCTGAGTTGAGTTATTTTCCAGCACGCTCAGACTTCCAGCATTAATCTACAATGCTGAAGGCTCCCTCTACTGGAGGATGACAGAAGTGCAGTGTGGTTTTCAGAGTTCATGACCTTGAGGCGCTGGGGGGAAATAGAGAGGCACTTCCAGGACACGCATCTGGAAATGATCTCCTACTTCCATGGCTTTCGTGGCCACGTCATCAAAACACAGCCGTGCGCATTCCTGTCTGGATGTTTCTCCGCATGCGTTTATCTCTCAGCGCAGATTGCAGGGGAAAAAAAGGCAAAATTATAGATGGCAGACAGCTGCGGATACTCACAGCAGTATTGCATAATTTTTGTGACAATGTACAATAATAATTTATATATTTACATTGCTGGGAGGACTGGGTTTTGGGTTGGGGTAGACGTTAATAAATAATTGAATAAATGAATATTAGAAAAATAATTATTGTTAACTTAACTCAAAAGAGCAGTGTTTGGCAGACCGGGCAGTTTCTCACTGGGCCGACGTACGTTTTGGGCCGGGCTCATCTTCTTTTGCCTAATTTATTGATGATGCTGTGATCTGTGATGCTCTGAAACAGGCCTGGATTGGCTAATCGGGAGGACCGGGAGTATTCCCGGTGGGCCGATCCGTTTTTTGGCTGCGAGGGCCGGTGTCTGCACTTAGCTAGCACTCTCAGCAGTCGCTCTTTTTTTATTTATTTTTTTATTTATTTGACCGAAGCCTCAGTTTTTTTATTCATTATTTTACCGCAGCTCCAATCTTTTTATTTATTTTCTCTCAGACCCGTGAGCAGAATGCAGCCTGCAGGTTAATGATGCTGTTATTATCATTCGACTCCCCAACAGCGGCACCTTGCTCATCGGCAAAATCATTTTTTAAGAGATACGCGAGAGATGAAAAATTGATAATAAAAAGTGCAAAGGTGGTGCTGAAAAGGCCAGAATAAAAAAAAGCTGGGTACATTTTTCCTTAAAACCAGTGGCAGCGAGAGTACAACAACACAGGAAGACGATGAAACAGCCGCTAAGTTAAAGGTGCAGTATGTAAGTTTGACACCCAGTGGTTGAACTAGGTATTGCACTCCTAGATCAAAATAAACGCACGCGTGGGATGCCAGATTGAGTACAGGAGCGAGTGATTTAAACCTGTGTTCTAAATAAAATCAACGACACGCGATAGAGGGAATATTTTCCTTATTAAAAGGAGTTTTAGTTTAACCAACACCTGGAATTGAGATATTAGAAACGGTTTCATTTTCTCACAGCTCAACATGTGAAACCTATGACAGTGCACCTCAGGTAAGCCTCGTGTGTTTTATTCAGTGCTAAATACTAACAATGTGAGTTTGAATGGATTCTAAACCTTACCGTTTCGTGAGTGAGTGCATATTCTGTGCTTCTGAATGGCTGTATTTACATTTCTGTCATGTTTCGTCTGATGCAAACAGCTAAACAGCTGTCTGCGTGTTGTTAGGACACGAGATTACAATGTAACCTGCTCACCTAATGTTTACGTTCGTAATGTTTATATCATTTGCTAAGTAATAACCTCATGTGGAACTGAATCTGTCTCATTTCGACGTCTGATACTGTCCATTTCGGTCACGGGCACATGCTTTCAGAGCCTTTCTGAATGAATGAATGAAATACGCTGTTTTCCAACAAGGCAACCCGGAGTGCTGAATTATAATTGGCTAAACTGGCATTCTGCAGGCTAAACAAAGACAGCGTTCCGGCACGGAAAAACCATTTTCAAAGCAGAATATCTGACTTCAGCATTGTTTTTCAGTTAAACAAGTATGTTCACTTGAGATGTTTCTTAAATACCTGCAAACATATTATGGTATTTTTATGCTTTAGAAGAATCAAAAACTTACATACAGCACCTTTAACGTTAAGCTAGTTAGGAGCAGTGCAAAACAACGATGTCTGCAAACCACCGTTTATGTATCGAACTTTTTCTTGTGCTGTAGCTCTTCTGCAGCAGCAGCCTCTTGTCTAGTTTGATGCTAACAGTGAAGAGCAAGGCCCCGTAACGTTACCAAGCATCAGTCATGAGCCCAACACACTAGAATGGGCAGGTAGGATTGGCATTGAGTGAATTTAAGAATTCGAATAATTAATAATAATGAATATTACACCTGCTGAATAAAAAATGCCCTGACACAGTTAATGAAATCAGATGATTCACTACACTAATAAATCTGACTTAACTTGATCAGAAAGCCAAAAAGGGGAAAAACATGAAGCCATCATTAGAAAGTAATACTGTGATTACAAATGTCCAGCAGATAACAGTGCAATACTTGTTTTATTCTTTATTTGTGTTTAAGGACTGGATATCTGTGAACAATTTTGCACAGAATATATATTCAGATATTGCAGAAAAGGACATAGTGATGTTTTAAAGAATAGTGTTGGAGATTTAGCTCCCCTTTAATGTTCTCATATTTATGAAAATATTTGGAGTTATAAAGCAGCTGTTTGCTTAAAAAAGACGTGATAATGTCATTAGAAAATTCAATATGTTTAATTTTAATCTTTATTTTATACATATAGCTTAATATATATTTGTATTTATTTTATATTTTTTCATTTCAATGTTTGATATTTATGAGCGCTAATTTTTACAGAAAATAGATTCTGATACTGTTAAACATTACATTGCGTTTACTATTCAAATAAATCTTCACTGAAGTACTGAATTGGAAATATAGTCAGTCGTGAACTGAAGTGGGCCGATCTAATGCTGTGTTCACAGCAGACGTGGATGAAGCGTCAAGCGCGAGGGATTTACATGTTAAGTCAATGCAAAGGCACGAATAGACATCCAGCGGCGCGATACGCGCGAATGGCTCGCAAGCGTTTTGCACGTTTGATGCGCTTGATGCGCGTTTCACGCAAATATTTGAACTTCAGCGGACATTCGCGCCGCGTTAACCAATCAGGAGCTTGCTCTTGTGGGGGCGTGATTATGACGTAGCGCCTGTTTTTGGTGTCCCGGGGGAAAATCCTCCTGCACACACCGACAACAGTTCATAAATTTGGGCTCGGCTCAGTCAGAAACATCGCTGAAAGCCTCTGTCATCCAGGTTAAGTTTCTGGAGGAGTTTATGAGCTCACAGTGCTGGGTGCACCTCTGAAAGGATCTAGTGGACTTAGACACGGCTCCAAACGTATCGACGCTGTTTTTCAGCCTTCATAAAAGCACATAAACAGTTATTTTTTCAATAAAATCCATGTTAGCCATTTAGCGCGAAAATCGATTTATCCGCGCGTTCCGCGTCTGGTGTGAACAGAGCATAATGCTGTGCTTACACCAGACTTTATATTCATATATATAAAGGCCCTTAGGAATGGTCAGGGCTGGGACCAAAAAAATCAGCCCTGGAATTTTGGGTCAGAGCTGCCCACTACATTCAATCAAAATGTTACCCACGCACGGCCCTGAGAACCCCTGGCTTAGAGCAACAGCAGTAATTAAAACAGTAAACGAACAAGTGTTTTATATACCTGTCAACACACGCAATTACAAAAAACACCAGCAAATTGAGAAAAAATCTTCATCTGTTGGACAACACACTTGCTGCATATCCTTACAACGCAAACGCATTTAAAAAATGCTCTGCCTTTTCACACAATGCAAACAGATTAATAAAATATTCTGCATTTTCTCACACTTGCCAAAACACTACACTGGAACACAATGGAAATGTTTCAAGGGGACCCTAAAACGTGACAGACGCCGCATGTCAAGCGTTGAAGCTGAAGCCTCGTGTGAATGGGGCGTAACACCCCATTCACACAGGGTTTCAGCGTCAACGCTTGACAGAGGGCGTGTCTAAAGTTGGGGCTGATGCGATTGTCATAGCAGTGTCAGGCAATGAAATTAGTTAGCAATAGGCCACTGTCTGAGCTGGTGTATTTGCATACAGCGATCTGATTGGCTAACGCTTCTGTCGGCGCTTGAAAAGTTGAGCAAGTCCCAACTTCTGCAGCGAGCAACGCCTCTGAAGCGGCGCCGACGGATCCACAATGCCCATTCACACGGGCCGTCAGCTTCACTTTGAATGGGTGACGTCAGGCGTTGCCGAACTGCATTGTGGATCCGTCGGCGCCACTTAAGAGTAGTTGCTTGCTGCAGAAGTTGGGACTTTTCAAGCACCGACGGAAGCGTCAGCCAATCAGATTGCTGTATGCAAATACACCAGCTCAGACAGTGGCCTATTGCTGACTAATTTCATTGGCTGACGCTGCTATGACGATCGCGTCAGCCCCAACTTCAGACACGCCCTCTGTCAAGCATTGAATCTGAAGCCCCGTGTGAATGGGGCGTTCCTACTTCCTACTTAGTGTGACTGATGGAGAATTTAGCCAATGTCTGCATGATTCATTCAATATATTGCAGCACATTAAGCTCTCTCGGCCACCGTACCTTTACTGCTGGCGATACTGTTGCCCTAAAAAACTAAATAAAATAGTTGTTAAAGAAAACAATAAAAATTTACATATACTGTAAGAATGGTACAACAAAAAATATTTATACTTTATAAATATTTATAATTTTATACTTTTCCAAACCACACGTCACCTTAGAATTATAAGGTTCTATCCATAGACTGTAAAAAATATGGACGTAGTATCCGTGACATCACCCATAGGTTTCTGAACACTGCAAAAGAAGCTACAAGCAGGCGCGGCGAACCGTCGCCATTTTGTCTGCGCGTCATCGCACCAATCCCGGGATACCAAACAAGGGCAAAGAGGCGGAGAGTGAGCAGAGCTACAGACGCATGCTGGATTCTCAGCATTTTGCTTAGACCTGGCTTAAAACAGACTTTTTACTTTGGGAGAACACCTAATACTTCATTGCCTGTGACTCGTTTGTGTTCTGACCACATGTGCTTGGTTGTACACTATATCAATAAAGTGTTTAGACTTTTAAAAACACTGTTATGACACATTGAGCCACTAAACATTGTTCTTATGGCGTTTTTCGACAGGAGGAAAACGCGAATTACTTCCACAGTCCACACATTTATAAACTCCAGGCATAACACTGTATTTTGGAGTGCATTTAAGTTCTAAAGAACATTATAAATGATAAATGATCTTAAATAAAACAAATACATTTATAGAGACGTTATATAAGTATATAATTTCACTCACCTGGGAAATGGAGGCAACTTGAACGGTTTGTAAGCACAATTAAGTGCACACAGCATGCTATAGTATCTGATAATTGCAGGAAATAATTCCAAAAGGCAACTGACTAGGTAAAGAAACATTAACCAAAACAAAAATACAATCTATATGCCGAGATCAGCGGCTAAGTAGCCAGAATCAGCTGAGGTGATGAGAAAGCGAGCAGCAAGTGATAGCTGTCACTCAAGTGGCCACGCCCTTAATTATGCAGACTTAATATAACTTAATAAAAATGAAACGGATGAGTTATAAAAAAATTCACCCCCCTCACAGTTGTCATGAAGGGAAATAATTTGTACCATGCTGTAAACATGTTTTTATCAGCTGTAAAAATGGCCAATTTACCAGTGCAGTCAGAAAGCACTTGGACTTGCTGGAGCCAGCCCCCCATGGCGAGTCGATGAATTGCAGTTTTAGTTACTTCCGTATTGGCTTCCCGAGGGAGAGCGGGAGGTTGTCGCTTGGTTATATCTGACATTTTTGTCAAAATTGAGTTATTGACATATTCTTATTTAATGACAACTTATTTACATTATGGGATGTTGTTTACATTTTAAGACTTTTTATTTAAAAAACAAATGTTACACACATACTCTTTGCTATGTGGAATGCCAAAACTTTAAAGCTCAATATCTCAAAATCATTCAGAAAGCAGACAGAACCTTATAATTCCAAGGTGACGCACTGTAAACCTTGAAACCAGTTATTGTCCCATGCCTAAATATGACATCCGTCTCATGTGTGTGTTTTCAGTCCACGAGCCTCATTGAGCTGGGCAATCCTTCTCAGAGTCTGGAGAATGTGTGTCGCTGGGCTTTCGAACAGCAGAGGAAAGACACTAATGATAAAGAATACCACGATCATGCCATCTTTCTCACGCGCCAAGAGTTCGGGCCCACAGGAATGCAAGGTAAAATACACACCGAGGCTTTAAAAAGCACACCATCTTGCAATAGCCTTGACCTCAGGCATTTCTCAGATGAGTGAGATATATTAGTGTAAATGGATGATGTTGATGTGAGGAGGACACATTCAGTCGGGTTTTTTTGTGTGTTTTTAGGTTATGCTCCAGTCACAGGCATGTGTCATCCTGTGCGGAGCTGCACTCTCAACCATGAGGACGGTTTCTCTTCTGCGTTTGTGGTGGCGCACGAAACCGGCCATGTGTGAGTGCCTATTGCAGCATGATAGATATCAGTCTACATTTACAGTTGAAGTCAAAATTATTAGTTATTAATAGTTATTATTATTAATTATTTATTGTGATTTTTTTCAAATTATGTTTAACAGAGCAAGGAATTTTTCACAGTATTAACTATAATATTTTTTTCTTCTGGAGAAAGTCTTATTTGTTTTATTTCGACTAGAATAAAAGCAGTTTTAATTTTTTTGAGACCATTTTAGGGTCAAAATTATTCACCTCCTTAAGCAATATTTTTTTATTATTATTATTTTTATTTATTTATTTTTTGTTTTTCGAAATAATAATTCTGACTTCAACATTGCAGTTAGGTCAGGACTTTGATTATGATTGGATGTTCAAAATACCAGTCATATATTCTTTAAATGTTTACTTTAGTGTTTACATTTTACATTAGTGATTCTGCAGCTACTCTTTTTAAAAGATACTTTCAAAGGGGTAGTTCCCCCAAAACAGTTTACCATCTGAGGTTGTTGTGTTGTGTTGGCATACACTATGTGATTTTAATTTAAATTTGACGGATAACCAATAATTGAGTCCTTCTCATCGCTGATTCTGAGATACTGATATTCAAAACGTTTATATTGTGATATTATAAAGTTCATATAATCTGCAGTTTGTGCACCCAGGAGAATAAAATAAAATATCATACAATTTTAACAGGCCTAACCAGGATCTAGGGCTGCAAATTTGCCTTTGGCTAGAAGCCTAGATTTCACTTACTACTACTACTACTACTAATAATAATAATAATAATTATTATTATTATACAGTATATTAAAACATATGAAGAGTATCCTCAAAAATAATGTGCATCCTTAAAATTCCATAGAGCATAGTTGTGATTTTTCAGAAGTGATATAGTTTAACATCAATAATAATAAAAAATGGGAAATGATTTCCAATGTTAGTGCATTAGTGTGATTCTTATTGATCAAATGTTTCTGTTTAAACAGATGAACTTTTTTCTCTTTTTATCCAAAACATTCACATTGTACTGATACAGTAGGTATTCCTGTGTAAACCTTTTTGTCTCTGGAAAACATTTTACAGGTTTTAAACACACATTAAGGCTTTATGTTCGCAACAGCTGCTAATTTATCTGTCAGATAGATATCATGCTTCTAGTATTTAGCATCAGTGAAGCCTGACCTTATTAAAATATAAAAAATGGCATCAATAAAAGTGTTAGGTTGATTATATACAGTGCTCAGCGTAATTGAGTACAGCCCGTTTTGAAAATTAATATTTGTATCTATTTCTCAGTGAATATAGGCAATGTATTTTGGTGCATTTAAACAAAACAGATTTATTAAACAGATATATTTATTAAAATAATATTTTAGTCACTAAACATATTCAATAATTGAAAGATAATTTAATTACATTCAAGCAAAATATTCCAAAAAAAATTACAACCTACAAAATTTCAACTAAATTTTACATTTTTTTGCTTCTCTTGATTTTTCCTCTTTTTTTAAATTTGTATTTAATATTTTTCTATAGCATATAAATTTGGATGTACTAGTTTTTGGACCGTTATTGTAAGTTATTTTGTTAGATAATCTCTAGATTTGGCTTCAGTACTGACTAATCTAATGTGAGTATGAATTTAAAAGAGAGATTTGTGAGGGGTCTACTTATAAATGCTGATCACTATATGTTTGTTATAGGTTGGGAATGGAGCATGATGGGCAGGGGAACCGCTGTGGAGATGAGGTGCAGATGGGGAGCATCATGGCCCCACTGGTGCAGGCTGCTTTCCACCGATTCCACTGGTCCCGCTGCAGTCAACAGGAACTGGGCCGATACCTGCAGTGAGTACTGGATATACAGTCTATATTCTATAGTATTTAATCAAACTGTGATTTTTCAAGATCTCCTACTTAGAAATCATGGAGGGATCTAGAATTTTCAGTATAGGTGCAATTCCACTGTAAGAGACAGCCTCTAAAAATAAAAATGCAGAAATCACATTGTATGACTTTTTAACAATTTATTTGTAAATTACTGTGTGAAATAAGTATTTGATCACTTGCTTTTCAGCCAAATTTCTGACCCTCAAAGACCTGTTATTTTGCTTTAAAATAGTCCAGCTCACTCTGCTCATGATTCTAATTTAATAGCACTTGTTTGAGGTCACTAGCTGTCATAAAGACACCTGTGCACCCCTCAATCAGTCAAAAGTCTAAGTAGCAACATGGCCAAAATCAAAGAGCTGTCAAAAGACACAAGAGATGAAATTGTAGACTTTCATAAAGCTGAAACTGCTACGGGGCAATTGCCAAGAAAGAGCAACTGTTGGAGCAATTGTCAAAAAATGGAAGAGGCTAATGATGACTGTCAATGTCCTTCAGACTGGGGCCCCATGGAAGATATGAGAAAGATGTTTGGTTGAAAATATTGATGAGGGCCAATAGTTAAATGTGGCTTTTGCTTTAACTTGTGCATGGTGACTACCGTCATAAGCCTTCGCTTCCGCTCATTCACTCACACTCTCTCTCTCACACACACACATGCAGGTATTCATTCACCACGCACAAGTTAATGCTGGATCAATTAAAATAAATACCGGAACGCAAAACACAAATATCTGACATTTTTCATCAGGATCCGGCAAGATCCGGCTCAAATTAAGCACTGATGAGACGAATCGGTGATCAAAACATGAACTCACTGTACAGAAATTTAAAATATGGACCAATCGCTCGATGTCTAATAGTCTTGTTTAATTCCGCAGCTAATTTTTGCAGCTCCATTCGACAGAATTCTCTCTAACTCTAGTTTATACTTGTGTATAATAGTGTGCATAATAGTGCTTCGTACTGCAGACAATCGAAAAAAATATTGCATAAGGGGGCTAATAACATTGACCTTAAATTTTTATTTTTTTTTTTAAAGTTAAAGTGGCTTTTATTCTAGACAAAATAAAACAAATAAGACTTTCTCCAGGAAAATACTGTGAAAAATTCCTCGCTCTGTTAAACATCACCTGGGAAATCTTTGAAAAAGAAAAATAATATACCTCCTCAATCTGTCTCTGTAGCTCATATGATTGTCTTCGGGATGACCCGTTCGAGCACACGTGGGAGAAGCTTCCACAGCTGCCCGGAGAGGATTACTCCATGAACGAACAGTGTCGCTTTGACTTCGGAGCCGGATACATGATGTGCACAGCGGTGAGTCCTCACTTCAGTGGCCTTCCATTCAAATAATGCATTATTATTATGAGATTGAAAAAAATCACTACCAGCATGTATAATTCTCCCTTGACAACCATCAGCTTGCCATAACAATCAGCATTTGTGGTCGCTGGGCTCGCCGTAGACCCAGTTTGACGTATGTTATACATGCTAATAATGCATTATGAATGTAACACTGTACTTTGTGTTAAGTGAATGAGTTGTGATATCTGTACGTGTCGAGATGGAGGAGAAAAAAACAAGCTTAAAGGAACAGAAATGTGACTGTTTGACTGGAGGTTAAACTCATATGGCTTTCTTTTTCCTGGGGAACACAAAAGATGAAGGACTCTGAACAAAAATCTCCATTCAGGCTTTCAGGCCTTACAGAAGCACCATTCAAGTATCATAAAAAGTGGTCCCAATGACTCGTGCACTTTATTCCAGGTTTTCTGAGGTCATGCAGGCTGTACAGACTGAAACTGAAATCACCATTTACTGATTGACTGATTAGTTTACCCAAAAATGAAAAATCCCTGTTAATGTACTCACCCACAGGTCATCCAAGATGTAGATGCTTTTCTTTCTTCAGTAGAACATTAAAGACGATTTTGAGCTGAATCTATGGATTTTAGTGTTTCATATAATGGCAGTGCCTGACGATGGTGTTGTTGTGGTCCTAACCTTCGACCACTACCCATTCTACAATGCACCAGCCCCTTACGGCTCCCCCGTGGGCCTGCAGGGGGATGGTCCTACGTCGCTCCTTCGGGCTAAGGTTCCGTGGGAAAAATCCCGGCCACCAGGTGCTCGCATACGAACCCCAACCCCAGGCCTGGCTCCAGGGTGGGGCCCCGGTTTTGCCATGCCGGGCGACGTCACAGCCCTTGATGTTATTGTACTCATAAGGGGTTTTTGAACCGCACTTAGGCCCCGTTTACACTAATACGTTTTAGTTTTAAAACGGCATTTTAGAATGAAAACGATCCGCATCCACACTAGCGTTTCACTCAGCGTTTATGAACAACTCTGCGTCTACATTAAAACGGTGAAAACGCACATCACATGACCACACACACACTCTCTGGCATGCACTGCAGTGGGATCCGGCAAGATCCGGCTAAAATTAAGCACTGATAAAACGAATCGATAATCAAAACATGACCTCAATGTACAAAAATTTAAAATATGGACCAATCGCTAGATTTGTTTTTAATGTCTAATAGTCTTGTTTAATCCCGCAGCTAATTCTCTCTGGCATGCACTGCAGTGTGCTTTGAGCACATACCCATATGAGAGCTGTGCACGTCAGACTGTTCATCAAGAATTTACCGCTGGATCTAATCTCACTATATTTGTTAAACGTGATATTTAATTCATCTTGTTGTCTATATCTAATGTCATATTCCCCGACTTTGGTCTTTTGAATCTATTACTTCTATTCTATTCTATTACTAATCTATTCTCAGGTAACGTGTTTTGGCTGAGCACAAAGATAAGATACACCGATTCTGCACATTGACTGATTGCTTGCCTTTATTTTCTATATTGTATAAACTTATTGTACGTTATACTTTTATAATGGTCATTATTAATTATTAAAACTGATATTCAATAAAATTGAGGGTATGTTTCATATTTTTAATGAAAATAAAAAGGAGGCAGTAATGTTAAAGGCTCCGTTTTGTTATAAATATTCATGAAGATGACGGTCATATTATGCAGCTACACGACGCCTCAACATTTTTGATGTCTTTTAAGTTGCTAATATCCAAATGAAAATAGGCAGTTCCTCACATCATGTTTTCATTTTATTGTTAAGATAGTGACACAGCATAGCCAGAGTGATGTGAATGACTTTATAAAGTACACACCTGGAAGTTTGTTTTCCATATTAAACATACGAAGTCTGAACTTACACGGAGAGGATGCAAGACTAAACTGTGTGTAGGCTACTTAATATTGAGGAAAAAGCCCAAATTAGATCTCTGTTTTCAGATGTCTCCGTTTTCCCCCATCCACATTGAGACGGAGCGGCAGCGTTTTAGAATGAAAACGGCCTCTCCAGCGTTTTCAAAACGCTCCGTTTTCGGGGCTCCAAAACTCTGGCGTAGTGTGGACGGATGGCATAACCGTAGCAAAACTTATGCGTTTTAAAACTAAAACGTATTAGTGTAAACGGGTCTTTAGTCTGACCTGTCACCTAAGACCTTTTTGCCTTGGGAGACCCTTCAAGGGGCATTAGGCCCCAACAACATAGCTCTTAACATAGCTCAAACCCCTCCACCACAATAAGGTTGCGGTTAATGGAGTTAAAATACAAAGGATACAAGCGGCCGAAATGAGTTTGCTTCGCAGGATGGCAGGGCGCACCCTTATGGATAGGGTGAGGAGCTCTGTCACCCGGGAGAAGCTTGGAGTAGAGCTGCTGCTCCTCCACATCAAGAGAAGTCAGCTGAGGTGGCTCGAGCATCTGTTTCGGATGCCTCCTGGACGCCTACCTAGGGAAAGCAAAGTTATAGCAAATATAACCATTTTTTTTTTTTTTAAAAGCAACACCACTGCATCAGTGAAACAGAGACAGTTAGCGTGGGAAAACATAGCTGCTCAAGTTAATGCATAAGTTTACATTTAAAGTATTTAAATAATTAAGTATAATAAAATATGTAATGTAATGTGTGATGTTTATTAAATTTTTGCTTGAAAAAGTGGGGAATAGGCTGTAATTTTGAAGTTATTTCAAATGTAATTGCATTAAATTACATAAAATAGGCTACTGCGCAGTTTCTACAGCAAATTTGACAAAACAAGAATGCAGATAACCTTCACTTAATGTTCTGTGGAAATGTTTAATTTAGGGTTCCCGCTTTTACACACGTTGATCAGTTTAAGATTTCTAAAATTGAGTTTTTAATAGATGTAAAAGTGCACTTGTGTGTCTGCCTTTTATTGATCATGTGGTAGAGGTTGAGATGACATTTAGAATGTAAGCAGTACTAAACAATAGTTTTTAGAACGAGTAATAATCCCATTAATCTAGTTACAGTACATGTCCCTGTCGAAGGTCAGTGAATTTAAGCTAATTATTCATTAAAAAAGGACAAGCCATTCTCGTACGTGACTTTGTTCTTTGTGTGACTAAATGTAGGCAATAGCTATGTTTTCATTCAAAAATGCTAATTAAATGTATATGCAAAACTGGAATATCACATAAAAGACGTGCGAATAAAGCAGTGTTTGTATCCAATATATCAAAGAAAACAAAATCGTCACTTCCTGATTACCTGGCGCCAAATATCAACAGTAAAGACAGAATTCACTGCGGTAGAAGACGCTGCGTCAATCTTCATTCATTCATTCATTCATTTTCTTGTCGGCTTTGTCCCTTGCGGGGTCGCCACAGCGGAATGAACCGCCAACTTATCCAGCACGATTTTTACGCAGCGGATGCCCTTCCAGCCGCAACCCATCTCTGGGAACTGCGTCAATCTTTTCTTTATTAAATAAATGACTTTCACCTCAGAAGACAATGCTGACACACAATGAACACGTGGTGGTGTTTGAAGCCATGAGACGCGGAGAACAGACGTTCTTGACACGCTCCAGAGGTAAATAATAATATAATAACATTAACACTATAACGGTTGAGGCGTTTTAGAATGACCAAAACAACATTTCAGATGTTTTACAGTGTGCTCAGCCTGCTGGTTTGTCTATTCACACACATTTTCATCATCATATGATCTCTAATAACAAACCTTTTTTCATACGCATACTGGAATTTGTTTGGTAAAAGTGTTTCCATCGTAGGTTATGCGCATCTTTTCTTATCGAATAAAAGTTTGTCCTACTCAGTTATGCTCATGTGTTTTTTATGGGTAAAAGTTATGTGCATCTTGGCGTTTCTATCAATCAATTTTTTATGTGCATATTTAAAATGCGCATAAAAATAGGTGGGTGGAAACGTAAGGCGAGAAATACCGCTTCGTCTTTAAAAAGGGGAGGAGACGGACAGAAACTCACAGCTTAAAGAATAAAGCCTGCTCCTGACCTGTTAGATTCACATAGTAAGTTACCACGCTAATTGACTCTGAGGTAAAGTTACCTCTCTTTCAGAAACAGGCTTGACTTACCCTGCTTTCTCCAGTTTGACAAACCTGCCATTTTAAAACAGAAAACCCAAGGTTTCTCTCATTTCAGGGTTAACATACTCTGAATTTTCAGTTAACCTCCTTTCTGAAACGGGGCCAGTGTTTCATCAAGAGTCATGGCTATTGAAGTGGACTTGTTTGTATTTGTTTATTTTGAATCTAAAAAACCTGTCACCATTCACTGCCATTATATGAATCACCAAAAACACAGATTCAGCTCAAAATCTTCTTAAATGTTCTACTGAAGGAATAAACTCACCTTCATCTTGGAGGACCTGCGGGTGAGTAAATGAATGGGAAATCTTTATTTTTTGGGTGAACTATCCCTTTAAATCAGTTGTGTTAAATGTAGTATTCATTACTGATCCATTAACAAATTGTTCATTAACAAACATTCTTTGTGTTCGGTGAGAAAGAGTCATATGGGTTTACATGAGGGAAAGTATTTGATGAAACTAATTTCATTTTTGAGTGAACAAGTCTTTAAGAACAAGAAAAAACAGGTTTTGAAAGCACATCAGCTGGTTTTAGTTCATGTTTATGAGGGATTTCAATTGCCAAAGATGATCAATAATTATAGAATAATCTGCGTTTAAATGATTAATCAATATATTGATTAACTGTTAACTTTATTAATGCAAGATGAGTCTACTTTAGAGTCGACAGCAGGACAGGATATGCAAATGACGGTCAAAATGCAAACATCCTGACACTTATTCTGGCTTTCTTTATTCCAACATTAGTTCAAATATGGACAAACTTAACCTATGAATAAAATTAAGTCAATGTTGACTATATTTTTTTACAAAAAAAAATCTTGAATTTGAATTAAATGAACCCTTTTAGTCATCTGAACTTCAATAAAACTGACTAAAATATTAAGTTAACTTTTCATAACCTAAAAAAATGTTGAAACCTGATTAACTTATTAAAGCAAGTTAAAGCAACATACAAATCAATGTAAATACAACCCAGCATTTTCAGAATGTAGATACAGTAAAAAGCTAGTAGGACTGTATAAAAGTCTGTGATTGATAATTAAATGTAATGCCCGCTGGTGCATGTGTATGTACACTGAAAAAAGGATTTCTGCAAAATTGTTGCAAACAATTTATATGGGTTAAATTTAAACACGCAAATTCAATGTAGTAATGTTCAACGTAATTTGCTTGTTTAAAGAGCCCCTATTTTGCATTTAAAAAGGTCATATTTTGGTTTTGGGGTTCTCCAGCAACAGGCTGATATGCGTGCAAGGTTTCATTGTCTTATAATATGCATTTATTTTTAGCTAATTATCCCAATGACTCCCATATGATCGTCGATAATCGTTCAGCGATTCATTTGTTCCCAAACCCCTCTTTAGCACGAGGCTAATCTGCGCTGATTGGACCGATGACCCAGTCTGTTGTGATTGGTCGACTGCGTTCAGCACAAGACAGTCAGAAATGCCCACCATGGCTACAGTACGAAGTAGCAGAAAGTATGTGAGAGCCCAATGCAGGAATGCAATAAAGCAATGCAGTTAAACACCAGCATATTACTCTACTCTTAACTCTAACCCCAAGAAATAACAATGACACGCATTCAGTATTAATCCACACAGTGGGAAAAGCTGAACTATTTTGAAAATTGGCCGTGCCGCGCGTGTGAGGAACGGCTGATGGTGGCCATAGCAAAGGCAAATGGCAGGAGGTTGTGAGTTCAGAAATGCATTTAAATCAGTAAAGGAAGAAGCACGCGTCACGTTTTTAACGTAGTTTTGGACGCGATATGTGAACAGCCCCATACAGATTTAACCTGAGAGATACAGGTCTAATCACACTTACATGTTATGATCCGGAGGAAGAAGAAACTGGTCCATATGAACTGCAACAGTTACTGACAAAGTCCCTGTCAAAGTCCCATACATAATAGTCTCTGCTGCTCCTTCAATAGCAAACGGTCGGCGAGTCCTGCGTTGCAGCGTAGGTTATTGTATTAATCATTAGAAAAATCACAGGAACAAACACAGCACACGGTTGGCTATACTGTGGTGTTGTTGTGAAAATGAACTTTGAGCCTTTATTCCCCTCAGCCAAATCTCCATATGTCAATGATCGTCATGTTCTCGTCATGATCAGTCCTGTGATCCCCACGCATCCGCTAGTGTGTGGAGGGAAAGCGCGTTCACATTTTACCGGAACTGGAATTACATATTTGGTGATGCACCAAATCGATGCAATGCGATCAAACAAAAGACCCGAACTCAACTCGTTTATTTGACTCTGAGTCAACTATTTCGCTAAAGAATCAATAGTTTTAATCATGGTGCACTTTCAGATTTAAACCTCAGCTGGATGTTTTCATTCACTCAGATCTGTTACACACTGCATAGAAGCTCATTTTCAAAAACCCATAATAGGGGCTCTTTAAATTCAGCCTAAATAAATTGTTTACAACCACTTAACTTACAAAAAAAATAGTAAATCCAATGAATCATCCTTGAATCATTTTTTTCAGAGTAGTTTGTTATTTTATTATCTTTAAATGTGCAAACAATCTTGAAAAATCTGGAGAATGCAAAAAATATACGCATTTACACATACAAATCTCTATAGCCTGTGTTTCCTAATGTGAAGCAAATATTTTCAAATGTAGCAAAAAATAAATAATAATAAATAAAAGATTCCCATATGTGAATTATCTGTTTAAAGCGACTGTGGTATTGGCAAACGAGCAACCAACGATAGATATATACACTAGATATCGCATACAGACCCTGAGCATGCGTCAATACAGCCTCCACATTTGTACAGTGCTCCCAGGACAAAAGTCATTCAACCACACTAGTCAAGACCAAAACCAATATGAAGATGCTGGACTTTTTGCGTTGTGTACGGGTGCATAAAGGCAGAACATTTCATAGGTATGATTTAGTTTTTTATGTTTTTGTGTGTTACAAACTTGTGCTCAACAAGTATTGATGATAATACAGTCACTTACTGCACTGACTATAAGGCAATGTAGCACCAACTTGCGTTAAATTCTAGGCTCATGCTAGTTTTGTTGAATAAAATCAGCGAACAATGTAAGTTAAAAATAACAACAAGATGCTGCGGTGCCAGAAACTTGTATTATTGTCTGCTAAGTGAAGTAACGACTAGTTTTTGAAGTAACTTAAAAGGGTGCCCGATAACATAACAGTGCCTGCGGCTCAATGTGTATACTGTCCACTCTAAATTATTGGTCACACGGGTGTAATGTTTGCTACAGAGTTTATTCGAGATAATGCACTTTCATCTCACATTATTCACACTAAACCTTGTGTCCATAAGTCCATAACCCCCTCAAGCAAGCATAAAAACTGTTTTGGGAAAATTCCTTCACTCACAAATTCCTTCACACACAAAATGTGTATTTTGGGTGATAGAAAATTACATCATGAAGTGTTAAAGACTTGTACCAATCAGTTATTAGGTCTTTACACGTCCCACATGAATACAATTTTTTAATATTTATAGAATACACGTTCATGAGATTTACAGTGCATTCTGAAAGTATTCATAGCACTTCACTTTTTCCACATTATTTTATGTTACAGCCTTATTCCAAAATGGATTAAATTCATTTATTTCCTCAAAATTCTACACACAATACCCCATAATGACAATGTGAAAAAAGAGTTTTTTAAATCGTTGCAAATTTATTATAAATAAAAAGCTGAAAAACCCATTGTACATCAGTATTCACAGCCTTTGCTCAATACTTTGTTGATGCACCTTTGGCAGCAATTACAGCCTCAAGTCTTTTTGAATATGATGTCACAAGCTCGGCACACCTGTCTTTGGGAATTTTTGCCCATTCTTCTTTGCAGTACCTCTTAAGCGCTATCAGGTTGGATGGGAAGCGGCGGTGTACAGCCATTTACAGATCTCTCCAGAGATGTTCAATAGGATTTAGGAATGGGCTCTGGCTGGGGCACTCAAGGACATTCACCGAGATGTTGTGAAGTTACTCTATTGATATTTTGGCGGTGTGCTTTGGGTCATTGTCCTGCTGGAAGATGAACCGTCGACCCAGTCTGAGGTCAAGAGCAGTTTGAAGCAGGTTTTCATGCTGCCACCACCATGCTTCACTGTAGTGATGGTATTAGCCTGGTGATGAGCGGTGCCTGGTTTTCTCCAAATGTAACGCCTGGCAATTTTAGTCTTATCAGACCAGATAATTTTGTTTCTTATGGTCTGAGAGTCCATCAGATGCCTTTTGGCAAATTCCAGGCGGGCAGTGGCTTCCGTCTGGCCACTCTACAATACAGTCCTGATTGGTGGATTTCTTCACAGATGGTTGTCCTTCTGTAAGGTTCTCCTGTCTCCACAGAAGAACGCTGGAGCTCAGACAGAGTGACCATCGGGTTATTGATCACCTCCCTGACTAAGGCTCTTCTCCCCCGATCACTCAGCTTAGATGGCCGGCCAGCTCTAGGAAGAGTCCTTGTGGTTTCAAACATCTTCCACTTAAGGATGATGGAGGCCACTGTGCTCAATGGAACTTTCAGAGCAGCAGAAATTTTTCTGTAACCTTCCCCAGCCTTGTGCCTCGAGACAATCCTGTCTCTGATGTCTACAGACAATTTCTTTGTCTTCATGCTTGGTTTGTGCTTTGACATGCACTGTCAATTCTGGGACCTAATATAGACAGGTGTATGCCTTTTCAAATCATGTCCAATTAACTGAATTTACCACAGGTGAACTCCAATGAAGCTGCTGAAACATCTCAAGAATGATCAGTGGAAACAGAATGTGCCTGAGCTCAATTTAAAGCTTCATTGCAAAGGCTGTGAATACTTACTGTATGTACATGTGATTTTTCAGGTTTTTTATTTTTAATAAATTTGCAACAATTTCAAAAACTCTTTTTTTCACATTGTCATTATGGGGTATTGTGTGTAGAATTCTGAGGAAATAAATGAATTTAATCATTTTTTAATAAGGCTGTAACATAAAAAAATGTGGAAAAAGTCAAGCGCTATGAACACTTTCCGGATGCATTGTAGATGATATGCTAATTCATGTCTGATAAATAATGATCTTATAACACAACACAACACAACATCATCAGTCGGTAAAACAATACCCCATTCTATTTCTCCAGACATAGTAGCACTAGTAGCTTTTAATACACCCCATAATCCATTAATCGATAAGGATTATCAACAAACCAATCTTAAATTCCGTGTGAAATCAAATTTACAATGTTTATTTTGCTAGCGCACGTTGCTATTCTTTAGGTGAACAATTAATGTAAGTTAATCCACTGAAAAAACAAAAGTTTGATTTGATAATCTTCAATCAAAGTCTGAGCATCTGCGTCTGGATTGGCTCCTTTTCTGATGATATCAGTTTGACGCTTCAGCCACAATATTCTTAGCCACGCCCTCTTGCTGTTAGATGCTATGAGGGAATGATGCACAAAAAGAAAGCTCCGCCCCCTACTCAATATTCATTTTCAGTTAGAAGTACATCAACATACTCAAATAAAAGTCTTAGCAACTTCCAGTTCACATGGGCTTCAAAATAAGTATTGGCGTCCTAAATGTAGATCTGTTAATATAAAACAAAAAGCCATTTCAGTACTTCAAAAGGAAAGTCTGTTGTCTGTGAGCGAGAAAATGCGCGGCTAATTACATTGTTAGCAGTTCACTGCTGGATAATCGAAAGCAGATGGCATGAGTTTGAAATCAGTTGATGTTGCTTAACAAACTGGATCAAAAATTATTTTCTGCTCAGAAAATGAAATTCCAGCTGAACAGCACTGCTTGGACTGTACTTCACTGTCTTGTTAAACATTCTCTTAGCTGCAAAAGGTGGGGCCGTCAGGAGCCCAGGTAAGGCGTTCTCATCAGGCACAGTCGGGCCTTTTTTCTCTCGAATTGGTTCAGTTTAGATGGTCGTACTGTTGATCATTACATGTTATTGGTTGGTGTTGAACTCATTGTCATTGTCCGGACATGTACAGAGCAGGATACTAAACCCACACTTGACTTCTTCTCATTTTTTGGAATTTATTGGCAAAATTTATGTTGTTATTAATTTAATATATATTAAATAGTCTGTGTGATGCAATTTTATGTGATGCAAAGTGAAAGGAACGTTTGAGTTCAGCGGAAATTTAGATATGTGAAGGGTTTATGCTCAGTTTCTAAAATTAATAAACAAATATGGGGACGTAAATGTATAAATTGTATACAAAATTTTCTGAAATATCACTTTGTAACATCTGAAACTTACTGCTACTCATACAACAAAATTATAAGTTCAAGACAATCGAAAAGTAAGTGAAAAAATTATTTAATTATTATTTAAAGGGCACCTATTTTACCCTTTTTACAAGATGTAAGATAAGCCTTTGGTGTCTTTAGAATGTGTCTGTAAAGTTTCAGCCCAAAATACCCATCAGATCATTTATTATAGCCTCCACAATCTGCCCATTTTGCTGTCTAAGTACAGTGTAGCTGTTTTTGCAGCCTGTGGCTTTAAATGCAAATGAGCTGCTTCTCTCCACCCACCGTTCCCATGTGCGTGTCTGCTTCTCTTGCATTACATCAGATAAACAGCAGTTAGTGATAGAGACAGACACAGATGAAGCTGAAATACAGCTCACTAGTCAAAAACACCAAGTAAGTTCATTTCATGTATTTGTGGTGTTTATTCAAGCCTTTCTGAAATGATGAGTCACACACAAATGCTGTTTGCAGTACACACACACACACACACACATATATATTAGCGTTTACTGACACCATGCAGCTGTGGTGATTATATATCAGTCGGTGGGCGAGGAAAACCGCACTTCTACATCATGTTGTGGTGGGCCTCAATATCACTGGGATTTGAATCCTATTTTAACGTCAGGAAATTAAAAAAAAGAGACTTGCTGTGTTTCTATCACCCCAATATGACAGTGGACACATTATACACAGTTCTGGCGAAAAACATATGCTGCATAAGTTGACGGTTCATTCCGCTGTGGCGACCCCTGATTAATAAAGAAAGAAAATGAATGAATGAAAAATGATTATATTATATTATATTATATTATATTATATTATATTATATTATATTATATTATATTATATTATATTATATTATATTATATTATATTATATTATATTATTTTATTTTATTTTATTTTATATAATGTTATATTATATTATATTATATTATGTTATGTTATGTTATGTTATGTTATGTTATGTTATGTTATGTTATATCATATTATATTATATTATTATATTATATTATATTGTATTTTATTTATATTATATTATAATATTATATTATATTATATTATATTATATTATATTATATTATATTATTATATTTTATTATATTATATTATTAAATTATTATATTATATTATATTATATTATATTGTATTGTATATTATTTTATATTATATTATTATATTATATTATTATATTTTATTATATAATATTATTATATTATGTTATATTGTATTATATTATATCATTTTATATTATTATATTATATTATTATATTATATTGTATCGTATTATATTATTATATTATATTATATTGTATTGTATTGTATTTTATTATTTTATATTATATTATTATTATATTATTAATATATTTATTTATATTATTATATTATGTTATATTATATTATATTATATTATATTGTTATATTATATTATATTGTATTGTATTCTATTGTATTATATTTGTATTATATTATATTATATTATATTATATTATTATATTATATTATATTATATTATATTATATTATATTGTATTGTATTGTATTGTATTGTATTGTATTGTATTGTATTGTATTGTATTATATTGTATTATTATATTATATTACATTATTTTATTATATTATATTATATTATATTATATTATATTATTATTGTATATTATATTATATTATATTATGTTATGTTATGTTATATCATATTATATTATATTATTATAATATTATATTATATTATATTGTATTTTTACAATTTTATGTTATATTATATTATATTGTATTATATTATATTTTATTATATTATATTATATTATATTATATTATATTATATTATATTATATTATATTATATTATATTATATTATATTATAATATTATATTATTATATTTTATTATATTATATTATTAAATTATTATATTATATTATATTATATTATATTATATTATATTATATTATATTATATTGTATATTGTTTTATATTATATTATTATATTATATTATTATATTTTATTATATAATATTATTATATTATGTTATATTATATTTTATTATATTATATTATATTATATTATATTATATTATATTATATTATATTATATTATATTATATTATATTATATTATTATATTATATTGTATTATATTATTATATTATATTATATTATATTATATTATATTATATTATATTATATTGTATTGTATTGTATTTTATTATTTTATATTATTTTATATTATATTATATTATTATATTATATTATATTATATTATATTGTATTGTATTGTATTTTATTATTTTATATTATTTTATATTATATTATATTATTATATTATATTATTATATTTTATTATATTATCATATTATGTTATATTATATTATATTGTTATATTATATTGTATTGTATTATATTATATTTTATTATATTATATTATATTATATTGTATTGTATTGTATTGTATTGTATTGTATTGTATTATATTGTATTATATTGTATTATTATATTATATTACATTATTATATTATATTATATTATATTATATTATATTATATTATATTATATTACATTATTATATTATATTATATTATATTACATTATTATATTATATTATATTATATTATATTATATTATATTATATTATATTATATTATATTATATTATATTATATTATATTATATTATATTACATTATTATATTATATTATATTATATTATATTGTATTATATTATATTATATTATATTATATTATATTACATTATTATATTATATTATATTATATTATATTGTATTATATTATATTATATTATATTATATTATATTACATTATTATATTATATTATATTGTATTATATTATATTATATTATATTATATTATATTATATTATATTATTTTATTATGTTATAGTATATTACATTATTATATTATATTATTCATTCATTTTCTTTTCAGCTTAGTCCCTTTATTAATCCGGGGTCGCCACAGCAGAATGAACCACCAACTTATCCAGCACATGTTTTATGCAGTGGATGCCCTTCCAGCTGCAACCCATCTCTGGAAAGCATCCATACACACTCATTCACACTCATACACTAAGGACAATTTAGCCTACCCAATTCACCTGTACCGCATGTTTTTGGACTTGTGGGGGAAACCTGAGCACCCGGAGGAAACCCACGCTAACGCAAGGAGAACATGCAAACTCCACACAGAAACGCCAACCGACCCAGCCGAGGCTCGAACCAGCGACCTTCTTGCTGTGAGGCGACAGCACTACCTACTGCGCCACTACGTCGCCTATATTATATTATATTATATTATATTTAATTATATTTAATTATATTATCTTATATAACTTGTTATTACTTATTTTATACTTCAGAAGCATTAAAAACGTACATACAGTACACCACCTTTTGACAGGTGCTTTAGAAAAGATATGAATTATGCATTTCTGTTTCAAAACTCCCCATAAAGCTTTAAATTAAGCGTTCAGTTGTAAATATTCAAGTTTTTTTCTATCGCTTTTGAAGCAAGGGTCAAACATTATACTCTGCTAATTGAAAACATTCCACAGATTTTCTCAGTAGAGCTCAATCTGAACATTTTCTTTCCAAACATTGCTTTAATGTCAAGTTAACCAGGTCATTGCAGCCTGGTGACTCTTCTGCATTCATTAGAAAAGGTATGCATGAATTGATTGCAGGTATAATGTTTTCTGAAGCTGTACAGGTGCTAAAATGATCATCTATCATCTACTGGCCTAGCAGTCTTTCACTGTTTAACTTGGCAAACTCTAAACAATATTCAAAGTGAGAGAACAGAAGCAGCCAGCTGGCTACTGCCGAAAACTGTGAGCCATTATTTTGCACTTGGTGTCTTGATGTGTTGAGATGCTTGTTGGGTTTAGGATCCTGCTAAATTGAGTGTCTTCATTAGTAGCCCAGCCAGAAATTCTGCTCTCATCTGCTACGCTTCTCCAAGGGAGGAAGAAAATGAGACTGCTTACCGTTTGACCTTAAATCAGACCATTTTCATCACTGCATTGTGTTGTCTGACTGTGCTCTCGGTCACAGGCTGTTTCATAAGTAAAGTGCTTTCTGTCATTGGTGTGTTTTGCCTGCATGAAAGTGCTTTGTTACATGCATACCTGGTTACTTCATGCTTAAACAGTTGAAACACGATTATGTTATTATATTGTACTATATACACCGGCCACTTTTTTAGGTACACCATACTAGTACCAGGTTGGACCCCCTTTTGCCTTCAGAACTGCCTTAATCCTTTGTGGCATAGATTCAACAAGGGACTGGAAATATTCCTCAAGATTTTGATCCATATTGACATGATAGCATCACGCAGTTGCTGCAGATTTGTCAGCTGCACATCCATGATGCAAATCTCCCGTTCCACCACATCCCAAAAGTGCTCTATTGGATTGAGATCTGGTCACTGTGGAGGCCATTAGATTAAAGTGAACTCATTGTCATGTTTAAGAAACCAGTCTGAGATGATTCGCGCTTTATGACATGGCGCGTTATCCTGCTGGAAGTAGCCATCAGAAGATGGGTACACTGTGGTCATAAAGGGATGGACATGGTCAGCAACAATACTCAGGTAGAATGTGGTATATTTGAGGTACCATTACACCACCAAGGTATTTGCGCCCACAGAACTGCCACTCACTGGATATTTTCTCTCATTCGGACCATTCTCTGTAAACCCTAGAGATGGTTGTGCGTGAAAATCCCAGTAGATCAGCAGTTTCTGAAATACTCAGGCCAGCCCATCGGGCACCAAAAGCCATGCCACATTCAAAGTGACCTAAATCACCTTTCTTTCTATTCTGATGCTCGGTTTGAACTACAGCTGATCGTCTTGACCATGTCTACATGCCTAAATGCATTGAGTTGTTGCCATGTCACTGGCTTATTTGAAATTTGAGTTAATGAGCAGTTCGACAGCTGTACCTAATAAAGTGGCCAGTAAGTGTATTATATTATATTATATTATATTATATTATATTATATTATATTATATTATATTACATTACATTACATTATATTATATTATATTATATTATATTATATTATATTATGAAGTATTTATTATTTATTTATATATTATTATTAGGGTTTTTATTTAATATAGTTAAAGTTTCTTTATTTTTCTTATTTTTTATCTTTTGCTTTGGAACTATATATATTAATTTTATAATAATAAACTTGAATTATATTGAATTAACACTGTAAAACTGTATATGATCAAAATGTCATGAAAATGTATTTTATATATTTATAAACAAATATTTAGTAATTTAATCAGCTTTAATTTTTCTAAATTTTACAAATTATAATTTCAGTTTTTCAATTATTATATTTTAGTTATTTTAATTGATGTAAGTTGAAATGACTTACTGTATGAAGTTCATTTGATTCTACTTAAAAATGTAAGGCAGCATCAAATTTTTGACAGTCTACAATTTATTATAAATAAATATATATGGAAAAATTGAAGCGACGGCTTGAATTTTCAAGTGAAGAAAAAATTAAGTTTCTCCTAATTTGATTTATAGGCATGGGTTTGAGTAAAATGAGAATATTTTATTAATAATTTTTTATTTTATTTTATTTTATTTTATTTTATTTTATTTTATTTTATTTTATTTTATTTTATTTTATTATTTATTTTAATATATTGCTATTTATTTATTTATTTATTTATTTATCTATTTATTTATTTATTGTTATTGTAACAAATTGTTTATTAATGGCCTTCCTGTTTTCAATTATGTGTGACCCTGGATCACAAATCTAGTCTTATGCAATAGCCAAAAATACTCGTTATGGGTCAAAATTTTTGATTTTATCATTACCAAAAAACATTAGAATATGAAGTAAAGATCGTCTTCCATGAACACATTTTGTAATTTTCTTACTGTAAATATATCAAAACGTAATTTTGGATTAGTAATATGCTTTGCTTAAGAACTTAATTTGGCAAGTTCATCTTTGATTTGCTCAATATTAAAAAGGAAAATGTAAAAACAAATTTCTTACTTAGAATTTTTGATCTGTTTCTACTCCAAATATCTAAAAATAATAATAATAAATAAATTGAGAAGCATATTTTAGACAAGCAAAAAATAATATCTTGTTTTAAGAAAATATATGCCAAAACTAAGTGTTTTTTTTTTCTCCATAAAACAAGTTAAATATTCCTGCCAATGGGATAAAAAAATATGCTTGTTTTTCCTTTTGACATAAGATTATTTTGCTTACACCATTGGCAAATTATATTTTATTTAAAGAAAAACTCACTTAATTTTGACATTATTTCTTAAAAATACTTTCTTAAAATACTTATTGACTTTTTAGACTAGAAAAAGACAAAAAAATAATCCAAGAAAGACAGACATGTTTTTGCAGTCTATAGTTCAAAGTAGTTGTTAGTCCAAGAATAGTTCATAGTCCAATTCTAACAAAACATACATTAATGGAAAGCTTATTTATTCAGCTCCCAGAAAATGTATACATCTCTCTATTAAAGTGTTTTTGTGGTCCAACTTTGTCACATTTTAGATACAGTATGCAGTGCTAATTTCATAGGTTAATTGAACATCATCTTCTCTTCATAAACAACAGTTAAATAAGCTTCTTTCTAGTTTAAAGATTTCAGCTCAACTCTGACATTGTGACCATCTGATCAACATTCAGAGTGTGTTAAAGAGTTTGTGAATGAATCTTCATCTTTCTGCTTCTTCATATCTCAGTATCGACCCTTCGACCCCTGCAAGCAGCTTTGGTGTGCTCATCCAGACAATCCCTTCTTCTGCAAGACAAAGAAAGGGCCACCAATTGACGGCACTGAATGCGACACTGGGAAGGTACGAATACAGGGAGTGTATTTCCCAAAACCATTATCACTAAGATTGCAGGTTCCATCATGTTCATTGATTTGTATATATCTGATTCTAGTTAATACGACTTGTATATTATGTTCACAGTACATCCATCTGTAAATATTACCCATAGTTTTTTATAATTGAACTTTTAATTTATACCTATTCCCTGCACTTGCTGCTATTGCACTGTAAAATAATGAACTTATATTTAATAAAACTGTTTTGTTTAAATGCACCAAAATATATTGGCTATAGTCACTGAGAAATACAGTGCATCTGGAAAGTATTCATAGCGCTTCACTTTTTCCACATTTTTTTATATTACAGCCTTATTCCAAAATTGATTAAATTCATTTATTTCCTCAAAATTCTACACACAATCCCCCATAATGACAATGTGAAAAAAGAGTTTTTGAAATTGTTGCAAATTTATTAAAAATAAAAAACCTGAAAAATCACATGTACATCAGTATTCACAGCTTTTGCCGTGAAGCTCTGAATTGAGCTCAGCTACATTCTGTGTCCACTGATCATTCTTGAGATGTTTCAGCAGCTTCATTGGAGTTCACCTGTGGTCAATTCAGTTGATTGGACATGATTTGAAAAGGCATACACCTGTCTATATAAGGTCCCAGGGTTGACAGTGCATGTCAAAGCACAAACCAAGCATGAAGACAAAGAAATTGTCTGTAGACCTCCGATACAGGATTGTCTCGAGGCACAAGGCTGGGGAAGGTTACAGAAAAATTTCTGCTGCTCTGAAAGTTCCATTGACCACAGTGGCCTCCATCATCCATAAGTGGAAGATGTTTGGAACCACCAGGACTCCTCCTAGAGCTTGCCGGCCATCTAAGCTGAGTGATCAGGGGAGAAGGGCCTTAGTCAGTGAGGTGATCAATAACCCGATGGTCACTCTGTCTGAGCTCCAGCGTTCTTCTGTGGAGAGAAGAGAACCATCTGTGCAGCAATCCACCAATCAGGTCTGTATGGTAGAGTGGCCAGACGGAAGCCACTCCCCACCTGGAATTTGCCAAAAGGCATCTGAAGGACTCTCAGACCATAAGAAACAAAATTCTCTGATCTGATGAGACTAAAATTGAACTGTTTGGAGTGAATGCCAGGCGTTACGTTTGGATAGGCACCGCTCAATACCAGGCTAATACCATGATGCTGCCATCACCATGCTGTGAGGATGTTTTTCAGCAGCAGGAACTGGAGGACTAGTCAGCATAGAGGGAAAGATGAATGCAGCAATGTACAGAGACATCCTGAATGAAAACCTGCTTCAGAGTGCTCTTGACCTCAGACTGGGGCGACGGTTCATCTTGCAGCAGGACAATGACCCAAAGCACACCGCCAAAATATATATGGAGTGACTTCACAACAACTTGGTGAATGTCCTTGAGTGGCCCAGCCAGAGCCCAGACCTAAATCCTATTGAACATCTCTGGGGAGATCTGTAAATGGCTGTACACCGTCGCTTCCCATCCAACCTGATAGAGCTTGAGAGGTACTGCAAAGAGGAATGGGCAAAAATTCCCAAAGACAGGTGTGCCAAGCTTGTAGCATCATATTCAAAAAGACTTGAGGCTGTAGTTGCTGCCAAAGGTGCATCAACTAAATATTGAGCAAAGGCTGTGAATACTGATGTACATGTGATTTCTCAGCTTTTTTATTTTTAATAAATTTGCAACAATTTCAAAAACTCTTTTTTCACATTGTCATTATGGGGGATTGTGTGTAGAATTTAGAGGAAATAAATGAATCTAATCCATTTTGGAATAAGGCTGTAACATAAAATAATGTGGAAAAAGTGAAGCGCTATGAATACTTTCCGGATACACTGTATATAAAAATATTTATTATGTCATTATTTATGCTGAGCACTGTAGATGCTATGATAAGTCTAAATTATTAAGTAAGTCTACAAAAAAAAACACAGTTATAAATGAAGTGTTGTACTCAGTGTTGTGTGTTGATTATTTGTCTTTTCTCGTCTCTCAGCACTGTTTTAAAGGGCACTGTGTTCAGCTGACTCCAGACATCATCAAGCGGGACGGGAGCTGGGGGACATGGAGTGAGTTCGGCTCTTGCTCTCGGCCCTGTGGAAGAGGGATTCAGTTTCGCACACGAGCTTGTGACAGTCCACGGTGAGTGCTTCAGTCTGTCTGATAGAGCTGTACTGCTACACTGACAAAAACATTCATTGGATTTACTTAATTTTTTCTTAAGTTAAGTGGTTGCAAACAATAGAGTTAAAGTCAGAATTATTAGCCCTCCCTGTATATTTCATTTCTAATAACTGATTTCTTTTATCTTTGCCATGACGACAGCACATGATATTTACTAGATATTATTCAAGACACTTCTATACAGCTTAAAGTGACATTTAATGGCTTAACTAGGTTAATTATGCAAGTTAGAGTAATTAGGCAAGTCATTGTATAACAATGGTTTGTTCTGTAGACAATCGAAAACAAATAAAGCTTAAAGGGGCTAATAATATTGATCTTAAAATGGTGTTTAAAAAATTAAAAACTGCTTTTATTCTAGCCGAATTAAAACAAATAAGACTTTCTCCAGAAGAAAAAAATATTATAGGAAATACTGTGAAAATGTTCTTGCTCTGTTAAACATCATTTGGGAAATATTTGAAAAAGCAAAAAAAATTCACAGGAGGGCGAATAATTGTGACTTTAACTGAATGTGGTCTGAATTTAAAGGGCCACAAAACCCCCTTTTTTCAGCAGGATGTTTTCACACCTCTAGTTTGGAAAAAGTCAGGAAAGTGGGTGTGTTCAGCTCTGTTTAGGTGGGAGTGTCGATGGAGGGAAAGAGGGATGGTGCATAAAAATTTACATAAAATTGGAGTGTCCTTTCGGGCACCCGCTGATTTTCACAGGCAAAACAAACGCAGGAGAGAAAGACAGTGACTGTGTTTACATGGACATCAGTAATCGAATTATTTGCCAAATTATTAAATGGTGGACTTTAACTGCAGTTTGGCATTGACATTTCCTGCATGCCCCCTTAACAAACGAGATTGATTCGAGGAACTTAATTTCTCTGTAACTTAGATGCACTCAATAGGTAGCGTCAGAAAGCTGTGTGTGTATAGACTATCCTGTCACACAATGCGACGAAAATCCTACATGACGGTAATAGTTTGATTGCTGTGTTTACATGTTTACACTCGGAGAGCAGCATTTACAGCGGATCTTTCAGTCCATAATATTGTAATGATATTAACGTACTGTAAACTTAGTAACTTAGAAATAATTTTGACTATGGTATGTCTTTAAACACTGAAAAAGTACTGCTGACGATACAAACTAACTTTGCCGTCTGAATAAACAAACAAAGACCACTGATCGCACACACTTACCATCTGTAGAGACTGGACAATCAACGCCAACTGGAACCGCGTCTTTTTTTAAAAGGAGACGAGCGGCAAATCGGGATTTCACCATTTGCAGATGCGAAAAGCTCTCTAGTAAACAATGTTCCATATAAACGTATTTCTGCAGCATGTCGTGTGCACTGTAGCCACACGTGAGTCCAGCTGCGCACTCATAGCGGGACAAAACCTTCGTTGCAGCACATTTATTAACACAACACTGACGACTCGTGTCTCCAAACAATTCTTCTTCTTACACTTGTTTTAGCAACACAACGTGGCATCTCTCTGCCGTCTGATTACTGTAACAGGTAAAAACTTTCTTCGAAGCTATCATGCAAGTTGCACCTCATTCACAATAGAGCGCGCTGATTGGTTTGAACCAAGTCTTTCTCATGAATTAGTGCTGCACACTCAGATATATCACGATGCACTCGCAGGTTCAGACCTCCACTCTCTATGCTGGATTACACACAAGTATCTCATGGCCGTGACGCAGCTTCAAAAATTAGTTTCAAGCCGGAAGAACAAATTTGCTCAAAATAACGCAAAAACAACCAATTTTCACTTTTTAGTGTAATATATGTGTCCTAATAGTGTTTATAGCAGCGTGGGACACATATATGACTGTCAACAGCTCAAAAAATGTGTTTTGGTGTTTCGTGACCCTTTAAGCAAACAAATTAAGTTGAGCATTGCTAAATTTCAGTTGTTTAATTAAATTCAGGCCATAGAAATTGTTTGCAACCACTTACCTTTAAAAATGTAGTAAATCCAATTAATCATTTTTTTCAGTGGACGTAATAAGGGCACTTCTGTAGATTAGATATAAGACGATAACCGGTTTGGAAGTCATGATGTAAAACCACTAAAATTTTCTGTTGTACACTGTAAAAAATGCTGGGTTTCACAAAATCAGTTTGTGTTAGAACTACATGGAGAAATTAAGTTTACTTATTACTTTTTACAAATTTAAGTGGTAAAATCGGTTTATTCTTGATTTACCGGTCAATCTACGTTCCTACTCTCACCTATGGTCATGAGCTTTTGGTCATGACCAAAAGGACAAGATCTCGGATACAAGCGGCCGAAATGAGTTTTTTTCACAGGGTGAGGAGCTCTGTCACCCGGGAGGAGCTCAGAGTAGAGCCGCTGCTCCTCCATATCGAGAGAAGTCAGCTGAGGTGGTTCGGGCATCTGTTTCGGATGCCTCCTGGATGCCTACCTAGGGAGGTGTTCCAGGCATGTCCCACTGGGAGGAGGCCTTGGGAAAGACCCAGGACATGCTGGAGGGACTATGTCTCTCGGCTGGCCTGGGAACGCCTCGGGATCCCCCCGGACGAGCTGGAGGAAGTGTCTGGGGAGAGGGAGGTCTGGGGTTCTCTCCTAAGACTGCTGCCCCCTTGACCCGGCCCCGGAAAAGGGGTTGAAAATGAATGAATGAATGAATGAATAAAATTGAAGTGGATTAAACATAAAACAATTAAGTTGTCCCAAATTAAAACCCAATAATTGTAAACTCATTTTTAAACAAACACTAAGTTTTTAACTTGAGATCAGATGCAATCATCATTCATTCATTCATTTTCTTTTCGGCTTAGTCACTTTATTAATCCGGGGTTGCCACAGCGGAATAAACCGCCAACTTATCCAGCACTTTTTTACGCAGCGGATGCCCTTCCAGCTGCAATCCATCTCTGGGAAACATCCATACACACTCATTCATACACAAACACTATGGACAATTTAGCCTACCCAATTCACCTGCACCACATGTCTTTGGACTGTGGGGGAAACCGGAGCACCCGGAGGAAACCCACGCGGATGCAGGGAGAACATGCAAACTCCACACAGAAAGGCCAACTGACCCAGCGACCTTCTTGCTTTGAGGCGACAGCACTACCTACTGCGCCACTGCGTCACCCAGATGCAATCAAATCCACAAAAAAAAGTTCTGTGTGATTTGTGAAACACTTTAGCACACAGGAGTCAAACTCATTTCCTGGAGAACCACATCCATATACAGTAGCTTTAACCCTAATTGAACACACCTGATCAAACTGATCTAATTTCTGTTATACAGTGTTGCGAAAAGGGGTGGGATTAAAGAAGATGAGTAGATGTAAAAAAAAAAAAGAGAGCGATTGCTCCATATTTCAAATTTCTGTATAGAGAGGTCATGTTTGATCATCAATGGGTCTCACACAGTCATGTGATCAGAGGTCAGAGTTCACCAAGCTTAAACTTTGCAATGCAGCAAACTGCAAAATTTGTCGCACCAGCTTGCGTTTCCAGTCTGACGCATTCCCATGCATATGAATGGAAATCTATAGGGTGAAAAGTGCAGTGTGACCGCAGCTTAAGTGTGTTGAAACTAAGGCCCCATTTACACTGAAGCAGGTCGACACCAGAAGCGCAACTCGGCGACGCGCAGCGCCACGCATTTCAGAATTCTAAACAAAGGTTTCTATCAGGGTACACACACCGGCGGCGCAAGTCGGCGGCTGTCCGCGGCGCCCAGCCATGACTCAGGGCACTGTTCATATTTCTGCCGCGCCACAGAGTGCCATCTGAATAGTTTCATTTTAAATAGCGTGCGAATGTGCGCGTCTGGTGTGCGATACTTTCAACTGTCATGTGCGCGCCGTGTCATGGTGCTGAGCGGCGCATCCGGTGTGTGACGCCCTTAATACGTTTTAGTTTTAAAACGGCGTTTTAGAATAAAAAAAATCCGCGTCCACACTAGCGTTTCACCCAGCGTTTCTGAACAACTCTGTGTCTACATTAAACCGATGAAAACGCACATCACGTGACCACACACACACACTCTGACATGTGCTGCAGCGGGCTTTGAGCACATACCCATATGAGAGCTGTGCACGTCGCACTGTTCACTAAGGATCTACCGCTGGATCTAATCTCACTATATTTGTTAAACGTGATATTTAATTCATCTTGTTGTCTATATCTAACGACATATTCCCCGACTTTGGTCTTTTGAATCTATTACTTGTTCTCAGGTAACGTGTTTTGGCAAAAATAAGTTAATATATTAATTAATGTAACCACATACACTGATTCTGCACATTGACTGATTGCTCGCCTTTATTTCCTATATTGTATAAACTTATTGTACATTATACTTTTTTATAATGGCGATTATTGATTATTAAAATTGATATTCAACGAAAGAGACATGGTATATTTCGTATTTTCAATGAAAATGAAAGGAGGCAGTAATGTTATAGACTCCGTTTTGTTATAAATATGCATGAAGATGACGGTCATATAAATTTGCAGCTACACGACGCCTCAACATTTTTGATGTCTGTTAAGTTAATATCAAAATGAAAACAGGCAGTTCCTCACATCATTAAGATAGTGAAAGAGCATGAGGTTATAGAGTACACTGTTGCCTTTGAAGATTTACCCGACGTGTCCTCGCAAGTTTTTTCCATATCAAACTTGCGAAGTCTAAACTTACAAGGAGAGGATGCAGGACTGAACTGTGTGAAGGCTACTTAATATTGAGGAAAAAGTCTTAGTCAGATAGGCGAATGTCTGAGGCCCCGCCTCCGTTTTCAGATGTCTCCGCTTTCAGATGTCTCCGCTTTCCCCCATCCACACAGAGACAGAGCAGCAGCGTTTTCAAACCAAAACGGCCTTTCCAGCGTTTTCAAAACGGTCCGTTTTCAGGGCACGAAAACTTTGGCGTAGTGTGGTCGGATGACGTAACCGTAGGAAAACTTATGCGTTTTAAAACTAAAACGTATTAGTGTAAACGGGGCCTAAACTGTGCAGAGCTGCAGCCCTCCAGGAAATGAGTTTGACACCTCTGGTTTGGCAAGTTAAAGATAATGAATCAGTTTATACACAAAACAGAAAGTGCTATCACATAAAGATTTCTGCAGTTTAAAACAAGTTTTCGAAATGAAATGTATTGGAGTAAAGTGCTGTATAATGCTTTCAGTGTACAAAAACAAAGATTTTTGCTAAATTATTGTAAACAGTTCATATGGGCAGAATTTAAACAAATAAATTAAATTTAGTAATGTTCAACTTCATTTGTTTGTTTAAATTCAGCCCAAATAAATAGTTTGCAAGCCTATTCCTTAAAAAAAAGTTTGTAAATCCAATTAATCTTTTTTTTTTCAGTGTAATAAAGTAAAAGATTCAAAAAAAGCTAACTATAGATACTAAAACAAATCTAATTGAATATTGTAATGAAGTTATTTTTATCTCTCATTGTGATTTTCTTTCATGTCCTTTGACCTCCTGCAGTCCAGCAAACGGTGGACGCTTTTGCTCCGGCCCAAGTTATCAGTTCCAGATGTGTAACACAAAGGAGTGCGAGGACCCGAACTATGACTACAGAGCCGAGCAATGTAGCATGATGGACGACAAGTTTGAGTACCAGAATACCTGGCACCACTGGCTGCCTTATGAACACCCTGACCGTAAGCATTTTACTGTCTGTATGAAACTCTTTATTAATATTTATTTCCCTTAAAGCTGCCATATATTCCATTGCTTTATTAGTTTGTTGTTGTCTGATATAGTAGGTATATGGCTTTGGTAAGTACAATAAATCTCCAGAAATGGTTTTACATGCTCATTTATTACTCCATAAAATACCCCAACAATCAAAAGGTCCATAATTGACCATGTTTGGATCATGTCCTGAATATCACTGAGGTCTGAGCTATATATTGCAGTATCACAGTGTGTGTATCTGCAATAGTCACATCGCAGGATTGGATCATTTATTAGGATATTATTTCTTTTTAATTATGTATACAATGTTGAGTATGTTATTTTACTTTTGATTGTTCAATTTCTGTACTTGAATACTGTTAGAAAACCATAAAGCGCTGTTTATTTATTTATTTTTGATTGTAATTTATTATAATTTAAACAGATACACTGCACAGAAAATGACTTGATGAGTTGATCTAAATTAATAAAATCTTTCTAAATAGAGCTACTCAAATCAGCTGGTGAAGTTGCGTTCATATCATACATATAAATATATATATATACAGTTGAAACCAGAAGTTTACATACACTGTATAAAGAGGCACATAACCATTAAAAAAAAAAGTCAGATGTTAATGTGACGAAACTTTTTCTCTTTTAGGTAAGTTAGGATTATCAAATGTGTTTCTGTTATGCTTAATAGCAGAATAATGAGAGAGAGATTTTTAGAGGAATTGTTATAACTTTTCCTGAAAGTCAAGTTTACATGCAATAAGATTATTATGCCTCTGAAAAAGCTCAGATGATGGTGTCAAGGTTTTGGAAGTTTCTGATTGGCTAATTGACAACATTTGAGTTAATTGGAGGCACAACTGTAGAATAGTATTTAAGGAAAACCTCAAACACACTGCTTCCTTGTGTGACAAAATGGGAAAATCAACAAGCCAGAATCAACAAAAAAGCCAGATTACAATTTGCTAAATACACTGGGAAAAAGAATAATGTTTGGAGACATGTCCTGTGGTCTGATGGAACTAAGATTAAACTGTTTGGCCATAATGACCAGTGTTACATTTGGAGGACAAAGGGGAAAGCTTACAAGCTTAGGAACACCATCCCAACTGTGAAGTATGGGGGTGGCAGAATCATGTTGTGGGGCTGTTTTGCTGCAGGAGGGACTGGTCCACTTCACAGCATAGATGGCATCATGAAGAAAGAACATTATGTAGAAATACTGAAGCAACATCTCAAGACATCAGCCAGGAATTTAAAACTTGGCCACAAATGGGTCTTCCAAACAGACCATGACCCTAAGCATACTGCCAAATTAGTTTAAATGTGCTTTAAGGACAACAGAGTGAATGTTTTGGAGTGGCCATCACAAAGCCCTGACATCAATCCTATAGAAAATTTGTGGGCAGAGTTGAAAAAGCTTGTGCGAGCAAGACAGCCTACAAATCTGACTCAGTTACACCAATTCTGTCAGGAGGAATGGGCTAAAATTCCTTCAAACTATTGTGAGAAGCTTGTGGAAGGATACCCAAAAAATTTGACCAAAGTTATACAGTTTAAAAGCAAAGCTAAAAAAATACCAAGGAAATGTGTGTAAACTTTTGACTGTCTAGAAATGAATAAGAAATTCTCCAAAAAAAACAATTCTCTCATTATTCTGGCATTTAGCAAATGTAAATGATTTAGGTAATCCTAACGGACCTAAAATAGTAAACGTTTAGTATAATTTACCATCAGACATTTAAAAAAAATGGTTATGTTCCTTTTTTTAGAGTGTATGTAAACTTCTGGTTTCAACTGTAGATTTACTCACTATTTACTCTCCCTCAAGTGGTTCTGAGCCTTTATAAATATGTCTTTATTCTACAAAAAAGAAGGTAAGAAAGCTGAAAAACAAATACTATGGAAGTCAATGGCAGTGTCCGAAATCGCCTACAACTCGAGTAGGTACTACACTTGAATTTTAATGTACTACTTTTTTTCTATATAGACCGTTTTGAGGGATGTAAACAAAAACAATGGTCCCAACGTATTTCCTGTTTTACATTTTTAATTTCAATAGCTTCTGAAAATCCAAAATGAGTCACATATTGATAAATGATGCTATAATAGCTGTTTTAACATTAAACTATGATTTAATTGCCTCTTATTACAGTTATGAAATAGTTTGATAACCAGCAGGAAATGTTCATGTGTCAATGACATGACCACATTAAAATGGTCTATAGTATGAATGGAATTGTGAAGTACTACATCCATCATCACATGACCTACCCGTGTCAGTTTGCATCGAATCACTCCTGTACTTTCATTAAGATTATAGCCTAAAAATACAACATAATATCTCTCTATTGATGGTCGCTTTTGACAAGTTTAATTATAATTTAGCCTTTATCCACAACAGATCTAGTGAGCAAAATAGGTTAACGTTACTCTGATGGGTTTATATTTGTCTGTGTTCAGCGTGCATCATGCTGTGTGTGAGTATGTGTCACAATATTGTACACACACAGCATGATGTACACTAAACACAGACAAATATAAACCCATCAGAGAAACGTTAACCTATTTTGCTCACTAGATCTGTATATATACATACAGTTGAAACCAGAAGTTTACATACACTCTAAAAAAAGGATTCAATCAAAACTCTCTCCTAATTGTTAATGTTAATTTCTAGACAGTCAAAAGTTTACACACATTTCCTTGGTATTTTTTTAGCTTTGCTTTTAAACTGTATAACTTTGGTCAAATGTTTTGGGTATCCTTCCACAAGCTTCTCACAATAGTTGGCAGGAATTTTGGCCCATTCCTCCTGACAGAATTGGTGTAACTGAGTCAGATTTGTAGGCTGTCTTGCTCGCACAAGCTTTTTCAACTCTTCCCACAAATTTTCTATAGGATTGATGTCAGGGCTTTGTGATGGCCACTTTAAAACATTCACTCTGTTGTCCTTAAAGCACATTTAAACTAATTTGGCAGTATGCTTAGGGTCATGGTCTATTTGAAAGACTCATTTGTGGCCAAGTTTTAATTTCCTGGTTGATGTCTTGAGATGTTGCTTTAGTATTTCTACATAATGTTCTTTCTTCATGATATCATCTATGCTGTGAAGTGGACCAGTCCCTCCTGCAGCAAAACAGCCCCATGACATGATGCTGCCGCCCCAATACTTCACAGTTGGGATGGTGTTCCTAAGCTTGTAAGCTTTCCCCTTTGTCCTCCAAATGTAACACTGGTCATAATGGCCGAACAGTTCAATCTTAGTTCCATCAGACCACAGGACATGTCTCCAAACATTATTCTTTTTCTCAGTGTAATTCAGCAAATTGTAATCTAACTTTTTTGTTGATTCTGGTTTGTTGATTTTCCCATGTTGTCACACAATGAAGCAGTGTGTTTGAGGTTTTCCTTAAATACTATTCTACAGTTGTGCCTCCAATTAACTCAAATGTTGTCAATTAGCCAATCAGAAACTTCCAAAACCTTGACACCATCATCTGAGCTTTTTCAGAGGCATAATAATCTTATTGTATGTAAACTTGACTTTCAAGAAAAGTTATAACAATTTCTCAAAAAAAAAAAACTCTCTCATTATTCTGCTATTAAGCATAACAGAAACACAGTTGATAATCCTAACTGACCTAAAAGAGAAAAAGTTTAGTCACATTAACATCTGACTTTTTTTTAAATGGTTATGTGCCTTTTTATACAGTGTATGTAAACTTCTGGTTTCAACTGGATATATTTAGGTGAACTACCCCTTTAAAACCAGTTAGGATTATTTAAAAATATCTGCCAATGACTTGCATGGCTGTGCATAAAAACCATCAATATATTAAGCATTTCTTGTGCTAATTTTGCCAAAATTATGCAAGTTTTTCTAATTTAGGTTTAATTTCTCATTAAAGTTTTTTTTTATTCTGTTCTTTAGAATACATGCAACACATGAAATATACCTGAAGGGATAGTTCACCCAAAAAAATCAGTCATCATTAACTCATTTTTTACTTCTTTTAAACCTTTATGAGTTTCTTTCATCTGTTAAACCCAAAAGAAGACATTTTGAAAAATGTTGGTAGCCATTGACTTCCATATACAGTTGAAGTCAGAATTATTAGCCCCCCTGAATTATTAGCCCTCTGTTTATTTTTTTCCCCAATTTCTGTTTAACGGAGAGAAGATTTTTTCAACACATTTCTAATCATAATAGTTTTAATAACTCATTTCTAATTACTGATTTATTTTATCTTTGTCATGATGACAGTAAATAATATTTTACTAAATATTTTTCAAGACACTTCTATACAGCTTAAAGTGACACTTAAAGGCTTAACTTGATTAATTAGTTTAACTAGGCTGGTTAGGGTCATCAGGCAGTTATTGTATAACAATAGTTTGTTCTGTAGATTATCGAAAAAAGATATAGCTTAAAGGGGCTAATAATTTTAAAATGGTGTTTAAAAAATTAAGAACTGCTTTTATTTTAGCCGAAATAAAACAAATAAAACTGTCTCCAGTAGAAAAAATATTATCAGACATACTGTGAAAATGTCTTTGCTCTGTTAAACATCATTTGGGAAATTTTTTAAAAATATTCAAAGGGGGCTAATAATTCTGACTTCAACTGTGTTTGTTTTTCCTACCCTGGAAGTCAATGGTTACGGCTTTTCAGCTTTCTTCAAAATACTTTCTTTGGTGTTCAAAAGAATTAAGAAATATTTATAAAGACCCAGAACACATTGAGGGAGAGTAAATAATGAGTAAATTAAATATTTGGGTGAACTACCCCTTTAAAACCAGTTAAGATTATTCCAAAATGCCTGTCAATAACTTGCATTAAAGCATTCAAAATACCTTCTTTGTTGTTCAAAAGAATAAAGAAATATTTATAAAGGTTTAGAACCACTCGAGGGTGAGTAAATGGTGAATAAATCTAAATATTTGTGTGAACTACCCCTTTGAAACTGCTTTTTTTGTCCAGTAAGGATTGTTCAATAGGAAGTAAGCAGTGACCTCTATCATAACTATGTTATTTTAAATGATTAAAAGGCATTAGATCGTTTCCCACTGCTGTCCTTCAGGATTCAGCTCCGTTTATCTGATGTAATCTTCTCTCCTCACAGCTGTTCTCACTTACATGCTGGGCACACATCAAAATATGAGTTCACTCACTTTTTTATTTATTTTTTCCATGTGTTGTGTTACCATGTGTACCATAAAATCCCTCCAGAATCATTAAATCTGGACATCTGCCTCCGTTTTATGATCACACAGACACATCCAGAGCAGTTCTCATGTAAAGAGGGACTTGTTGAACCTTTTTTAATGTTTTGACTGAATTATTCACTGAAGAATGTTTGCGGTTTATGTGGCGTCACAATGTAAAATGAGCTCGGTCACCTTTGATCAGATGAGGTAATCACTCTTACGTTTTACATTCAATAGACATTTACTGTGCTAGTTGCTTTTTTGGTGGGAAAATGTTCTTTTTTCATGCAGAGTGGGATTAAATGCTTTTAAATTGTTGGAAATTGAACAGGTGTCACTTTGTGCATGGATATGATTTGGTCTTAATGGAAAACCAAGCTGGATTTATTAGAAATTAAGTGTCCGGTTTTGAGATATGTTGGGAATCTGTCTGGTGAGATTAAGTGTAACATGCTTTAAAAGACCATATAAAACTACCAGGAGACCATTGAAACCTAGTCAAAAGTTAATGTTTCTTTCTTTTCTTTTCTTTTTTAATAAGTATGGAAAGTAATTAAATATAGAAGAAAAACATTATGTTAGCATGTCCTCTGTTGGACCAATGTGGGATACATTTATTTTATTGTTTTAAAATTTAATTTAATTCTATTTTTTATATTTAATTTTATTTTATAATAAAATTTTTATCATTTTATTTTATTGTTTTATAATTTTATTTAATTCTATTTTTATTATTTTATTTTACTTCATTGTTTTATATTTTTATGTTATTGTTTTATAATCTTATTTTTGAGGAGACACGGTGGCGCAGTGGGTAGCTCTGTCGCCTCACAGCAAAAAGGTCGCTGGTTTGAGCCTCGGCTGGGTCAGTTGGCATTTCTGTGTGGAGTTTGCATGTTCTCCCCATGTTGGCGTGGGTTTCCTTCGGGTGCTCCGGTTTCCTCCACAAGTCCAAGATTTTTTGTAATTTTATTTTGTTGTTTGATAATTTTTGTTTTATTGTTTTAGAATTTTATTTGAATGTTTTAGAATTTTATTTTCTTGTTATATATATATTTTTTATTTAATAAAATTTTATTTTATTGTTTTATCATTTTATTTTTTTGTAATTTTATTTTATTGTTTTAGAATTTTATTTTATTGTTTTAGAATTTTGTTTGATTGTGTTATATATATATATATATGTTTTATAATTATTATTTTTTTTTTGTATAGTTTTATTTTATTGTTTTATAATTTCATTTTATTGTTTTTTTTATTTTATTTCACATGGAAACTGTTTTATTATTTTTTTCAGTGTTGGTAAAACTTTGAAAAACAATGTATGCATATTCTGGGTTGGATCAAGATCTAATATAGTACAAATACTTTTTGTAGCAGTTTGTAAAGTTCATTGGTATGCAACTGTTTTATTTATTTGTTTGGTTGGTGGGTTTTTGTTTGTTTATGCATTCTATACATGAAAACTGGTTTACTCACTTTATTTTAGTAAAGTCAACTAATCACTTTAAAACAATAGGTTTACTCACTTCAAATAAAGTCAACTAATTACTTAGTTTCCTGAAATTATATATTTAAAAATGCAAATGAGACATTACCTAAATAATGTATTCTTGTCCAGAATTGAAATCTAATGAAGCAATGAATAACATTATGCAAAAAAATAGTCTGTTGGACCCAGATTAAATATGTTTAATATAATTTTAAAAATAAATTAAATTAATTTAATAATTTAATTTAATTCTTATTTTATTTATATATTTTTCTATTTAATAATGTTTTTTTTATTTTTAAATTAATAAAAATAAAATTATACATTTTAAAAATATTTTGTTTTATAATTATGATTTTTTTTATGCTTTAAAATCATAACTCTTTTTTATGTTTTATTTTATTTTTTAAATACATTTTTATATTAATTTTTTTTAATCCATAATGTTTTTATTTTTTATTTTATTTTATTTGTATTTTTTAAAATAAATTTCCTTATTTTATAAAAAATTTTTATTGAATTGTTTTCTTTTCTTTTCTTTTATTTCCCCTCCATCACTCACACATCTCTCTCTGGTCTTGTTTTTCACAGCTAAGCAACGCTGCAAACTATACTGTCAATCCAAAGAGACGCGAGCTGTAGTGAACATGCAGACCCTGGTTGAATCTGGGACGCGCTGCTCCTACAAAGACCCCTACAGTGTGTGTGTGTACGGCGACTGTGAGGTGAATAACAGCGTGATCCTCTTAAATTCATGTCTGTTTAGTTGCCTGTGGCTCACGGTGTGTGTCTGCCTTCAGAAAGTGGGCTGTGATAATGTGGTTGGATCAGCTCTGCAGGAAGATAAATGTGGCATTTGTGGAGGAGACGGAACCAAGTGCAAAACTCACAAATTCAACTTCACCTTTGTAGAAAAGAGAGGTACGTCTAATATAACAATTTAAGTTCAGACGCAATAGTGCAATGCAAGGTTAATATACACTACCTGACAAGTCTTGTCGTCGATTCCAGTTGTAAGAGCAACAAATAATAAGTTGACATCTAGTTGATCATTTGGAAAAGTGGCAGAAGGTTAATTTTTCTGATGAATCATCTGTTGAACTGCATCTCAATCATCACAAATACTGCAGAAGACCTACTGGAACCAGCATGCACCCAAGATTCTCACAGAAATCAGTCAAGTTTGGTAAAGGAAAAATCATGGTTTGGGGTAACATTCAGTATGGGGGCGTGCGATAGATCTGCAGAGTGGATGGCAACATCAACAGCCTGAGGTATCAAGACATTTGTGCTGCCCATTACATTACAAACCACAGGAGAGGGCAAATTCTTCAGCAGGATAGCGCTCCTTCTCATACTTCAGCCTCCACATCAAAGTTCCTGAGAGCAAAGAAGGTCATGGTGCTCTAGGATTGGCCAGCCCAGTCACCAGAGATGAACATTATTGAGCATGTCTGGGGTAAGATGAAGGAGGAGGCATTGAAGATGAATCCAAAGAATTTTGATGAACTCTGGGAGTCCTGCAGGGATGTGTGGATGCAGTCCTCCAAGCTCATGGGAGTCAGACACAATATACATTCTTTCTCCACTGCAGCATGACTTTATATTCTATACTGGACATTATTTCTGTTAAGTGACAAGACTTTTGTCTAAGTAAAGTCAGACCTTACTGTCCTAATTAAATGATTAAAAATCAAGGTATGATCATATTTTATTTTGGTAAAATAAGCGTAATCTAGAGTAATATATAACTTAAAGGGGCTAATAATTTTGTCCCTAAAATGGTTTTAAAAAAATTCAAAACTGCTTTTATTCTACCCAAAATAAAACAAATAAGACTTTCTCCAGAAGGACAAATATTATCAGACATACTGTGAAAATTTCCTTGCTCTTAAACATTATTTGGGAAATATTTTAAATATTTGAATAATTCTGACTTCAACTGTATATATATATATATATATTTGAAGTCAAAATTATTCGTCCTCATGTGAATTTTTTCTTTTTCAAATATTTCCTAAAATGTTGTTTAACAGAGCAAGGAATTTTTCAGAATATTTCTTCTAATATTTTTTCTTCTGGAGAAATATTTCAGATGAATATTTTATTTTGGCTAGAATAAAAGCAGTTTTAATTTTTAAAATCATTTTAAGGTCAATATTATTAGCCCCCTTAAGCAATATTTGTGTTTGATTGTTAATAGAACAAACCATCATTATAGGTTGATTTGCATAATTACCCTAATTAACATAGTTAAGCCTTTAAATGTCACTTTAATCTGAGTACTAGTATCTTGAAAAATATCTAGTCAAATATTATGTACTGTCATCATGGCAAAGATAAAAGAAATCAGTTATTAGAAAGGGCTAATAATTCTCACTTCAACTGTATATTATATTTCAGTACTATTTTTAAAATTGATACACATTTTAGTTTGTTTTATTAATCATTTTGAAAGTTTGTTGTCAACACATTTCTATTTAGTTTCAGTTCTATCTTTACAGAGTGTTCAGAATATATTTTTAGATGAACTCTTGTACAAACCTCATAGTAATAAAAGTAAAATAACTCAAACTTCTGTGATGGCTTTTCTCCTAGTTTACCTTTGAAAATACTATCAGTGGTGTTTAGGGAAGGGTATATGTGCGTGTGTCAGTAGATATCAAGCTGATATTTTATACACGACAAGCCGACCGGAATAAGACGGGCAGAAATCTATACAGTGACCTCTGGTAGATTTAAGAAAAATATCACATATGAGAAAACGTGACCCAGTAACGTATTTGAGATTGTCAGAAATGTACACGGCACCCGCTAGTGGATTTGTGAAAACAAAAACTGCAAGAAAATGTAGTCCAGGGTACATATTTGTCGGTTCTCAAAAAATGTAGTCCTGGCCACATATTTATAATAAATCTGGGTTGGATTGTTTGATAGGGTGGTTAAAGTATTGTAATAGTGATTTACTGTGTTTTACATCTGCATTAGGTGTCATTAAAGTGCTTGTAGTTCCCAGAGGAGCGAGACATCTCTTCATCCAGGAGCTCAACGGCACTGCTCACATCTTAGGTAAAGAGGTTTTTCTGTTGTTTTTCTTACAGAAAATACTGAAGATGTTACTGCACTGTGAAAAAGTCTTTACTTACTTGAAGTTTTTGTCTTGTTTCTTGTCCAATAAGTCAGAAATAAGGTCAAAATTAAGTGCATTTTTTCATTAAACGAGCACATAATCAATATTATTATAATTAGTGAAGTTTTTTTTCCTCGCCACTGGCTTGCATGCCTCTTCAGCGTTTCCAAAACGCTCCGTTTTTGGGGCTCGAAAACTCTGGCGTAGTGTGGACGGATGACGTAGCAAAACTTATGCATTTTAAAACTAAAACGTATTAGTGTAAACAGGGCCTAAGCTGAAAGAAAATGAATGAATAAATAAATAATAATATTATTAACCAAAATTAATCAACATTAAACGAGCAAATAATCAATATTATCAAAAACAAGACGATATGTTTTGCTAAAAAGCGTCTTGAGTTGGACTAGAAACAAGACAAACTCTCAAGAAACAAAAGCTTTTGTTTGCAGTGTGTAATCGAATTCTCTCTCTCTCTGCTTTTTTCAGCTGTCAAGAATAAAGCATCAGGTGACTTCTTTCTCAATTCACATGGAGATTATCCAGAGACACGCTCAGTCATTGAAAAGGGTCTAGAATGGGAGTATGAGAATAAAAACAACAAGGACACCATTCAAACCAACGGCCCGCTGAAGAACGATGTGGTTATTATGGTAATTCTCCCACACAGACACACACACCTACACATGAGTAGAAACACATGCAGACATACACGCAACTACATACACACACAAGTAGATACACACACAAACACAAAAACATGAGAAGAAACACAAACGCACACAAGTAGAAACACACAAAATCATAAACAGACAAGTGTAGACGCACACAAAAACACACAAGAGTAGATACATACTCGTGTGCCAACATACAAACACGCGAGTAAAAACACATACAATCACACACACACATACACACAAGCATAGCCACATATACACAAAAAAACACATAGGTTTAAAAACAAACAAACACACAAGTAGAAACACACACACACAAACAAATACACAAGAGTAGATACGTACTCATACACACACACACAAGTAGAAACACACACACACACACAAGTAGAAACACAATAGCATACACACGCAAGTAGAAACACACACACAAACCCATAAACACACTCAAGTAGAGGTGACATGGTGGCGCAGTGGGTAGCATGTTCACAGCAAGAAGGTCGCTGGTTCGAGCCTCGGCTGGGTCAGTTGGCATTTCTGTGTGGAGTTTGCATGTTCTCCCCGTGTTGGCGTAGGTTTTCTCCGGGTGCTCTGGTTTCCCCCACAAGTCCAAAGACATGTGGTACAGGTGAATTGGCTTTACTAAAATTGACCATAGTGTATGAGCGTGTGTATGAATGTTTCCTAGTCATGGGTTGCGGCTGGAAGGGCATCCGTTGTGTAAAAACATGTGCTGGATAAGTTGGCGGTTCATTCCGCTGTGGCGAACTCAAATTAATAAAGGGGCTAAGCCAAAAAGTAAATGAATGAATGAATGACACTCAAGTAGAAACACACGCTAGTGAGTAGAAACACAAACAAACACACACACACACACATATATACACAAGTAGAAACACACTCAAACTCATGAACACGTGTGGAAACGCACACAGAAATGAAAACAAGTGTAGTCACACAGAACAAACGCAGAGATGAGTAGGAACACACACACACACATGTGTAGACACACATAAACACAAGTGTAATACACACTTTTGGTCTGGAACTGGTCTTAATGGATTGTCTTGAACTGTGTTAAAGATCAGAATGCACGGATCAGCTAAAGTCAAGCTATCAATCAAATACATCACTGACAACGACAACGACGGAGCCAATGAGAACAACATGGTGCCTGATAACGCTGTGCCGTATTCCTGGGTGGTGAAGAGATGGACACCCTGCTCCAAACCCTGTGGACGAGGTACTTTAACCCTTGTGTCGTGTTCACATCTTTACCCTTACTTTAGTGTTCCCGGTCAAAATGGACCGGTCTGTTTTAACTGCTCTTATATTAGAACAAAAATGGTAAATTTGGCCCAAATGATGGGGGACAAATGTGGGCCACAGTTGGCAAAAATTTGGCATAGACATTTAAGGGTAATCTGGGTCTAAACCCAAAGTGGCTCACATGTGTTGGTGCAAATGTGGCCCAGTTATCTTAAGACCTATGTGGGCCGCTTTTGTCAAATATTTGGGACAGTAAGCTCTGTCTATTGCGGCTGTGAGCCTAAAGTGGCCCGGAGAAAATATGGCAAATGTGGCTTAGTTATTTTAAAACATATGTGGGCCACTTTTGGCAAATATTTGGCAGAGTAAACTCTGGCTAATGTGGCTTTGAGCCTAAAGTTGCCCAGAGAAGATATGGCAAATGTGGACTAGTTATCATAAAACATATGTGGGCCACCTTTGGCAAATATTAGGCACAGTAAGCTCTGGCTAATGTGGCTGTGAGCCTATAGTGGCCCGTAGAAGATTTGACAAATGTGGCCCAGTTATCTTAAAAATTATGGAGGCCACTTTTGGCAAATATTCAGCATAGTAAGCTTTGGCTAATGTGGCTGTGAGCCTAATGTGGCCCAGAGAAGGTTTGGCAAATGTGGCCCAGATCTGGCAAACAGGAGTGGACCGCCCAAGTGCCATCATTCTATGCGGTATGTGGGCCAGATTAAAAAATCTGGTGTGGGCAAGATATCTGGGCCAAAAATAAAAGCAAACTGTGGCCCAGAATAGGGTCAGTTCTGGTTTATGTGGTTGAATTCTGGCTGATATGTGGTATTACTATAGCTTAATTGTGGCCCAGATCTGGCAAACAGGAGCGGGCCGCCTAAGTGCCATCAATCCATACGGTATGTGGGCCGGATGTAAGTGTCTTTTGTGGGCCAGATCTGGGCCAGAATAAAAGCAAACTGTGGCCCAGAATGGGGTCAGTTTTGATTCAGGTGGTTGAATTCTGGCTGATATATGGTATTGCTATGGCTTAATTGTGGCCCAGATCTAGCAAACAGGAGTGGACTGCCCAAGTCCCATCATTCTATGCAGTATGTGAGCCAGATTTAAGTATCTGGTGTGGGCCAGATCTGGGTCAAAATAAAAGCAAACTGTGGCCCAGAATAGGGTCAGTTCTGGTTTATGTGGTTGGATTCTGGCTGATATGTGGTATTACTATAGCTTAATTGTGGCCCAGATCTGGCAAACAGGAGCGGGCCGCCCAAGTGCCATCAATCCATATGGTATGTGGTCCGGATGTAAGTGTCTTTTGTGGGCCAGATCTGGGCCAGAATAAAAGCAAACTGTAGCCCAGAATAGGGTCAGTTTTGATTCATGTGGTTGAATTCTGGCTGATATATGGTATTGCTATGGCTTAATTGTGGCCCAGATTTAGCAAACAGGAGTGGACCGCCCAAGTCCCATCATTCTTTGCAGTATGTGAGCCAGATTTAAGTATCTGGTGTGGGCCAGATCTGGGTCAAAATAAAAGCAAACTGTGGCCCAGAATAGGGTCAGTTCTGGTTTATGTGGTTGGATTCTGGCTGATATGTGGTATTACTATAGCTTAATTGTGGCCCAGATCTGGCAAACAGGAGCGGGCCGCCCAAGTGCCATCAATCCATACGGTATGTGGGCCGGATGTAAGTGTCTTTTGTGGGCCAGATCTGGGCCAGAATAAAAGCAAACTGTAGCCCAGAATAGGGTCAGTTTTGATTCATGTGGTTGAATTCTGGCTGATATATGGTATTGATATGGCTTAATTGTGGCCCAGATCTAGCAAACAGGAGTGGACCGCCCAAGTCCCATCATTCCATGCGGTATGTGAGCCAGATTTAAGTATCTGGTGTGGGCAAGATATCTGGGCCAAAATAAAAGCAAACTGTGGCCCAGAATAGGGTCAGTTCTGGTTTATGTGGTTGAATTCTGGCTGATATGTGGTATTACTATAGCTTAATTGTGGCCCAGATCTGGCAAACAGGAGCAGGCCGCCCAAGTGCCATCAATCCATACGGTATGTGGGCCGGATGTAAGTGTCTGTTGTGGGCCAGATCTGGGCCAGAATAAAAGCAAACTGTAGCCCAGAATAGGGTCAGTTTTGATTCATGTGGTTGAATTCTGGCTGTTATATGGTATTGCTATGGCTTAATTGTGGCCCAGATCTAGCAAACAGGAGTGGACCGCCCAAGTCCCATCATTCTATGCAGTATGTGAGCCAGATTTAAGTATCTGGTGTGGGCCAGATCTGGGTCAAAGTAAAAGCAAACTGTGGCCCAGAATAGGGTCAGTTCTGGTTTATGTGGTTGAATTCTGGCTGAAATGTGGCATTACTATGGCTTAATTGTGGCCCAGATCTGGCAAACAGGAGCGAACCACCAAAGTGCCATCATTTCATGAGGTATGTGGGCTGGATGTAAGTGTCTGTTGTGGGCCGGATTTAAGCCACATGAATTTTGCTAGCTGGTTATAAAACTAATAATACCCTAGGAGGAAAGAATGGAGGAGGCCCATGAAAGCAAGCTCAGGAAATATCAAGGTCTCATACCTGAGAGCCAGGAGAATAGTTAGAGGGCCTGGAATTTACAAGTAGAGGTTGGTTGTAGGGGGTCTGCGGGGAAGTCACTCTGGAGAGCCCTTGGACTTGAAAGAATGCCCAGGAAACAGCTGCTAGAAAAGGTCACTGAAGAGGCAGAAGCAACGTCTCGCTGGATTTGGCTACAAAGGGAGGTTCGGTGGAAGAGCCAAAATGTTAAAAGACAAATTACATCATAGAGTTGGGTGGTGATCAGCAGGAGTAGATCCAGGATGCTGGATCTGCTCTCGAGCCCTCCCGAGGTGTCATGGGCTTAAATGGGTGAAACACCAAGGAAAGGGCGGTGCCCATCTGTTGACCAGCTGTAACCACCAACCCTCATATAGAATGTATCCCTAACTGGTGCTGAAGGAAGAAAGGATGGGTAAATTATGCCACTGGCCCCATAATATGGTCCCACAATATTTTGCATATTAAGCTTAAAGTGACATTTTAAGACTTAAATAGTTTATTTAGGTTAATTAGGTAAAAGTTTGGGTATTTAGGCAAGTCATTGTATAACAGTGGATTGTTCTGTAGACAATCGAAAAAATATTGCTTAAGGGGGCTAATAATATTGACCTTAAAATGGTTTAAAAATAATAAAAACTGCTTTTATTCTAGCCGAAATAAAACAAATAAGACTTTCTCCAGAAGAAAAAATATTATAGGATATACTGCGAGAAACTCCTTGCTCTGTTAAACATCATTTGGGAAATATTTGAAAAAGAAAAAATATTCGCAGGAGGGTGAATAATTTGGACTTTAAATGTGACTTGACACACGATTCTAACAATATTTAGTCTGATAAAATGCTACCTTTAGTTATTATTTTTCTGTTCTTTGATTGTCATTGTATTTCTCTCTGCGTGTCCACAAATCTTCTCTCCTCTGCCGTCTTGTGTTCAGGCATTCAGATGACACGTTACGGCTGTCGTAAGACTGCAGAGATGCGGATGGTTCACCGTAGGTTCTGTGAAAAGCTCAAGCAGCCCCCACCCATGTTCAGAGACTGTTACCTAAGAGAGTGTGCGCAGCCCATGTGAGTCCGTCTCGGCTTTTCATTCACATTTACACTTTTACACATTTACAATTATTATTAGTGCTGGACAAAAATGAATCATTAGTTTCCATCCAAAATAAAAGTTTGTTTTTCACAAGGAAATTATATATCATTTATGTGTGTTATATGACTATGAATAGTTCAAAAACTATTCCATTAGTAGTTTTCCTGCAGCTACAGTTGTGCTCCAGCAGATGTCGCTGTCTCACTGCTGCATAACGGTTGTTGCTAGAAGGGATACAGCTGCGACCAGAATTGATTAAATTACCCATTAATTGTATTTTAATAACGTTTACCTCAACCCTAAACCCAACCTTTACAGTAATGTAAAACAAATATTATAGCGAAAATGTTTTATATTATTTATTAAATTACCCTTTAAATTGTATTTTATTAATGTCCAACTCTAAACCCAACCCTCACAGTAATGTAAAAACGGTAATTATAAGGAAAATTATTTGTATTATTTATTAAATTACCCGTTAATTGTATTTTAATAACATCTGCCCTACCACAACCCTCACAGTAACGTAAAAACAATAAGTATAATAAACATAATATTTTTTTTTTTTATTAAATTACCCAATAATTGTATTTTATTAACGTCAATCCCTATCCCAACCCTCAAAGTAATGTAAAAACAGTAATTATAATGAAAGTTATTCATATTATTTATTAAATTACCCTTTAAATTGTATTTTAATAATGTTTATGGAACGTCACGGTGGCGCAGTGGGTAGCACAATTGCCTCAGAGCAAGAAAGTCGCTGGTTCAAGCCTCGGCTGGATCAGTTGGCATTTCTGTGTGCAGTTTGTATGTTTTCCCTGTGTTGGTGTGGGTTTCCTCTGGGTGCTCCGGTTTCCCCCACAATTCCAGACACATGCGCTATAGGTGAATTAGCTAAGCTAAATTGTCCGTAGTGTATATGTGTGAATGAGTGTGTATGGGTGTTTCCCAGTGATGGGTTGCAGCTGGAAGGGCATCCACTGCATAAAACATATGCTGGATAAGTTGGCGGTTCATTCCGCTGTGGCAACCCCAGATTAATAAAGGGACTAAGCCAAAAAGAAAATGAATGAATGAATAATGTTTATCCCCATCTCAACCCTCACAGTAATGTAAAAACAGTAATATAGCAAAAATATTTATATTTATTTAAATTACCCATTAAAATTTATTTTAGTAACGTAAATCCCTACCCCAACCCTAATCCTACTCCTTACAATAATGAAAAAATAGTAATTATTGTTGTACAGTGTCAATGCTACAGTATAGTATATTGATGTGTGTATCCGCAGCTGTATCCCTTCTAGACTTTACCCTGCTCCCTCATGACTCTTCATCAGCTGTTTTCTGTGTTGTTGATTGTGTTTAGATGGGTGGTTGGAGAGTGGGGTGAATGCAGTAAATCGTGTGGTAAAACGGGCACTCAGACTCGCTCTGTGCGCTGCGTTCAGCCTCTGGGAGACGATAAAGTCAAGTCCATCCGCAGCCGATACTGCAGCGACGAGCGTCCAGAGTCCCGCAGAGACTGCAACCGAAACCTGTGTCCTGCAGAGTGGAAGCTTGGGCCATGGTCACAGGTACAGACGGGGCATTCTGAAATAGTTATTGTGGCTTAATGTACAGTTAAGAATTAAGTCAGAATTATTAGTCCTCCTGTATATTGTTTTCCCTAATTTGTGTTTAACGGAATGAAGATTTTTCAACACATTTCTAAACATGATCGTTTTAACTAGATAGTAAAGTTTGAAGACCAACTTTATGGTGGCTTGAGAAAGCTTGTTAGAAGTAGTTTTAGTTTGAAAAAGTATCAAGTTGGCTAAAAGAACGTTTAAGATCCCTGCAGTCAACAATGCAACCACTGTAAAGACCGAAGCAAGCCAGTAAAAAGCTTTAAAGTTGATCCCTATGTCTGAGGTTGGTATCAGCATGATACTAGCATGAATTAGCATGTTGTTAGCATGATTCTGGTATGAATTAGCATGTTGTTAGCATGAATTAGCATGTGCTAGCATGATTCTAGCATGAATTAGCACGTTACTAACGTTTCTAGCATGAATTAGCATGTTGTTAGCATGATTCTAGCATGAATTTGCATGCTACTAGCGTGTTTCTAGCATGAATTAGCATGTTGTTAGAATGATTCTAGCATGAATTAGCATGTTACTAGCCTCTTTCTGGCATGAAATAGCATGTTACTAGCATGATTCCAGTGTGTTACTACCATGATTATAACATAAATCAGCTTGTTTCTAGCATGAATTAACATGTTGTTAGCATGAATTAGCATGTGCTAGCATATTGCTAGCTTATTTCTATCAAGATTAGCATGTCAGTAGGATGTTAAAACTATTAGCATGTGTTAGAATAGCTAGTCACAGTCTATGGGACAGTTGCTAGGGTGCTGAAATTGGTTGCTAGGGAGTGGTTAGGAATTTTAAAAGTCATCAGTGGTTGGCCGCTGGCTAGACTGAGTTGAATGAGGCCGGACTCTAGTCTGTGGGACAGTCTGATGCAGAGTTATGAGCTCACAAAGGTTTACCCAATGTTAAGTCAATGACAGTCTTTTACAATGGAAGTCTATGGGACAGTTGCCAGGGTGCTGAAATTGGTTGCTAGGGAGTGGTTAGGAATTTTAAAAGTCATCAGTGGTTGGCCGCTGGCTAGACTGAGTTGAATGAGGCCGGACTCTAGTCTGTAGGACAGTCTGATGCAGAGTTATGAGCTCACAAATTTTGACCCAATAAGAATTAAGCATGTTAGAATGTTAAGTCAATGGGACTTTTGGGAATTTTCTGGGTCGTTTTTCGGAAAACCGAAAGTCGAATCAGTTAGAAAAGATATAGCAACCCGAATCAGACCAGTTTGAAGGTTTGACGAAAGTTTGAAGTATGTAGCTTGAAAGGTTTAGGAGGAGATACACTTTAAAATTAGTCTCAGACGACGGAAGAAAAAGCCACCATAATAACTAATTTCTTATAACTGATTTAATATTGGTATAAATTACAGGTGTTGAACTCAGTTCCTAGAGAACCGCAGCTCTGCACAGTTTAGCTTTAACCCTAATTAAACACAAATGATCAAACTAATTGAGATCAAACTAATCAGGCTTGTTTGAAACCTACAGGTATTTCCGTGGTTACACTGCACTTTTCACCCCATAGACTTCCATTCATATGCAAGCAAATGTGATAGACCAAAAACGCAAGCTCATGCGACAAGTTTCGCATATCGCTGCATTGTAAAGTTCAAGCCAATCGAAGATTAAAACATGACCTCTCTGTACAGAAATATAAAATATGGAGCAATCGTTCGCTTTTTTTTTAATGTCCAATCATCTTGTTTAATCCCGCCTCTTTTCGCAGCACCATACAATAGAATTTTGCATGCTCTAACTCTAGTGTTACTGCGCCATTAGTGTGTTGAAGCAGGATTGGAACTAAAATGTGCAGGGCTGCAGCCCTCCTGGAACTGAGTTTGACACCCCGGTATAGAGCTTTAGACTCTTTAACATGATTTTGTGTGTGTATGTGTACGTGTGCGTGTGTGTCTGTGTGTTGCAGTGCTCGGTGTCATGTGGGAACGGGACGCAGGAGAGACAAGTTCTCTGTCACACTCGTGATAACACTATCGGACTCTGTCTGGATTCCAAACCCACTGCTTTAAGAGCCTGCAGAATGGATCCCTGCCCAAGTGCGTATTCAGAAACATCCAGTAGCGAGTCTTAAATCAGTGCAAATTAAATGTATTAAAATAAATCAAATTCAGAATAAATCTACCCATTTTACTTTAAATTGCCATATCAGACTACACATCCAGTATAAGACTATTTAAAAGTGAGCATAATCTTCCAGAATGGAACCAGATGGTTTGTGGGAGGGTTAAAAATAATGCTGAATTACATTAAACCTAGAAAGCCGTTCCTGGAAATCAGTCTTACGACTGAAAAACATATGCCACATCTCTGAGATGTGGGTGTTTATAACCGTTTACAGTTTGCTGTAAGTTTCTAAAGGTACACTGCTGTTTATTACTTTCAGCATGGTAATTTTTTTAATGATTTTGAATAGAAATATGCTATGAAAGTGGTAATATGTTAGTACAATTTAAAATAACATTTTATGTAAGTTTTAAAATGGCAATAAAATATGAACTTATATCTATGATGAAAAGAACTTTTAGCATTAGTTCTCAATGGTTGTTTGGAAATCATTCTAATATGCAGATGTATTTAATAGTAATGCACTGATATAAATAATAATACACTAATAGAAATAATATACTGTAGGAATGCACTGATATAAATAATAATACACTAATAGAAATAATATACTGTAGGAATGCACTGATATAAATAATAATACACTAATAGAAATAATATACTGTAGGAATGCACTGATATAAATAATAATACACTAATAGAAATAATATAGTAATGCACTAATATAAATAATAATACACTAATAGAAATAATATACTGTAGGAATGCACTGATATAAATAATAATACACTAATAGAAATAATATACTGTAGGAATGCACTGATATAAATAATAATACACTAATAGAAATAAGATAGTAATGCACTGATATAAATAATAATACACTAATAGAAATAATATACTGTAGGAATGCACTGATATAAATAATAATACACTAATAGAAATAATATACTGTAGGAATGCACTGATATAAATAATAATACACTAATAGAAATAATATACTGTAGGAATGCACTGATATAAATAATAATACACTAATAGAAATAATATACTGTAGGAATGCACTGATATAAATAATAATACACTAATAGAAATAATATACTGTAGGAATGCACTGATATAAATAATAATACACTAATAGAAATAATATACTGTAGGAATGCACTGATATAAATAATAATACACTAATAGAAATAATATAGTAATGCACTGATATAAATAATACACTAATAGAAATAATATAGTAATGCACTAATAGAAATAATAATACACATCATAGAAACAATATAGGAATGCACTAATATGAATAACAATAAGCTAATAGAAGTAATATTGGAATGCACTAATATAAATAACATGGGGATGGGCTAATATAAATAAAATAAAGTCCACTGGCAAATTCTGACTTTTATTCAGCCATCAAGTTTTTTTTTGACTGAAAATGACACGTGCTGCGTCCCAATTCGCATACTTATACTACGACCTAAAAGTATGTATTTTTTTTGTGGAGGAAAAATATATACTTTTGAGTGTGTAACAGAAGAGTATGCAAGCTTTGAGACATACTACTTCCTCGTTACACAGATTGTTGTGTTGCTTAGTTAAGAGCCCTGTCAATCATCCACATTTCTGTCGTATTTAATTTCCTACCTTATTGGAGAAGCAGCAGCAGGATAATCTCCCATTCACGAGTCTTTCATGCAGAGAAATCTCCTCAGGTCTTTGGATAATTCTGCATTCAGACGGTAATGTCCAAACACGTCTTTATATAAGTGCAGTATTGTTGTTGCAGATGAAATATAACACAGACAACACCATTTAAATATTCTCTAGTGGGCTAGATATTAATTAACAGTCATACAAACATCTTTACCGAAGCCTCTCTGCTTGACGGTTGGTCTCGCACGTCCATCATGTTTGTAGTTTGTTTACACTTTTCACCCGCGTTTTGTAGTTCTAATCGAATTCACGTCCAACGCGCAATGTACTGTGGCCAATATCAGCGGTTAGAGTATGGACGCTTCTACACTTAAAATTTTGACCGGAAATAGTAAACCATCCGGGAATTTTTGGCATACTCTTTTCAACATACTACGATTTGGGACATACTAATTCTATTTTCACATACTATTTAGGTAGGATAGTATGCGGATTGGGTCGCAACAACAGGCTTCTCTCAAAACATAATAAGATAATGTACAAAAGGCATCATTGTGAAAAAAAAAAAATATATATATATATATATATATATATATATATATATATATATATATATATATATTTCTCAGCTTTTATTTACATTTGAACAAAAAGTGGAATGTTCAGATTTTTTCATACCCTTTACAAAATCCAGAGTTCTATAACATTTCCAATAGTTCAAGCTGTAAAGCATCCTAATTACCCTGATTAAATGGGAACAGCTGCTTTAATCAACTCAACAGGTGGAAAAACAGAAGCTCTCTGCTGTTGGTTTGTGGACAGTCATGGCTTAACCACAGGAGCTCAGTGAGGACCTGCAGCTGTGCATTGTGGTTGCTCACATAGCATTAATATAAGTAATATAGAAATGCACTAATAAAATGAATATAGGAATGCACAGATACAAATCTAATATAAATAATAATTGATATACAATGGGGGAAATAAGTATTGAACACATCATGTTTTTCCTGGGAATAATATTTCTAAAGGAGCTGTTGACATTTAGTCATTTACATTTAGTCATTTGGCAGATGCTTTTTTTCCAAAGCGACTTACAATTGATAGCAAGTACTAAAGAAAGACATGGAATTGAACCAGGCGTTGGTAAACAATACAAACATAAAAATAAAACGACAACAACAACAATAAATCAGAAAAATAAGTTATGTTTAGTAACAATGGAATGACACAAGGAGAAAGTATTGAACTACTAAAGTGTATTTAAAGGGGTGGTCCACGGTGTATTTTTAAGGCTTGGTTGTGTTTGTATGATGCAAAGCAATGTGTGCTCATGACTCATTTGTAAAAAAAAAATCACATATTTTTATTATATACAGCTACTCTGCTGAAAACGACTGTCATATTTAATAGTTCCTCCAAAGGTCCACCCTCAAGAGAGGCTCTGATTGGTCAGCTAACATAATGTGCTGTGATTCACGGATCGTCTCCACTTCACCAGGAAGTGTCACGCCTATACTAGCATGAGCTTTGCCTCTGCTGTGTAAATACTGTCAGAGTAACTGTTAGCTGCTCAGTTTGAGCCTGAATCAGACAGAAAATGAAGAGGACACAAGTAAACGTTGTGTCCTGAAAAATTTCTTTTATATACATTCAGGTTATGAGCATGTGTAAGTAACATGAAACTTTGACATATCTTTTGCGTTCGTTATTTGAGATGTAGAAAGCAGGATTAGAGGCAGCATAGAGAAACACTGCAGCGCCAACATTTTAGCTTTCTTTGCTATAACATTACAGCGCATCTGTGGCCACGCCCCTTCAGGTTTATGATCTCATTAACCAGGATTTATTTTTTTGTAGTTTCCAAACTTCGTTCGCTGTAGGCTTTACTAAGCTAACTCTGTAAAAGCCAATGTCTCCCTTTGCATTGAACTTTGAGCGTATTACATGCAGAGATGTTGTTTATGTTCACACAGCTACATTACACATTAACTAAAATTTCAAATATAAAATATGATATTGTAGTGGACCACCCCTTTAATACTTTATATAAAAGGCTTTTTTGGTGATGGCAGCTTTAGGTGCCTCTCATATGGAGAATGAAGTCACATGCGTTGCTCAGGTGTGAGTTTTTCCACAGGCTTCAACAGAGTGTCAAACTCTTGATGGTTCTGTGGGTCTCGTCTATCAAATCTGATCTTTACTTTGTATTTTCTATTGGATTGAAGTCAGGTGATTGGCTGGGCCATTCCACAGCTTGACTTGCTTTCTCTGAAACCCTCTGACCAGGGCCGGATTAACCAATGGGCATTATGGGCACAGGCCCAGGGGCCCGTGCACACTTGGGGCCCCTGCCAGGGGGAAAAAAATGCTGATTTTGGAGTGTCTATTTAGGCTAACTGCAAATAGCGCACCTCGTTGTAATAAGCTAGTTAAGTGCTTCCCGCCAGCGCCGTTTGATTGACAGAGACAACATAACTAAAGAGCGCGGTAGACAGCAGAGTGGTGTAGCTCGTAAAGAGCATGGATATGTGTTTTGAGGCGATCAGAGATGTATAAAATACTAGAGACCCAGACTTAAGTAAAAGTAAAAGTGCTCTATCAAAAAAGTGACTTGAGTAGAAGTTGAAGTGCTCTTTAAGCACAATACTTAAGTGGAAGTACTAAAGTATTCAACATTTTTTGTACTTAAGTATTGCAAGTAGTTTATTTAAAAATGTACTACTCAAGTACTGAAAGTAAAAGTACAAGTATTGCGTTATGTAGTTATTTTTTAAAAAGCAGTCAAAAGACATATTGTTTTGTTTATTTTAAATATCTTTTTTGGGGCACAGGATTAAGCAGAACAAAAAGAACCATGGTTTACGATTTATAATATAAATAGATAAATAAATAAATATATATATATATATATATATGATGGGTCAAAAACACCATTCAGCGTGACAGCCTTTATGATAGACAGTTAACGTTATGTGAACATTGCAGCATGATATGAACCGCGGGTAGCTAACGGTAGTTAACTTATCTACTCTTATTCATAGCTCAAACTGCTGTTTTGTGTATTATATTATCTTTAACTTGACATGTTTCTTCAAATCCGACTGTAGAGTATGCACTTCATTCTATATGAACTGTCTTTCACTCCGACCAATGCAAACATTGGCTTTAAATAGGGTCACGGGTGGTCTTTTTCCTCATCGCCACGAACAGTTGAAAGTAAAGGAGTTGAAGGTGGAATTTCTGGGTTTTCCATGTCTAAAACAAACTGAAGTGCTCTCAATCCAGGCAGGCAGCACTGTCTTCTTTGATCGTCTGATCAAGGAATGATTCGTAACATTTTTATAATTGTAACGAGTAACTATGCAACACATAAAAAATCTACTGGAGTAAAAGTATTAAGCTCATCGAAAATATGTACTGAAGTAAAAGTAGAAGTAGAAAAAAACAATAGGCTACTCCAGTAGAGTACAGATACAACCTTTTAGTACTTAAGTACAGTAGTGAAGTAGTTCTACTTCGTTACTATACATCTCTGCAGGCGATCGATCATGAACTCGGTTCAAATCCAGCGACTGATGAACACGTTCTTCTTTTTTCCACCCCCATTACATAGCAGATTGGAAATACATTTATTTTCAATAGAAAGGAAATGTTTTTGTTTAAAAATTTAAATAAAGTATATAAAATGTATAAAATGAGTCACAAGGTATTTAATAAGGATAATAATAATTATAAATATTCTATAAACAGTTATTTTCCATCTGGTGTTAAATGTTAGCGACATCTTAATATAATTAATCTGTATTTACAATGTTAGTCGCCCTGCTTCACCCATATTCTCCAACCTCATGGAGAGAGAGAGAGACAGAAAAAGCCCCTGAAGAGGAGAGAGACAGGAGAGAACTGGTATGGTGTGTGATTTCGAAAACTTTCAGCTTTATAATCACGTGCTTTTTGCCTACTCTTCTTCATCACGAGGGAGACAGTAGGAATCATTAATAAGTGTGTGTATTATGGAAGACTCAGATTCATAGAGCTGGATTGGAGAGGTGTTACATCCAAATTATGCATTATAAGTTTGTAGAAGTTATACATTAAAAATACCCTTAAATATAATTTTTAGTACTGCTTCAGTGAACTTGAACAAGTATATTAAAAAGCATTAATTTTCACTAGTTATATTAGTATTTTTATCAAAGTGTGCTTTAAATGCTTTTAAAATCAGGTAAATCTTTGTTGACTATAAATATATGTACTATGTCATTTATTTATGAAATGTGGGCAAAATATTATAGATTAACTTTATTTATAAAATATTATATTAATCTTATTTTTTTAATTCAACTATAGAGGTGCGGCCTTGTAGGGGGGCCTACAAGACATTGTACCCATGGGCCTCTGAATTCTTAATCCGGGCCTGGCTCTGAGAGTTTCCTTGGATGTGTTTTGTATCATTGTCTTGCTGAAATGTCCAACCTGGTTTCATCTTCATCATCACTGAAGCAGCTGATATTCATTTACACTGATGAAGGGCAGAGGGTTGCTGAAGAACTACTGAGAGATTTCAGCTGCTGTCTGGGCTTCCACTACAGCTTCCTTTCTTCATGTGTTCAATACTTATTTCCCTGCGTCATTTTATTACGCATAACTTAATTTGTAAACTACTTAGTTTTGCATATATGGATTTCTTTGGGTTGTTACCAACATCCGGTGAAAATTTCAAGTCAACAGCATCTTTAGAAATATGTTTTCTGAAATAGTGATGTGATAATAGTTATTTCCCCCACTGTAAATAATGTTGCACTAATATAAACAATACAGGAATGCACAAATATAATATACGTTGTCTTGCTTTGTGTGTTTTGAACAGGAAGCACTTCTGACTTCAACAGGCACGGCAACTTCCTGATCCAGTGGTTGTCACGCCATGACCCCAAATACCCGGTGCAGAGGATGTCAAGTAAAGCCTCTCTATCCAGCCACGTGGTGGCGCTGCGCTGTCTGTCCTCTCTCAGCTGGACCTTCCCTCTGTCGCTCTGCCTGGCTTTACAAGGCAAACTCCCCTGACTGCCTCTCGCTTCCGAGGCTTGCACGCTTCTCTTTCCTGGGTGGTGGTCCTCTTTTACGGGGCGTTTCCGATAGGGGGAGGTTTCTCTGTTTCTCTCTCTCTCTGTCTCTCTCTCTCTCCTTTGTGGAGCTCTGTGTTGTGAACGCTGGCCAGTAAGAAATTGTGGACAAAACAAAACATGTATAAAAAAAAAAGTTTAAAAAAGTGGCTTTTGTGACGGGACGGGCAGCTTGCGGAGCTAACGATGAGGTTGAATCAACAATGTGGCTCTCGCTTTGTCAAAAGCAGATGCCGATTTACAGAGGCGCAGGCGTGAAGGGGGAATTTAAAAAAAACAGATGAAAAGTGGCTATAAAAAATGACAAAAAAAAACGAAGCTTTATTGTGAATGTGAACTTGTCACAATGAGGAAATCTTTGCTAAAGTGCTCATTCCACATCCTAGTTCATTCTCGACAGGACACCACCAAAAACACGCAGAAGTTAAGATGTGGGACGCACTGTTGAAGCGCCCCGATGAATAGTGAACATGAGGTGGAACTTGCTAAAAAAAAAAAACAGGGTCGCTTTTACTACACAACACGTTCGAACGCCATAAGCACCTCATCCTCCATCCTCTCTTTGACTGTTAACCGATTCAATAAATGCAGCTTATTTGTGCTTGCAGACTTTAAAACAGACGTATAAATATATTTGTATTTATATATGACTATAAATCTATATGGGTATACCAATAATATGAATAATTTGTTTTACCATGAATAAGCTGTAGCTTATTAGCCTAACATTTTGACTGCTATTGATCGCTTTAATTCTTGACTGTTACGTGTATTTTTTTATTGATTTTACATGAATACAGAACTATTGCTATTTAATAAACAGAAGTTAAGTGTTTTTCCGGGGGGGGAATGGGGGGAAGATCTATATTATGCAGGACTTGCTCAGCCAGTTGCCTCTCAGTTTTGTTTCGTTTTGTTTCGGATTCATCCAGAATGAGAGGGATTCATGCACATTTAATATGTGAGTAATTTTTGTCATGCCTTTGTATGTGTGTGTGTGTGTGTGTGTGTGTGAGCGTTTCCAACGCGCATATAGACCTATATATGCGTGCGTGCGTGTGTGTGTGTGTGTATGCGCGTCTGCCAGCATGCTTATTTTAATTTTTTTTAATCAACGTTATTACCAGTGGCCATACGAAAGATGACGACACATGAATATACCTCATAAGCTTTCATCCGCATCCATGTTTTCGGGAGGGGAGGGGGGTGGGCGGGGATATATACAGTATATATAGAGCGTAAGAACAATGCCTTACACTACATTTGAATGTATCGGCATTTATCTGTGAAAGGGATGGCTTAGCGCACAGAAACCAGAGGCAGCTTCAAACAAAACCTGAAATAAAAACCGATTGATTGATCAACCAATCATCACACACACACATCCGAAAACCCAAAAAGTGGCTAAACCATTGGACACAAAGAGCGTTTTAAAAGGAAAACCTACATCTCTTTATCACTTCGGACGTGTCATTGTATCGTGAAACACATTTCTGTTGTGACTATGTAGCGAGCTATCCGAATTTTCATGCTCAAAAAGCCGTGGAGAAAACACTAGGATAAGCCAGACCTTGCAGTGAGATACTGTAAATAAAAAAACATTGGTGTTTACTGTATTTAATAACATTTATGACTGTTATCTCCTTACTTATAAGAAAAAAAATGCTATATTATATACTACGAGTAACTGTCACGTTACTTCACTGGCCTAACTGCGTCTTGGCTGGCTGTTGTTGGGGAAAATGTCTGGGGGAACATTCAGATGGACTTACGTGCACTGCGTCTATATGCACTTTGATTTATCAGGGAAACTTTATTAATGTTTTGTAAATGTTTAATATATGACACTTGTACGTGCCATGCCAGTTTTTACATCATCATGGGAAAACAACAAATCCTGTATTTTATTTAACCGATGACCTATTTATTTACCTGTTCATCTGAATTACCGATGGATTAATTGTTCTCCAAGTAATGAAGTGTTTAACCAAAGTTACTGTGAACTTGTACCTTTCAATACAGTCGATTTATTTTTCTGAAGAAGATAACTCTATCTGTATGTTTAAAAGGGGGCGGGAGTGCATTTCATTGTTTCAGTTTCTGTCATGATCAACTGCAAAAGTAGGAATAAACAAAAAAAAAGTGTTATAAAAACTGAAAAAAAAAATTATATTTAATGCCTGTTGTCGCTGTCTTTTTCTATCAAAGTGACATTATTTTTAAAGCTGTGCTACAGGACATCCAACACAATTTCATTCAATTCTTACTATTTACCTTTTGCCAAAAGGTATTGTTGTGGCATTTTGTTTTTTCTTCATAAAATTGTGCATTTTTATACAAATTAAATAGTTAACTAAAATGTAAAATAGTTCAGTGAAATCAGGTTGCAGTATGTAAGTTTGACACCCAGTGGTTGAACTAGGTATTGCTCTCCTGGTTCAAAACACATGCAAGCGCGGGTTGCCATCAACAGGATCGAGTATGACTATTGAGCTTTTGTTCTAAATAAAAGCATTAGCATTCGATAGATATTTCCCATATTAAAAGGAGTTTTTGTTCTAAACACCACCTCGAATTGATATATTAGAAACGGCTTCTATTTCTTGCAGCTGAACAGCCGGATAAACTGACAATGATCACCTCAGATACACCTCATGTGCTTTATTTAGTGGTAAATGCTAATAATGTGAGTTTGAAGACCATTTTACTTTTACATTTTTACTTTTACTTTTTACTTATTTTGACATTAATTGCCATATACTGAAAGCAGCAGCAGCAGATAGTTCAGCTCAGATCTTGAAAATAAAATAAACCATTTAAAATTGAACTTTAGAACTGTGACTCAAAACCAACACATATCAGTGATTCAGCATCTACATTTAATAATGCTAAAGAGGTTTAATATGTATTCAAGAGTTCACACTTAGCTGATGATTGATTATAAAGCTTGTTTGGCATGCTGTCCCGAGAGAGGGCCCTGAGCTCATAAGATCCTCGAGCCCGGGGCTCCCTCCCGTTTGCAAGGCGAGAGGGGAGTTTGAGCTCAGGTAGATCTCGAGAACTTCCCTGCTGTAATAGCTAATGAACAGATAGTGATTGCTCTTAAGAGATAACTACTTACTAGGAGCATGTCTATGGTGCTGATTTCAATTAGTCAGTTAACTAATTAGTTGCATGTTTTTGGACTGTGGGAGGAAACCCACATGAGCACGGGGAGAAAACTCCGCACAGAAACGTCGGCTGGCTTGGTAAGGACTAGAACCAGTGACGTTCTTGCTGTGAGGCAACAGTGCTAACCACTGGGCCACTGTGCTACCCATCTAGGTAAGGAGGAGGAGTAGGGGTGGAAGGGGGGATTCTTCAAAACGAAGATGGCTGTTATATGGAACTTGGGGTATTTATAGTGCCTTAGGAATCGTCTGATTGGTGAATCATAAATTGAATAATGCGGGCACGGCTGCAAGCAATCATAAGCACATGATCCTCTCGAAATTAGTTTATAAATAAACTTCTCTTAATTAGATTATAAACCTTAATTAGATTATAAACCTTCTGAATGTCTGTATTGAAATTTCTGTCGTGTTTCGTCTGGTGCAAACAGCCATATTGCTTATCACTGCAAATCTCGTCACGTAGCGTGTTGTTAGGACACGGGGTTACAGTGTAACCTGCTCACCTAATGTATACATTTGTAAATTTATATTATTTGCTAATTAATAACCTCATTTGAAACTCTGAATCTGCGTCTCATTTTGGAGTCTGCTACTGTCCACCGGAGGTCGCATTTCGGTCATGCATACTTTGAGAGCCTTCCTGACTGAATTAATTAAATACACTGTTTTCCACCAAGGCAACCCAGGGTGTAGGGTTGGGTCGATAGACAATGCCATCGTTCATTGCCGATGGCCGATAGACATCACGATGCTGAGCCGTGGGTCAGCAGGTGCTTTGAGCACAAAACCTCAGAGAAAACCTTCATAAATAATTAATTCGCCGCCTACGACGACGATGCCATCGTCCATCGCGATCTTTCACATTAGACATCGTACGATGCCAAATTGTTCGACATCGCCCAACCCTACCGGGGTGCTGAAATATAACTGGCTAAACTGGCATTGGGCGGGTTAAAAGAACCAAAACAAAGACAGACGTTCCGACACATGTTCAAAGCAGAATATCTGACTTCAGCATTGTTTTTCAGATAAACAAGAATGTTCACTTGGCAAGTTTTTTAAATATCTGTCAACATATTATAATATTTGGATGCTTTAGAAGAGTCAAAACGCACATACATCACCTTTAATAATCACATTACTGCATATGTAATAAAGTATAATGGGATAATTTACCCACCAAAATCTTTTGTAAAGCTCATTTAATGCAATGAACAATTTCATGAGTTTCATTTCATTTCAGACCCCCCTGCTTTCTAGACATTGCCATCAGCTTTTGTAAGTCTCTTTGACAACCACCAATTATTAAATGATCTTGCAAAATGTTTAGCCAAAAACTGTATAAATATGTATTTCCAGAAGGATAAATGACCACATTTGTAATCCCAAAATAATCCCATAGTATGCATCTACATCCTATTATTGCAGATTTGCTTAATGGTCAGATCATAACACTGTGTTTCTGCTTTCGCTTCAGCTAATTTTCTGTTTTTGCTTTAACTAATTTGTGCTTCAACTAATTTCTGCTTTTGCAATAATGAGATTTCCTGCTCAAACACATTTGTTGAAAGCAAGACATTAAGAAGACATTTTATCTATTTATTGTCATTATATGCTATGTAATATACTGGAGTCAAAACTATTAGCACTTCTGTGAATTAGTTTTTCAAATATTTCCCAAATGATGTTTAACAGAGCAAGGCATTTTTCACAGTATTTCCTATAATATTTTTTCTTCTGGAAAAAGTCTTATTTGTTTTATTTCGGCTAGAATAAAAGCCATTTTTATTTTTTAAAACCAATTTAAGGTCAATATTGTTTGCCCCCTAAAGTTATGGTAACTAAATGGTAAAGCTGCGGTCACACTAGAGTTTAAGCTTGCGAAATTCTGTCGTACGGCGGGATTAAACAAGATGACTAGACAATTAAAAAAAGCAAGCGATTGGTCCATGTTTTAAATTTCTGCCCAGAGAGGTCATGTTTTGATCCTCGATTGGTCTCACGCAGTCAATTGATGTGATTTCGCAGGTCAGAGTTCACCAAGCTTGAACTTTCCAATGCAGCGATCTGCGAAACTTGACGCACGAGCTTGCATTTCCGGTCTGACGCATTTGCGTGCGTATGAATGGAAGTCTGGGGTGAAAAGTCCAGTGTGACCGCAGCTTAATTGTTGAAAAAAAACTTCTCTCTGTTAAACAGAAATTGGGGAAAATATACAGGAGGGATAATAATTCTGATACAAGTGGTAACATTTAATTTTTAAGTTTGGCATTTTGCTGTGATGTTTCAAAGAAACATTCAGGATTCATGAACATTAATGATGCAGGTACAAGCAGAAAAGAATTGAAAACGATAGTTTACACTTTTTTGTTTCAAATTTAGCCGGATTAGTGTAGGCGTAGCAACAAGTTGAGACAGTCAATGACAGAATGTTAATTATGTGGTGAACTATCCATAGTGCATTTAGCTTTTTGCATTGATTTAACTGTTAAAAGCTGTTAGCTAGTAGGCCCACACGATTTACGCAGATTTTTAGCCCATCATTGAGTCTATGAATTTACTTGTCTAAATGTGTGTAAATTTATATTTATTCTGTTAAATTAAATTATTTCAGTAATATTATTGACTAATATGAATGTGCTCCTTTGATTTATTTACAATACAGTATGTAAAGTAATATTTTCTGTCTTTTAGTTCATATATTATATGTGAGACTTGCTTTGTTTACCAAATAAGTGGCTGTAATTGGATTTGGATTGAAAACATTCAATAAAAGTTAAAAAGGTATTATTTTTTAATTTAATATATTAAGTTTTTAGTTACGATACTCCCTAAAATCATTCCACATAAATCCACAGATTTTACAAAATTCTGTGCAGAAATAGCAAAAAATGTCTGCAGATTCTGTACTAATAACCTTCACTTCGAATTTGACTGTAATGCAATAATGTGCACCTTTTGCTGCTTAGAAACAACAATTATTGTGAAAACCAGAGGAATACCAGGGGTGTCCAAACTTTTTCGTGTAAAGGGCCAAAAACCAAATATCAAAATTTTGAGGGATGTACTGTAAACAATAGCAATAATGGTCCTAACGTATTTCCTGTTTTACATTTTTAATTTCCATAGTTCCCGAGAATCCTAAAAGGTCCACATATTGATAAATAATGTTGTGCTGTTTTAACTTTGAGATTCGATTCAATTGCCTCTTATTACAGTTATTAAAATAGTTTTAATCAAGGAGGAAATGTTCATGGGCCAATGACATCACATTGAAATGGTCTAAACCAAACTGTATTACATTAAAGTTGACATGGGTAATTTCCTAATATATTTCTTAATATTTCTAACTCAATTTTTGATGACATTACAAATTCCCCTACCCTTAAATTGAAGACCACTATCCAAACAAAAACGTGCCAAACAAATCTCATGAGTTTTTTCTTCTTTTTTTCTCACAAATTCACAATCTTAAAAAAAAACAGATGAGATTTAGATGAGCCCCCAATTTCTGTTATGACTGTCTAGGGGTCGATCACAACAGAAAAGAAAAGAGAGCCAATACCAGAGAGAATTTGAACTTAACAAGCTTTGTTTATTACATGAGATAAGGATATATCTTCAGAGGAAGACCAGACCAAAAATAACAAAACAAAAATATCTTTATTTACCAGATATCTTACCTAAAGAAAATAAAAATAATAATGAAAATACAGCAATTACCTACCAAACTCCCTTTTTCCCAAAACGATAACAAACATACAAAAAAAAAACAATGTGGCGTCCATCCCCCTACTTCTTTTCTCACAATTATTTACAAGTGTGTAATATATTACAAGTGTGTATTGTGTTAACCACAATTCTCAACGTTATGGGTAGAAATTAATGAGCAAGAATAAACTCACAAATTGAAATAAGAAATGACAGGAGAAAAATCATAACAACATCACAACATTAATCACACTCTTAAATGTTTCTATACATGCCAAACAAATTGGCATAGTGCTCAATGGTGGGCAAAACAGAGAAATACGCTGGAGTAAGTAACAAGTCACTGTGGCACAAAAGGCCTTGATCTGTGCTCCAGTCCGTCCCTTTACTCAGGGTAGATGAAAACCAATCGAATCCATCATCAAATTTCCTCCAGGAACCGCCTTCCTTCAAACAAAAGCATAAACACAAGAGAACACAAGAGGGCAGCATAGATCCGCACACATCAACTAATGGCTCGTTTCCACTGAGTGGTACGGTACGGGTCACCTTCATCAGGCTTGCGTTTCCACTGCTAAAAGGGTACCAACTTTCGCTCGAGGAAATGTCTACAGTAAAGCTGTACAGGTCGTTCACATATCATATGAGAAGCACTTCTCACAAAACAGATGCTTTATACATATAAATACTTCTGTATGTTTATTACTAACCTTTCTATGAACATAATTTGATTGCAGATCAATGACAGTGTTAATAAATAAATGCAACATATATGAACACATACAGACCCTTACAGTCTCCGATATGTTACCACTTACATAAAAACTACACACAGCAGACATTTAGTCCTTATTTAGGTTCAAAAACAACAGGAGAGCAAACCTCTCATATGTGTCTGTAATCTTCAGCAGCACGTGTAGCCTCTTGTTAGAGAGTAATTGCGTCATTCCGAGTTCATAATAGTCAAAAAGGTGATAATAATAGATAAACATGGCAGTTTGTTCATGTTTTAGGTTACAGACGCATCATTTGCTGTTGTTTAATTTTCCGGCTTCTCCTTTGTTATCTCACGCTTCACTCTCGCGTTTGTACCTTTCTGACAGGATCGGATATCAAAGCGCTTCAATGATCACGTGCACGTTATTAATATGAGCTCAAAATGTTCGTTATTTCAAATATAGACGCGCGGCAAGCTCTCTGGACAAAGTGAAACCGCTCGCACTTTAGACGGGCTCGTAAAACAACAACAGGGCACAGCAGATTTTGTTCTTCTTGGCTTTGTGGCCGTTCATCAAGACAACAACAAGGTTCGTTTGAGCTCGGGTCGACCATGGCTTGTTATTATATGTATATATATTATTATAGGTTAATGTCTCGTCTGTTAATTTTAAACATGGCGGTTCCTTTATTTTCATTCTGGCTTGTTGCACGAGCGAATGACGTATCTCTGTAAACCAATAGCGTTCAGCTGAGCGTCTAGCTCCGCCTTTTGGTACCCTTGGTACCCTTTGCAAAGGGTGCCAAAAAAGTGGTACGGTACGGTTCAGTTTGATACGCCTTTTGACAGTGGAAACGGCCATAAAAGCGTACCGTACTGTACCGTACCACTCAGTGGAAACAAAAAAAACTTTAAATCGTATTAACGTATAACTTTTGAAATCAAAACATAACAGTGAACAGTGGAATTTAACTAGTCAAGCAGAATCTGCCTTTGCCTTGCCTTTACTCACCAAGTCTTTGAATTGTCCTCTATCCATCAGGTGACAGTATGTACATTTAAGCTAAACTGATTAATTTACAATAGTTAATTGAAACATTTAATTTCAGTTAGCTTTTAACAATAAAACAAACAAACAAAAGGTTACATTACATTTGAAATGACAATCTCTAGACCATCTCTATCGTTCTTCGTCCATTTTCAGATGGGATGGTGGGCCAAATCAAAGGTTGCCATGGGCCAACTTTGGCCCACAGGCCCTAGTTTGGGCATCTCTGTGCTATCAAAGTGCATAGAATCACCAAGAGGCGACACTCTAGTGCGATTTGAGAAACAGCCACTAGACGCTGCTAGTGTCACGTGGTGGCCATTTTGGAATGAAAATTCCAATATAATAACAGCATATATTAAGTCTGTAAAATAAACTAATAAAAGTGCTGATGATTGTGATAGTAAGTGTTGTTTTATTGTCTTTCAGGTTGTATCTCAGCTTTAATGCACTTTTTAAATAACCAATAGCTGCTTACCATCGCAACAGCAATAAGATCCAACTCTGCTGAAAAATCCAGCTTAAACCAGCCTAAGCTGGTTGGCTGGTTTTAGCTGGTCGACCAGCCTGGTTTTAGAGGGGTTTTGGCCATTTCCAGGCTGGTTTCCAGCCATTTCTAGCCTGGTCTTAGCTGGTCAGGCTGGAAAATGACTAGCTAAAACCAGCTAAAATCAACTTGACCAGCTTGGTTTAAGCTGGTATTGGCTGGACTCCCAGCCTGGCTAGGCTAGTCAAGCTGGTTTTAGCTGGTCATCTCCCAGCCTGACCAGCTAAGACCAGGCTGGAAATGGCTGGAAACCAGGCTGGTCAACCAGCTAAAACCAGCCAACCATCCTAGGCTGGTTTAAGCTGGATTTTTCAGCAGGGAATGGACAGCCGATTGCTTTCACTCCAAAATGGCGGAATCCGGGGCTGTTGCTGGGCGCTGCTGTTGCAATGGAACGTTCTATTGAGTGTCGCCTCTTGGTGATTCTAAGCTCTTTGGCGCTATACAAACAAACTTGAATTGAATTGGTAACAGTTTAATTGCAGTGTTGCTCTTCTGTTTTGCAGAGCTGCGTTGTCACGGCGATCGCTCTACATTCTGCCGCATGGAGATTTTACAGCAGTACTGCTCTCTGCCGAGCTTCCAGCGGATGTGCTGCAAGTCCTGCAAGCTTGCCAATTCCACAAACCCTACAACAACAAGCAAACCACCGTACAAATCCAAAACAATCACCAAAGTGCGAACCACAACCACTCAAAATCCCAAACTCACCATAACACAAACCACCTTTTCAACAAGCACACCTCAATTACACACAACATCAGACACAACAACAGCACCCATTTCCCAAAGCAAAACAACTCCCTATTATAAGCACACAATGGAAACATCCACAGAAGATGGTGAACATGCATCTACGACATATACAAGTACTTCAGATGTTCATGAATACACGACAGCACCCATTTACCAAAATACCGCAACTCCATATTATAACCACACAGCGGAAACATCAACAGAAGATAAACATGTATCTAGTGTGGGCACGCCACGGATATATATAAGTACATCAGATACTCAGGAATACACAATAAAACACATTTACCAAAACACTACAACACTTGCAACAGAAACATCCAGAGAAGATGATGAACAAGCATCTAGGGCATATACAAGTACTTCAGATACTCCTGAATACACAACAGCACCCATTTTCCAATACACATCTCCTATCTATGACCACATAACGGAAACATCCACTAAAGAAAATGGTAGGATTTCAGCGAGCACACCTTACTCAACATCTGAAACTCTGGAATACTCAACATCGTCTGTTAGTCAATATACAACAACTCCTTTGTATAATCATGCTACTGTAGATCCTTCAGAGCAGAGTACACTGTTTGGTATTGTTACAGAATCTGGGATGTCATCTACATCTGGAGATGATATGGAAATAAGCACCGAATTATCAGTCAGCATTGCAACCCCATTGGTTTCCACTAATAATGCACTCAGTCCAAGTAACACCGATTTCAGAGAGCTTGATGAAGAGAGCAGCGGCGCACCAAATGTGGATAATGATACGTTATCACAGACAACGGCAGAGTATGAGAGTGATTTAACAACCTCAGGTGATATGGAGGTCAGCAGCATTGCACTGACAACTTCTACAACATCTGTATCTACAGCTTCCAGTACTGTGCAGACAAACACTACAGCATCCAGAAGTGTAGATAAAGCTGAAGAGACCACCGAGAGCAATGCCATTGATATACCGTATCACATAATCCCACCGGACAGCAGGTTTCCTCCGAATAACATCATCCCGAGGAGAGGCCGTGTTTTTCTGCGGGAGAAAACGCGGAATAAACGCATCCAGGAACTGCTTGAGGAGAAGAGAAACTTTTTGAGACGGATGAAAAGAGCGCAGGGGATTTGAACGCAGTTTCTCTTATAGAGATTCAGCTGCTGTTTTGTTTTGAGTCCAGACTTTATCTTGGTGTTTGGGTCAAGAACTGGAAAATGGGCAGAATATTTTGCAGGACATTTCCTCTCTTTTAATGACGTGGAACAAAACCACTAGCAAATGTTTGCACAATTACTTTGAACATCAATAACATCCCTTTAGGAGGTTTGACCCATATTAAAATCTGATTCATGGAAATATATGCAAATGAAATACAAGTTCATATATATATGGATTTCATGAATATAAACTCAATGTCATATAAGCAACATATATTTTGAACTATTGCAAAAAAATGCCCGTTTTATTCTTTATTTACTCAACCATTGGAATTTCAAAAATAAGGCAATATATGAACACATATACAGTATATATGGCTGTACATCAGCACTGGTGGGGCATATGTTGGCTTGAGGCTGCAGGCCGAGTGCCTTAGTGTCCCACCAGTGACGATATACAGCCACATCGCACTGCTACTTGTGCGATATTGTGTTTATACAACAGCTCGACGACATAATCGTGTGTATAAAAAAGAAAATTAAACACAGAGAGTCTCAAAACCCTTTGTATGAGGAACTACTTTCTTCTGCCATTCGATCACATCTGCAGCTGACAACCATTACTAATTCACCAACGTCACTTTAGAGCTAGTGTTTGAAGGATTCTCTAGCGTTATGTCTAAAGTGAATACAAAACAGGTGATTTTGCTCACATTTTAAGCTTATAAGGCTGAACGGCATGACATGCCATCAGTCTACGGAGATGTCTTCCAGTATTCTCTGTTTCAATCTTGAGATCACAATAATTAACCCCGAAAAAGCCAAAAGCAAAGCAGACACTAGCAGAATACTGTTGTGTTTGCGATAAGGAAACATGCTAAACACATGCGGGCATTTCTTCTTTCTTTCTGTTTACTGAACTAGTCTACAGACTACAATTACTGTGGTATAAATACAGCACTACAGCATAAAAAAGAGAGAGATCGACTTAGAAAGTAACTTACCAATTTTATAATGATTTGATCAGCTGTAGTTTGAAAATACGCTGATCTTTCCTCTTCTAAGGGCTTATTATGCAGTCTCTGTTGCCATCTTGTGGACAGACAAAGTCAACCTTCTTTGCTCTGCTCAGTATAGGCTGATGGATGTCAACGCTCTGTATCTCAGAAATTATAAATATTTAAAATACACTATCCTTATAAATAAACTCCATAGTTGCAATCTAAACAGCTACATTCTCGCTTAAAAAGCCTCAAAAGTTCATTATGTTGTCCAACAGCTGCAATATTTGTCAAACTGTAGTGAGTTTATTGATCTGCTGTCACTTTATGTGGGCGGAGTAATACACAAGAATGAAGAGGCTGTACGAGTTCTGATATTGGAGAAAATCCCACGGCTATCAGCCAACCAATCAGATTCGAGAACCAGACAGAACTGTTGTATAAAACATAATAGCTAATATAATTTGAACATACTGTGCTCAGCATAAATGAGTTCACCCCTCACAGAACCTTTTTTTAAATTAATATTTTCTACCAGATGCTTTTGGAAATTATATCTGCTATATATCCATAATATATCTGTTCATATACATTAGATTAGTCCATAGAGAATCCAAAACTTGAACTAATCTAACAAAAAAAAAACTTTAAAAATTAGTAGACCAAAATTAATGTTGAGGGTAAATATTAAATAACTTAATGATCAACAAAAAAATTAGGAGAAACATAAAAACAAATGCGATATTTTTTTTTTTACATTTTTTTATGCAATAACTTGAATTTAAATGCATTATTTTTGTATCTCGACCAGTTCTGTGACCAAACTCTTATTTTAATGGCGATAACTGTTTAATAAAACTACTTTGTTTGAATGCATCAACATATATTGTCTATATCCACTGAGAAATTGATCGAAATATTTTCAAAAAGGGGGTGTAATGGCCATTTTTGCAATATTTTGAAATATACAGTTGCAATCAGAATTATTGAACCCCCTTTGAATTTTTTTTTCTTTTTTAAATATTTCCCAAGTGATGTTTAACAGAGCAAGGAAATTTTCACAGTATGTCTGATAATATTTTTTCTTCTGGAGAAAGTCTTATTTGTTTTATTTCGGCTACAATAAAAGCAGTTTTTAATTTTTTTAAACCCATTTTAAGGTCAATATTATTAGCCCCTTTAAGCTATATATTTTTTCAATAGTCTACAGAACAAACCATCATTATACAATAACTTGCCTAATTACCCTAACCTGCCTAGTTAACCTAATTAACCTAGTTAAGCCTTTAAATGTCACTTTAAGCTGTATAGAAGTGTCTTGAAAAATATCTAGTCAAATATTATTTACTGTCATCATGGCAAAGATAAAATAAATCAGTTATTAGAAATGAGTTATTAAAACTATTATGTTTAGAAATGTGTTGAAAAAATTTCTCTCCATTAAACAGAAATTGGGGAAAAAAAATAAACAAGGGGGCTAATAAATCAGGGGGTTGAATAATTCTGATTGCAACTGTATGTTGCATACAGTATATGACATTTTATATATGTGAAATCCAAATACACACTTGTAGGTCATATATATATATATAATTTGCATATTGCCATATATCAGATTTCTACAGTACAGTATGTGGGGACTGAAGGATCTTCGAATATGGAGTGATTATCATTTTAGTCGATTACTTCAGCCCCCCCCAAAAAAATTAATTGTGTCATCATTTATTCCACCTCATGACATTTTAATCCTCTGTACAGTCATGTTAAAAAGTTTCGATACCTTTTGACATTTAAATAATTCCATATGAGGATGTAACAATAATAATAATAATAACCAAATAAGCTGAATGACTGGTACAGACAATAGGCACATACAATATTATCAGTAAAATAACATAAACATGGTCATAAAAATGTACATTTGTCTGAAATGTGCTGTGTTATTATCATTCATTTTCCTTCGGCTTAGACCCTTATTTATCAGGGGTCGCCACAGTGGAATGAACCGCCAACTATTCCAGCATATGTTTTATGCAGTGGATGCCCTTCCAGCCACAACCCAGTACTGGGAAACACCCATACACACTCATTCACACTCATACACAACCAGAGCTCCCAGAGGAAACGAAAGCAAACACTAGGAGAACATGCAAACTCCACACAGACATGACCTAGATGCGACTCGAACCAGCAACCTTCTTGCTGTGAGGTGACAGTGCTAACCACTGAGCTGCCGTGTTATTATCATAAAACATCTAATAATTTTGCACAGGGTCTACACAAGCGGTTTGGTATGTTAAAATATACCTGAAAAAAGCAGTGATAATGAGTGTATCTGCAGCCAATCAATGCAAATGCTCTTTTAGTGTGTGAAATGATGAATAGCACTTAATTTAGTGTGAACATAGCCAAAAAAAAATCCATACTTTATATTCCTTTTTCCTTTTTTTATATCACTGTTTCATCTGTTCTGACTTCTACATGTATCTGTGATAAGAAATATGACATGGTTGTTTTCACTGACGAGAACCATTCAGGGATGCACCACATGCAAGACTTATTTTACAGAGTTGAATTTTATGCTTGTCAGTTATATTTTCTTTGCCAGTATGCAAGCTTATATAAGCTGAGACATTATCAGATCAGGTCAAGATAATATATATTTTTGTGTGCGAGATATTGACTTCTTAGGAGAGTATTTCACACTCTCACCCAGAGATCTCAAAGACTCCATCTTTATGTAAAAAGCAGAGGAAAATGTCAAAAACAGAAATAAATTGATATATTGCAACAAAAAAAAAAAAGTGTTTGAGTTTCACATTACTGATATAGTTGTTGTTGTTTTCTTTATGTAAATTTTATTTCAGTTTTTATTTATTTTTCAAATGCCAGTATATTTTGCCACTGGATAAAAAATAAATGTTATTTCAAATTCATTCATTCATTCATTTTCTACTGCTTTTCCGGGGCCAGGTCGTGGGGGCAGCAGTCTTAGGAGAGAACCCCAGACTTCCCTCTCCCCAGACACTTCCTCCAGCTCCTCCGGGAGGATCCCAAAGCGTTCCCAGGCTAGCCGAGAGACATACTGTAGTCCCTCCAGCGTGTCCTGGGTCTTCCCTGAGACCTCCTCCCGGTGGGAAATGCCTGGAACACCTCCCTTGGTAGGCATCCTGGAGGCATCCAAAACAGATGCCCGAGCCACCTCAGCTGACTTCTCTCGATGTGGAGGAGCAGCGGCTCTACTTGGGTGTCAGAGCTTATCACCCTATCTATAATAGTGCGCCCTGCCACCCAGGGAAGGAAACTCATTTCGGCTGCTTGTATCCAAGATCTTGTCCTTTCAGACCCAAAGCTCATGACCATAGGTGAGAGTAGGAACGTAGATTGACCGGTAAATCAAAAGCTTTGCCTTTACGCTCAGCTCTTTCTTTACCACAACAGACCGGTACATCGACCGCATTACTGCAGCTGCTGCACCAATCCGCCTGTCAATCTCACGCTCCATCCTTCCCTCACTCGTGAACAAAACCCCAAGATACTTAAACTCCTCCACCTGCAAGGACTTTCCTCCAACCTGGAGATGGCAAACCACCTTTTCCGGTGGAGCACCATAGCCTCGGACTTGGAGATGCTGATTCTCATCCCAGCCACGTTACACTCTGCAGCAAACCGCCCCAGTGCATGCTGAAGGCCCATGTTTGATGAAGCCAACAGAACAACATTAAATAAACATGTTATTTAAAATGTACACTGGAAATATTCTTCAGAGATTTTGCTCCATATTGACATGAAAGCATCACACAGTTGCTGCAGATTAGTCGGCTGCACATCCATGATGCGAATCTCCCGTTCCACCACATCCCAAAGATGCTCTATTGGATTGAGAACTGGTGACTGTGGAGGCCATTTGAGTACAGTGAACTTATTGTCATGTTCAAGAAACCAGTCTGAGATGATTCACATTTTATGACATTGTGCGTTATGCTGCTGGAAGTAGACTTCAGAAGATGGGTACACTGTGGTCATAAAGGGATGGACATGGTCGGCAACAATACTCAGGTAGGCTGTGGCGTTGACACGATGCTCAATTGGTACTAATGAGCCCAAAGTGTACCAAGAAAATTTCCCCTACACCATTACACCACCAGCAGCAGCTTGAACCATTGATATAAGGCAGGATGGATCCATGCTTTCATGGTGTTGATGCCAAATTTTGACCCTTCCATCCGAATGTCGCAGCGGAAATCGAGACTCATCAGACAGGGAATGTTTTTCCAATATTTTATTGTCCAATTTTGGTGAGCCTGTGCCAATTGTAGCCTCAGTTTTCTGTTCTTAGCTGACAGGAGTGTCACCCGGTGTGGTATTTTACTGCTGTAGCCCATCCGCCTCAAGGTTGGACGTGTTGTGTGTTCAGAGATGCTCTTCTGCAGACCTCAGTTGTAACGAGTGGTTATTTGAGTTACTGTTGCCTTTCTATCCGCTGGAACCACTCTGGCAGTTCTCCTCTGACCTCTGGCATCAACAAGGCATTTGCACCCACAGAACAGCCGCTCACTGGATATTTTTTCTTATTCTGACCATTCTCTGTAAACCCTAGATATGGTTGTGCGTGAAAATCCCAGTAGATCAGCAGTTTCTGAAATACTCAGACCAGCCCGTCTGGCACCAACAACCATGCCACGTTCAAAGTCACTTAAATCACCTTTCTTCCCCATTCTGATGCTCGCTTTGAACTGCAGCAGATCATCTTGACCATGTCTACATGCCTAAATGCATTGAGTTGCTTCCATGTGATTGGCTGATTAGAAATTTGCATTAACGAGCAGTTGGACAGGTGTACCTAATAAAGTGGCCGGTGAGTGTATGTGTTACATTGTATTTCTCAGTTATGAGAATTATTTTAAAGACAAAAGTTGCAATTAATTTTATTCTGTGGCAGAAATAATCTTCCATAAATAGTAACATATTATTTTTTTAATTTTATTACATCAATTATTAATCTCTGCACATTCTGCTTTGGAAAAGTAGGCTACGCAACTTTTATGTTGAATAATTCTGCTCTTTTAGTCAAACTTTTCTGCTGTTTAATTAACACTCATAGAAATTCTAGGAGAAGCTCACATACTCTTCTCATTATGTTACATATTTGCAGAGGTAATGGTACAGTGGTAGATTTCCTTGAGAAAGAAGTTGTCCAATTAAAACCGAAGGCATTAGAGCTGTCATAAAGTCACCCTGTACTCCATCCTTTGATCCTCAGCACAGGTGAAAGTCTACATGGACCTGTCACCACAAACTTCAATTCCTTAAAAACTAAAAAAGGACCCAAATGAAAGAGCAATCACAAACTAAACATCTTAAATAACATCTCAATTGTTTGTCCTTGACAAGGACAAGAGATGGAGATCATTTGGACCCTTGTCTCCCGCTGAGAGGAAGACTCCAGGAGAGATTTTAACAACCTTAAAAAGTTGCCAAGGTAAGTTTGCCAACATCTAAAGAAGAAATAAATGCATATTTTATCATGAATATGTCACACTTAATTCTAAGCTCTGTTCTCCACATGAATTCTGCTTAAGAAGCAACCCTGAATGCAAGATTGATGTTTAGGCCTAACTTAAGCTTTGAAAGCATCGTTTCATCTCTGCAGGACATCTGGACTTCCGAGGTTGGTTCTGAATTGCATACTAACCTAAAGATAACCATTAGAAAACATTCTGTTGAAGGTGTTTTAGGGGTAACACTTTACAATAACAGTACATGAATAATGATGTATTAATGTGTATACTAAACATTACTTTATTATGAATTAATGATGAGTTAAGGTATGCGCTAATCATGAACTAACTTGAACTACAACATGAGTCACATGAGTTCATGTGTGAATAACGGCTACCTTAATCACTTGTTAGTACATGTTGTTAATTAATGTATTAGCTAACATTTAAGTTTAAGCTAAATGTAACCAACATGAACTCATGAGCTGTTAATGTTGTTACACTTGACGTTCCGAGGAAGCAGGCACGAGGTCTCAGGATTATCAAAAGTACATATATTTATTAAAGGACACTTACGAAGATCACAGGATGAACAGGACTAGAAGACAAACATCAAGACATGTAGACAATTCAATACTGGACGAGGGACAGACTGAACACAGGGACTTAAATACACAGGGGCAAGATGACGATAATGACACACAGGTGGATGGACACAGGTGAAGGTGATGAAACAATGACATGGCGGGAACGGGAACAAAGGAGCACATGGTGAGGATCACATGACGAAAACACACATGAGGAGGACAGGTTATAACAAATGTATGGCTGTTTCTCAATTCCAAGAACGCTGAGAACGGACTTGCGTTCTTGTGGAGACTGGTCTTGCCAGGTGTCCTCGGTAGAACGAACTCGGGAGACCACGAGAACAGAGAATGCGTCCTGTGAGAAATGACATGCTGCGTTCTTCCCTGGTTGTTCCTGATGGTCACGTGACCTTCACGCGTTTTAAATAAAAAATGATTTAAACATTACAGCATTTATACAATGATTTATTGTTTTTCCCCTTTTCAAAATATATATTATGCATAAAAACATTATAAATATACGTTGCACAATACAAATAAAACTGATTTTAATACGAATTTGAGCAAACAAACTCTTAATGTGTTTATTCCTTTATTAAGATTCATTCATTCATTCATTTTCTTGTCGGCTTTGTCCCTTGCGGGGTCGCCACAGCGGAATGAACCGCCAACTTATCCAGCACGATTTTACGCAGCGGATGCCCTTCCAGCCGCAACCCATCTCTGGGAACTTCCACACACACATTCACACTCATACACTATGGACAATTTAGCTTACCCAATTCACCTGTACTGCATGTCTTTGGACTGTGGGGGAAACCGGAGGACCCGGAGGAAACCCACGCGAACCCAGGGAGAACATGCAAACTCCACACAGCAACGCCAACTGGCCAACTGACCCAGCCCAGCCGAGGTTCGAACCTACGACCCAGCGACGTTCTTGCTGTGAGGCAACAGCACTACCTACTGCGCCACTGGGTTGCCCCCTTTATTAAGATGTCCATGGTAATGTTTATATTCATCGTTTCATTTAGGCAAACTCCTGAGGTAAATCAGTGATATCTCTGAACTTTAATATTAAATCTAAATAAAATGCTGCGCTTCCCACCTCCAGTTGCAATGGCTTCTGGGACTTCAAGAGCGAGATCGGTGCTCAAGTCTGCATCGGTGCGTCCTCGATATCAAGAACACATCCGGGAAGTTTCACGCGTCCTCCGTACTTGCGGTCTTGAGTATTGGAACTGAACTTTGGCAGCTGATGATGACGTTACACGAGAACACGAGGACGCAAGACCGCTGAAGAACGCATATTGAGAAACAGCCTATGATTATGTCATGACTTTACTTGGAGGGGCACATCATCATTAACTCATTCTAAACTTCTCATGAACTCCTGTTCATGCTGATGTTGACAGAACACTTTTCTATTGTTATTCAGTGTAAACTGACTAGTTGGACGTGCATAAGGAGTTCATGAGTAGTTAAGAATGGGTTAATGATGATGTGCCCCTTCAAGTAAAGTCACAACATAATTATATATTAACATATCATGAGTTCATGATGGTTAAATTAAGCATAAACTAATGTGGTAATTAATACATTAATCAACAAACAATCATGTACTAACAAGTAATTAAGGTAGCCGTAATTCACACATGAACTCATGTGACTCATGTTCAAGTTAGTTCATGATTAGTGCATATATTAACTCATCATTAATTCATAATAAAGTGATGTTTAGTTTACATATTAATACATCATTATTCATGTACTGTTATTATAAAGTGTTACCGTTTTAGGTTATGTAAAAACAACCTCACTGCAACGTTCTGGGAATGTTTTGTGGATGCACTTAAAATAATACTCAAAAATGTATTTTTGCTGTTTGTTCAAACTACTTGTAAAATGAGTTGAAACAACACAACTCTTGAGATTTATTTGGGAAAACTTATTCGTTTTATGTTCAATCCTTCTACACTGAAAAAAATACTTGTTGCATGTTTAAACTTATCTAAAATGAGTTGAAACAGCACAATTATGTATTTTTGGGATATCTTAATTGCTTTCATTTTTAATCCGCTTAAATTTGTATTAAAAAAAGATTGGTTAAGTTAACATAATCGATCTGTGTTGGGACAACATGAAGGATTTTTAAAGTGGTTATTCGGTTTTCAAAAATATCTAAACTGGAACTGGCTGCAAAGGGATAAAGTGCTGCGGTCCGTCAGGTATAAAATAGTTCTTCAACTGTCACACTTTATAAACGCTATGTTAGCCTATTAGCTTAATTGATATCGTTATCACTTGCCACGGTCGATTGAAGTCTCAATTGAAATCATACCTGTTAAGTAAAGCCTTCAGAGTAGATTAGAGGGATCAGGTATTAATGTTTAATAACTGTTATAACGTGAGCTAACATTTTTTTAGCTACCATTTGTTGAATTGGGGTAAAGTCTATATGGTATAAATACAGCTGTGGATACTCTCGTCAATATAGCATACTTTTTGTGACACGGTATAGCAATAATGAATGTTTTCATTACTTTAAGGGTTGGGTTTGAAGTTTAGTTTAGGGCTAGACCCAGGGGCATCGCTAGACCCCATTTACTGGGGCACGTGCCCCAGTAAAAATCGCCAGTGCCCCAGTAAATGCTTTGAGGTGTGATTTACTGTACTTCATATGCAAGTGTATTTATCAAGTCGTAATTCCAAAATAAAGACGTTATTCCCTATGTGCAACCGAACCAACGCTGGTGAAAGCAAAGTAGTTTAATCAAAAAGCAAATGGAGCACGTGCGCAGAAAAAACCATACCTGTGTGCTTCACGCACTGCTCCTGATGCCCAGCCAACATGTCCACGTGGGCCCCACATGGGATTTTCCTGGGCTTTGTGGGTGTCAACTGGGCATGGGCTCAGAGTGGGCATTTTGTTGGGCTGAATATGGGCCCCAGCTTGAATAAGGTTGTGGGTCCCAGTTAGGCAGCCCACATACTATATTTGTGGGTCCTAAATGGGCCACATATGGGCAAAATTAGACAGTTAATTTAAATTAATTTTATTTTTTTTTGCAGTGTGTTTGCTTTTGTACAATTATAATAAAAGCCCAACCATTTTTTAAATAAAATGTTAAGTATTTCATATCACATTTATGTACATAAGATGGTGATATTGGATATTTTGTATATGCTAAATAGGAGTCATTTCTCAATAATGATATTACTACTACTACTACTACTACTACTAATAATAATAATAATTATTATTATTATTATTATTAATTATATATGTAATGTAGGCTAATCCTAGATCATTCTAAAATATATGGGAGATTATATACGTATTTAATTAAACCGATTAATTAAATATTGCATTATTTCTAATAATATAAAAACACTTCCGTTGTGCATCATCCAATCACTTGGCGTCGTGCCTTCGCGCCTTCTCATTTGAAAAAAGAAGAAGAAACGGTTGCCACTCTCCTCACGGACTGACTCGCAGTTACGACGGACTGACTGCTTGACTGAAGGAGAAACGCTCAAGTAAACTTTCAAGGTAAGTTGTGCATTTCGTTTTGTTTTCAGTTAGTCAAATTATGTTGTTAAATTATATGTTAACTTTCAAGTTTTCTATATCGGGATAATGTCTTTCATTAGTTTAATCTCGTCACGCGCCCTCTGAACAATGGTGAAAGGCCTGATAAATGAAGATTATAAGCTATTTTAAATTGGTCAAATTTAGCAGTCTAATGTTATTCTCAAATATCCGATGTTATAGACTTAATTTTTTAATCCATGTCCTTATCCCTGTTCGGTCGTTGTTTCTTGAGGGGACTTACGTTAAAGAAACAGTCCACTTTTATAATTTCTGATAAGCTCTTTTCCAACTCTCCTAGAGTTAAACTGTTTAGCTTAACGTTATTTGTAACGTTAACGTTTCCATTTCTTCAGTCTATTCCATGTCTATTCCGTTAGCTTAACTTTGCATAAATCCGGTAAAGGACCGGCTTACATGCGGTGCGTCACTGGAAGAGAGGCACTCGTTCTTGCCGCGCCCCCGGTTTTGGTCACGAGCGGCTCTCCTCCGGAGAGGGGCTTTCCGGTTACCCCGGGTCTATCGGAGATCCGACGACCCTACGGTATCGTTGCCTTTTAGGCGGGATTCTGACTTCGAGGTGTTCAGTCATAATCCCGCAGATGGTGGCTTCGCGACAGTGGCTTCTCAGCCAAGCGCACGAACCAAATGTCTGAACCCGCGGTTCCTCTCGTATTGAGCGGGATTACTAGCGCAACAACGGCCCACATCAGTAGGGTAAAACTAACCTGTCTCATGACGGTCTAATATATGGCGATATGTTTTTGGCTGACTGATATGGCTCATTCTGGTATAATAATGAGGTCACCAGGCTAAATAATTTTCAGTAAAAAGATTTGGGTTGAATCTTCAATTTCTTTAAAGATTTAAGCTTCATTCTCTCGTAAAGATATGTCTTTGTTGTATAAAAACAAGTGTTTGAACCAAAAATAATATTATATATATTATTTATATAATATTAATTTAATAATTATTTATAGGAAGTTAATACCATATAAGATCTACAAATAAGATCGGTAACACCATAATAACTACACACCATGAACTATTTATTAAGCATTAGTATCTAGTGAATTCATTATCTGTAAAGCTTTAACTCTACATTAATAAACGTTAGTAAGCAGTTTATAACTGCAGCTACAAATGCTGTATTATTAACTTAAAACCACATTTAAAATGTGCTTAATAATTGTACTTTCATACTTTGCTAATGATTTTTTTATTACTAAATTAAGTTTTGCATTATTTACAAACCAGTTATTTAAGCATAGTTGGTTGTTTTTAAGATAATTCAGAATGCGAAAGTAAATGATTAATAAACTATTTAGATTAACATTTATAATTATTATTATTCAGGGATATACTAATAGTTAATTTGTATGTTAATAAATGCTTTATTAACTCAACTTCATCCAGTTTTGTGACCTAATCTAAAGTGAGGACTATTTTTGCTTTATAAATCCCTTATAAATGACTATTAAAGTACTCAGTTCTAAACAGGAAATAAGAATATAAACAACATTATTCATTCCTATTCATTTGAAGATACACAAATGAAACTATCAAATAAAAAATAAATATTTGCAACCTTATGTAAAATAAAATTACTGTGCAGTTTAAACATTGCATCCTGTTATATTGTTAAATTATTATATTGTTGTTTTATTCAATTTTATATTATATTTTGACACTCGTTATTCAGCAATGTTTAAAATTTACAGTAATTTTACTTTTTAGATAAGATTTGGTCTTTAGATTAGGTCACAAAACTGCATGAAGTTAAGTTAACAAAGCATTTATTACCATGTATAGTAACTATTACTATAATGCCTGAATAATAAGATATATAAATGTTAATTTCAATAGTTTATTAATCATTTACTAACTCATTCTGATTGATCTTAAAAGTCACCAACTACTCTTAAATACAAATGGTTTGTAAATAATGCAATATTTAATTTAGTAATGAAAAATCAACCAGTCACAAGTTACGAAGTACAATTATTAAGCACATTATAAATGTGGTTATTATTAGTCAAGAATAGAGCATTTGTAGCTGCAGTTATAAACTGCTTACTAACGTTTATTAATGAAGAGTTAATGGTTAACAAATAATGAATTCACTAGATAATAATGCTTAATGAACGATTCATAGTGTGTAGTTAATATAAAGTGTTACCATAAGGGGTAATAATAACCAACCTAGCATTACATTATTTAAAATTGTGCACTACATTGACGTCTTTTATTATTTTTACTATTAGTGTAATTATTTACCAATAATTTCTTTGTATAAAGTTTTAAAATTCTTTAGCACTGCAGTTCAGGATACTCACATTGCTAGCATTAAGAGACACAGGCCTCAAATAATTAATATAAAAACGAATCAATTGAAACAACAACACATTTTTCACAATTGTTTTGAAGAGTGAAGTTTTTTTTTCATTCCTCTGATCATTTGTTGTTCTTTTGTCTTTCTTTTTAAAAAAATATTTCAGTGGAAAACAACGAACTGCCTTGACAGTGCAGCAGGATCTTGAACGGAGGTCAGTGCATTCAGATATGCAAGTTGCATAAAAGATAGGTGTTGAAAATATTGATTGATTTAGTGATTTTCTTAAGTGTTATTAAATATATATGTAAAGTATCTATCATTAAAACTAGTGTTGAATTTGATTATTTTAACTTGAATATTGAACATTTGAAATTTAAGGTAATTTTATTTTTGAGGCAGATTTTTTTAGACATAAATCCCTAGACTCCAGATATCTATTTACTTTAAATATGAGATTAAAAAAAGTCTTAATCAAATTCAGTATTATAAAATTCAAAATGCAGATAGCAGTTCAGAGGTCAGGAGAGTATTTTAGCAAATACATTATGCAAATCTGCCTTAGAAAATCAATTGTCTTAAATGTTTAGTTTTGTTAAGTAACACTTGTCAATAATCCAATTTAACACAATTCTCATTTGAATAGTTTTGTAATTTGAAACAATGAAAATGGCATTGACATGATTGACAAAACAATGAATAAAATATATATTTTAAATGCTTACCTTTGACTTTGCACCTGTCTGTCAGGCATACCTGCCAACATTTGGTTCCGGGAAATTCCGTGAGTTTTCCGGGAGACAGAACAATACGGGAGACGGGTCTGAAATACGGGAGACTCCCGGGAAAAACGGGAGTTGTTGGCAGGTATGCTGTGAGCATACACAAATGCTTTATAGTTTGAGTTTGGAAGCAGCTGTCACTCTGTGAAAACCATTGTAGGTTCTTTAAAGTGTCCTTAACATACAACCTGTATGTATTTAAAAAAAAAAAATTGATGGTAATATCTTCAATTTTTGATAATATATAAAATTATCACCTTTGTAGTTGCCTAAACAAGTGGTTTCCAACTTTATTGTATGTGACCTTTTTTCCCCAAATGATTTTTATAGCCTACTTAACACTTAATCATATTATCACTCCAGTAAGCTTGTGGCAAGGATGACAAATATTATATATATGTTTATTACTGTAACCACATACCTTTTAGCAGAATTAATGGCCTATATTATTTTAAATAAAGTAACAAAAAGTAGGCCATTTGTTATTAAATCACACATTGCCAATATACCGACCCTATTTTAAATAAAAAAAATGTTTGTATTCTGATATGTAGACAAATATAATAATGAAAATACAACAAAACCATCAGTGTGTCAGTGGTAACACACTAATGCTCAATGCTCAACACATCAGTGCTGCTATACTGTACATATGGATATATGGGCCGGGACCCCCCTTTTTGTAACTTATGGCCTACATCATTATGATTATGTTACTGTTAATCCCCTTTTCTGTGATCGCACATGAAAATAGATCAAATTCAAACTGGTTTTTCTGTTTAGTTAAATTATGACATTATAATTTGAACAGCATTATGATCGTCTGTTTCTCTTTATCTCGAGGTCTCCATAATCCTGGACCAGGCTATATCCTGAGCAGATGCTGTGGTGGTCATGGAGGAGTGGAGAGCGTAGGACTGATTCCTGAAAGACCCCAGTTATAGACGAGTCTCCGTATTGATCTCAAGGGCTCCCTTGGACACCCGCCAGGGACCTCCTCACACCTCCAGCTTCTCCACGAAGGACGCACAGCATTCTCCAGCCTCCTGTGCCTAGACTGCAGCTCTATATAATAAGTTTGGCCAAAGGAAAAATGGTCGTGCCCAACTGTGCCTTGTTTCTCTTGAGGATTTTTTTCCGTCACTTTGGTCAATTGGTGAAGTTTGTTCCTCGCCGTTGTCGCCACTGGCTTGCTTGGTTTGGGATTTGTGGAGCTGGGCATCGATAGATTTGCTCCAGTGTTTGAACTTTCAGCAGTGACATTTACATTACATTGAACTGAACTCTGAAAACTGAACTGACAGTTTACGTTTACAAGAACTTCTGTGTGAAGCTGCTTTGACACAATCTACATAAAAATGAATTGAATTAAAGCTGAGGGGTTGGCACATGCCCACGAGTAATCCTCATCCCTGTTTAGTAATTTAAAAAAATGTTTTTATAAAATAATAACTTGCATGATCAATAAAATATGAGTTCCACATTCTGAGTTAAAAGTCAATTTTTTCACTGTAGAAATATTATGTAAATGTATTATGTATTATGACAGGTACAGCTTTACTAGAACATTGTCACTTAAAGGTTACAAGGTTAGAAATTGTATTTTGCATAGTAGCACATCTATAGTAATGAATATAGAAATATAAACAGGGCCCAGTTCTGACCCACTGGGGACCCACAGAAAGCCCATAAAGGGGTTATAAGTGGGTTGTATACAATTACCCATCTGGGCCCCATAAGTGTTTTGTCTGTGGCCCACCCTGGCCCCAGTTATTAGAGCCCATTTGGGACCCAGGTGAGCCCCTTTAATGAAAACCTATATGGGGCCCACCTAAAGCCCACTATGAGCCCATCCTGGGCCCATATGGTTCAACACACACGGGGCCCAAGTGGAGCCAGAGGACAAAAATGTACGGGTCCCATCTGGGTTGCCCATGCAGGGCCCAAGTGACAGCCCACAAAAATCCCACTTGGGGCCCACGTGAAAATGTTGGCTGGGATGGACACTGACGCGCTGCTCTGGTTGTTGCTAGATCGGATACGTTTGCGGCTGGAGGTTAACGAGAATTATTTATGTTATTTATGAAATTTCCGATTTATTGTATTTTATTATCGTCTACCCCCAACCCAACCCTAAGCCCAACCGTCACAGAAGTGTAAAAACAGAAGTTGTACCGAGTATTATTTATCTTATCTATTAAATTACCCAATAAATTGTATTTTTTAACCCCTACCCCCACCCCAACCCTAAACCCAACTGTCACAGTTATGTAAAAATATTAATTATTGTTATACAGTGTCATTAAAAAATGCCGCTATATTAATGTAAATCTCCCACTTCCGGGCGGCCGCGTGCACGCCGGAAAAATAGCCGCGCTGCTCACGCGCCGCTCATGCGTTGTGAAACTGGCTTAACCGTCTTCTATGTGGAATGGCAGCACGCAGTGAGTTTTGCAAGTCGACAAAACAAAGTTTAAATAATATGATTATGATCTTATTTAGACTAAGCATGGCTCCTGATAGATTTTTTTGTATGAAGCAAAAAAGAGGGATGATGAGTCAGGGAGGTAAGACTTCATAAACCTAATTCTCGGCCATGAGTTGGGTCTTAGACAACACACAACAGATAATTCTGTAAAACATATTTTCTTTGTATTTTATAGAATTGTCTAGAGAATTTAATTCAAATGAAATAATATTCATGCAAAAGATTTCTTAAATTATCTTAGCATCACTCCAGTTGTGTCTTTAGATTGTTTTTCAGTTACATTTAGGATTAATATCTGTTATTTATTTAAAATAATAATTGTATAATTACAATAATACTGTTTTATATATATATATATATATATATATATATATATATATATATATATATATATATATATATATATATATATATATATATAATTTTTTATAATGTTAGCTGTGCCCCAGTAGAGCTTTATGTCTAGCAACGCCCTAGACCCTAATAAAATCCAATTTAATGTAATATATTATATTAGTACTCGGTACAGTTACTGTTTTTACATTACTGTGATGGTTCGGTTTAGGGTTGGGGTGGGGTTACACGTTAATAAAATACAATCAATGGGTAATTTAATAAATAATCTAAAAAAAATCTGCTTTAACTTCCGTCCGCAGCTGTATCCCTTTAAGCAAAATGTTGATTTTGGTATTAGCCTAATTTGTAGGGTGAAGATTTGGTTCATCCAAATAAAGTCATAAATAAATCATTTAGAAGTCAAAAAAGATGCACCAGTCGGTCATCCAGCACAAACGGACCGTAATAAGAGCACTTTTGTGAAAAGTAATCGATGGTCCAACAGATGGCGATATTTCCCAATTTGCAGTCACACGTAAGAAACATCATCACACCACACCACACTCAACAATGCCCTCCCAATGTTTAATTACACTCAAGTTTGTTCAATGTGTTTTGCTAATAATAGCCTACATGGAAATAAAGGCCAAAAGAAAAGCAGTTTCCCCACATAAAAAAGTGAATAATTATATTAAACACCTATAGCGTTTTTAATGCATTATTGTGGTAATTCAACTCTTGCTGTGGTAATACAACAGCTATAGAAATATAAACAAATTACTCAATACTTCAGTTTACTACAATTATATTATAATAGACTTTACTATAGATTACTGTAGAAAAAACTAAAACATGCTCAATATCAATTCACTATGGTGAATACTACAGTAACATTCTGCTGTGGCGACCCTGGATTAATAAAGGGACTAAGCCAAAAAGAAAATGAATGAATGAATAAATACTATAGTAACTCATTAACATAGAGTTGTACACTTTACTATAGTATGGTTTAAAAACACTAAAATATCTACTACATTCATTTATTCATTTTCCTTCGGCTTAGTTCCTTTATTCATCAGGGGTCACCACAGTGGAATGAGCCGCCAACTTATCCAGCAGATGTTTTACACAGCAGATGCCCTTCCGGCTGCAACCCAGTACTGGGAAACACCCATACACACTCATACACTATGGCCAATTTAGTTTATTTAATTTAATTCACCTAGCGCATGTGTTTGGACTGTGGGAGAAACCAGAGCACCTGGAGGAAACCCACGCCAACACGGGGAGAACATGCAAACTCCACACAGAAATGCTAACTGACCCAGCCGGGGCTCGAATCAGCGACTTTCTTGCTGTGAGGTGATTGTGCTACCCATTGCACCATCGTGATGCCCTATACTTTAGTATACGTGGTAGCAGGGGAGGAGTGGACATTTTAAAAGTGGGGGGGTCAGCTGTATGAAATCCAAAAGTTTACATTCTTAATCACCTGTACCTAAATGGTCTGTCTCTAAAAGTAAGGGGGACATATCCCCCCGTCCCCCCCAGTTGCTATGCCCCTGTGTGGTATAATACACTATACTATAGTATGGTTCAAATTCAACACTAAAATATCTACTATAAATTACTGTTATATTTGTTTGTGTGCATTTACCAAGACTTATTCACCAGATTATATCATAACCTTGCATTGAATGGCAAGCAGTTACCTTTTGGAAAGTAAGTCAAATGAATAACATGAAAGTATATGATGTAAAGTTTAAACTGCAAAGTTTGATCTCAAGACAAATAAATAAATCTCTTCATTCATTAAATAAATCTCCTCTTTCTTTAAAAAACAGGTTTTAAAGGGGATCCTGGAAAGAAAAGGGTTTAAAAGGGCACCTATGATGAAAATCATCTTTTGTAAGCTGTTTGAACAGAACTGTGTGTAGGTTTAGTGTGTCCACTGTCATATTGGGGTAATAAAAACACAATAAGTCTCTATATCAACAAGACAGGACGTGCACAAAGTAACTGGGATTAAAAGATCTGTTCAGCTCTCTGTGATCATCAATCATCATCAAATGTGATCAAGAATGAGTTTTACATGTTCAAAACGTTTTTAAAACAGTGCATGTTAATCAATTACAGCGATTTACTTCAGCTTTATCACCACAGCCACGTGTCAGTACAATTATAAAAGAAGATGCTTCAATTCCAGTTTGTGGATGTTAAATCAGGTTTATTTTATACAATAGCCTAACAAATATCCATACAGCAGTGGATATTAACAAGCATGTATCCTGTCACATTTGCCGTGCAAAAACAGTTCAAAGTGTGTGTGTCCGCTGTGTGTCTGTGAGTGTGTGCGTAAACTTTGTAACAACATTGTGTGTGACTCATCGTTGCAGAATTAACTCCACAACAAATACATCAAATAATCATTGGGAAAGTTCTTACTGTAGTATTTCTCACAAACGTTACGTGAGATCTGCTTCCTTCATGTCTGTCACTGTGCTGTTTATCTGACGCAGCCAAGGCGGAGATTGAGGCACACTCTGACAGGCACGTGGGAACGGTGGGCGGGGAGAACCAGCATTAAAGACACAAGTCACAAAAACAGCTACATGACTGTTCAGAGCAGACAATTCAATATTCTGAAAGCTATAATAAATAATCTGATGGGTGTTTTGAGCTGAAACTTTACAGACACATTCCGGAGACACAAAAGACTTATATTAAATCAAAAGGGGTAAAATAGGTGCCCTTTAAAAAAAACAAAACAAAAGAAACTAAGCATAAAGAAGAACAAAAAATAGGAAGATGAAATGCATGACCCAGTTTTTATCCTTAGAAACGAAATTGACTTTTTCTTCAACAAGTTGAGCAAGGATTTGAATGTTTTAGGGGTGTCTTTATTAAAAATAAATAAATCAAATCTGCTTTAGCAATGACACAACATTTTACAGGCTAAAATGAAAACAATATGATTAATAGGATCTCATACCCGGAAGCATTAATCCGTGGCTGTTCTCAGACATTGAATTTATAATTGACCAGATTAGACTTGGCTGATGAATATACTGTAGGATTACAGACTTTCTCACTGTCCAGAGGCCAAAAGGAGCATAACTGGTTGTGACTAATTGTGTTTGTTCATAAATCGAGACGGCCATCTGTTTAATAAACACCCCTGCCATGAGTGTGTGTGTGTTTGTTTGTGTGTGTGTGTGTGTGTGTGTGTGTGTGTGTGTGTAGGTGTTTTTGTGACATATCAGGACACAAATCTGTATAATGACATGGGTATGACACAGGTATTACAAAAAGCAGGTGAAATATGAGGACATTGGTGACGTCCTCACTTCTCAAAAAGCTTCTAAATCACACAGGATGAGTTTATTCAGGGAGTAAAGCTGTACACTGTCTCCTGTGATGGTTGGGTTTAGGGGTAGGGTGGGGTGAGGGCAATATAATATACGGTTTGATCTGTATAAAATGAATGGAAGCCTATGTAATGTACCCACTTTTCACAAAAACAAACGTGTGTGTGTGTGTGTGTGCGTGTGCTTGTGTGTGTGTGTTTGAAAAGTGGGCTCATTTTTGTTGCAGTGTATATGAGGAAAAGCTCTCCACAATCCATGTATATGTTTGTATCTTCATTCAGGCCTGATTTTCTGCTTCCTCCATGGCATGAAATTGGGTGAGAGATTGCATTAAAATCGCTGTATTCAGTTTTCCCGCCCACAACATTCCCGTTTAAGGGGTCTTGCTCTGTCACTGCCATCAGGTTCCATAAGTCACAATTTAAAAAAAGCATATTTTTTCGTGATTATTTGTAATGCATCATAATCCAGGAGCCACAAAGGCACAGATTTGTTCACTCAGAAAATGTTACATTGTAGATGCACACAAATTCATGTATTTAATGCAAGGATCTGTTGCATTGTGAAAAACAATCCCATAATTAACAGTTTCTGTACACTGTAAAAAAAGATTGCACCAGTTATTTATCACAGCTTGATATTTTGAGTTATGTTAACTTATCTGTATTGAATGTGTTGACAACTTGTATATCAAAGTTTTAGGGTGCACTCACACTATGCTATCCGAACCGTGCCCAAGCCCGTTTCCCGGATCGTTTGAGAAGTGTGAGTGCTCTGAATTGGGCTCAGGCACGGTTCACTTGGCCGGCCCTGGCCCGGTTGGAAGAGGTGGGCCAGAGCGCAGTTCACTTGGGCTTGTGTGAGTGGAAAAACGTGCCTGAGCCCGAAACTGAAAGCGAGACGTGACTTTTAAGGGACTGTTTGATATGGATTAATTCTTCATTTGTACTGTTCAATGAATGCAAAATTGTCACAGTTTATTAAAGACGCAAACCCCTCACTGCAGGACAGCTGCACCTTCAGCAAACCTCCTTATTCCTGCAGCACGAGGACTTTATGATTGTTTATGAGCGTCAAAAGTGGCTGATCTGTTCGGCGAAATATTTGACTGCGTGTCACCGCATATCAAACCAATTAAACGATATAACTAAAGAAATCTCCACTGTGCTGAGCAAGAGTGCTTACTGAACCGCGCATCATCAATGACGTAAGCGTGCCCAGGCCCGAATGTAATGTGAAAAATGTAATGTAAAAATATAGCCTATCTCAATCTTGAAAAAAGCTGCGTTTAAACAGGGCAAACACTAATAACCCCTTAATGGTTATGCCGTATATTAGACGGTTCTGTATGAATAACTGATGCATTCACACGTTATGTTAAATTATTTTAAATTATACGTTCCATCCATACCCAACCTTAAATCATACCTGAACACTCTGTTTTGTGTGACATTCTCATAAAATCTCTCTGGTTTTGAAACTAATATCTCTGTTCTTAATTGTTTACACATTGTTTATTTATTTTGTATTATTATATTATTTCCTCTCCTGTTTCTCTTATGTTTATATTCTTCAGCAGTCATTATAATACTTTACGAATATGGAAGAAAGAGTTAATAAAGATAGATATTGTGTTGGTAACATCATATTCGTCAAAAGACGATGTATGTGCATGTAACTCTACCGATACCGGCATGGGAGACAAATGCTCTGATTGCGGAACAACGTCTGTCACTGGATCCGAGGAATGAGGTTTACGCGATCACCAGCTGGCTTCCGTTACATAAGAGCAAATATAAATTACCAAAACACCATTTACTTATTTTACGCATACTTATGTTATTACTTATAATGTCCTAGACATTGATATTATATTAAATGCTACTTTTGTGCTTTTATTAGCTTCATTCTCGCCTATTTACTGGGTTAAAAATCTTACATTATACCATCTCCACCTGCTGGTGAAAAAGCAGCTGGCAATCTTCAGTCTGCAATCTATTGCTTTTGCTGCAGTTCCCGGATATAATGTCGAATTTTAACAGTCGAATTTGAACTAGGGATGTCAGTTTCTACAAAATCCCGTGATCGATGATCATTTAAATTAACGATCAATTAATCGATTAATCGTTAATCCTTATAAACCATATGTTTATAAAATACATACGAATCTACCCAGCCGGCACACGACCGACCTTCAACGTTGAAATATGGTTGAAATAAGGTCAGGTGTGTTTTTAACGTTGAAATAATGTTGATACAACGTTTAATGTTCAACGGTTGAAAAACTTCCTGCAAATGACCAGGCTTCAACGTTGAAATGCGGTTGAAAATACGTCAGTTGTTGTTTCAAAGTTGAAACAATGTTGAATGATAAATGGTTGAAAAAAGTTACAGAAATCATTAAACAAGTCAACGTTGACATTTTTTAATCGTGATCTGTATGTTGAATTTACGTCGTGGCTTCATCCTATTTTCAACAACGTTTTTGGTGGTTACCATGGTATCATCGGAGGACTCGGCGCACGCGGCCACGCGCAGCGCTTCATGGGAAGTTTGAATCGTAATTACGGACACCTGCAGTGCAACAGAATACAGAGGTAAGCATGTTTTTCGATGCTTTACATGTTTTATTTATCCCCAGTCTTGTTTTACACACAGTTAATCTTGAAGGTGACTTTTGAGTTGTAGTGTTTCGAATTTTGAAGCATTTAAAACTTTCCAGTTTGTTTTTTAGTCTTGTTTGCGCTCCGGTGACGCAGCAGCTAATCTCGAGCTAATCCTACATGTTTAACTTTAGTCTAAATTAGTGTTTTTACCTGTTTTAATTGGCAAATTCAAATCGATAAACTCCAAACGCGGTTTAAAGTTACTGAGCAACGTTATAAGACAATATCTTTTTTATACGCTGTATTGTTACTACAAAGTGAACTGCTGTCGTTTCACTGTTGTGTTGTTTACTGTAGAGATGTAACTTACTCCAGAGACGCTCTAACTTGCACAGCACTGAATGGAAAAGGCTTTGTCCATATGTAAGTTTACTAAGTTATCTGTTAAAAATCTTGGTGCTTTGGTTGGTGATATTCTCTTTCTAATCTGTTTGTTTATTGATTGTTAGGCTATGTTGTGTGATATTATATTGTTATATTGATATTATTATTGTGATCTTATGTTGCGAGGTTATGCTATGTGTCAATATTATGGGACAAATATGTATTTAGTCAGAAATGAATGCTTGAATTACACTTTGTACAGTAGCAGATAAGAGGTGAAATCTGTTTTAACTTTCTAGGTTTTCTAGAAGGTCCAGTTGAGGGCATGAAGAGCATGCACATGGCCTAAACCTGTCAGCCAGGACAGACTGCAGTTCTACACCATGCCAATGATTTGTATGGATGTCTGACTACTACGGTGTTCTCTCAAGGTATTACTGGAGCAAAACAACAACAGCACCCGTTACAGTGAAATTTGTATTCATAAAAAAATAGTGATATATGTGTAGCAGCAGTACATGTGATGTCATTGAGAAGTCATAAAAACAAATAAACATGCTATTTAAAAAAAATCTAAATATTAAAAACTTGAGGATTAAGATGACAAATGAAACGCATCATCTGTCTTGTGAAAAGGGTCTACATAAGATCTCTGGTGTTTTCAAACTGAAAGGGATAGTTCACCCAAAATTGAAAATTTACTTACATTTTACTCCCCAAGTGGTTTAAAACCATTATGAGTTTAGTCTGTTGAACACAAAAGAGGCTATTCTGAAGAAAGCTAAAAACCTGTAAACATTGACATCCATAGTTGGAAAAAAACAAATACTGTAGAAGTCAATGGTTATAGATTTCCAGCTTTCTTCAAAATATCTTCTTTTGTTCAACATGTAACATGATTACAGAATTAAAATTTTGAACTATCCCTTTTCTCTGTCCTACATGCAGGCTTTTGCAAAAGTGCTGCTCCTAGAGTTTCTCTCAACCTGTATGTCTAAAAACCTTTAAACAGCTTTTACAGTACGTGTAATGGTTTACAACAACTTGTAATTATTAGATGTGGTGAATGTTTCATGATTCTTTACTGCAGCCAAGTAATTTTTTCGAGAATCAGAAATCTGAATTCTGGAAAATGCTAGCACCGGTGATAACTAAAGGCCTCCTGATGATATCACACCTAATTCTTCACTTCTCTTAGTTCTTCGAGTCTCTTATAGTTAATATTTTTTCTTCTCCAACTTTTTGTTTGCTGGTTGCAAATTCCTCTTGATAAATCTTATGTATGACTATAGGAATTATCCTAAAAAAAGCTGGCTACACATTGTGACTTTGAGAAACAGTTATCAAATAACCTTAAGTTTTTACTGAGCAATGTTATCAATAATATATTAAACATGCAATATAATAATTATTATAAAGTGAACTACTGTTGTTGTTTCCTTTTACTTTAGATATGTTCTCCTAACTAGAGGCGCACTACACAGCATTGAATGGAAAAGGCCCGTATGTAAGTTTGCTAAGTTCATTTTATGTCAAGTTTCTTTTTTCTTTGGTCGGTAAATAATGTTCTGTTTATAATTGCCTGTGTTCACAAACCAGCTTTGTCCTCGTTTCTTTATTGATTGTTATACTATGTTCTGGTGTGTGTTTTGTTTTCCTTTGTGTCTGTTTGTCTCTCTTGTATACTGCGGTTTACTCGTAGCAGTACCTAATTGTGTGTGGTTTGTATGTGCGTTCAATTTAAAAATTGAAATTTTGCATCATTAATCTTATCAAATTAAATGTAAATGAAACTCAAACAAGATCAGTGAAGTAGGAATATTCAGATGGATGAGTCAAAATTATTGAATGTGACGATTTTATAGGACAAATTTGGATTCAATTAAAAATAAATTTGAGTTTGAATTTCACTTTGTATAATAGCAGATACCAACTTGGTTGTAACCTAGTATTTCATTTATTGCAGGTTTTCTGGAAGCTCCAGTTGAGGGTATCAAGGACATACCGATGGCCTAAACCAGTGTCAGCCTGGACAGACGTCTATTGCAGTTCTGCTACACCACACCAAACTCTCTGCTTTTCTATGGATGTCTGACTACGGTGTTCTCTGAAGGTGTCACTGGAGCAAAATAACAACACCTGTTACAGTGAAATTTGTGTTAAAATCACAGAGAAAAGTTATTTTTAGAATTTGGTTTGTGCCTGTTTTGGTGATTTCGATGTGATATTTGACTCATTTGCCATGAAGCTATAGTTTTCTCTTTCTCCATGTACAGCACGGGTCCCAAGATGTTCAAAGTCCAGAAAAGGAACTTAAAACTTTGTCAAAACATTGCTTCTATCTTCAGTGGTTCAACTGTAATCATACAAAACTCAAACACATTTGTGCATCAAAAGTACTGTAAAAATAACTTGTTTGCCTCTGCCACAACAGGTCAGGGTGTGCGCTTACTGCTCGTAGTAAACACACAACAGGTTAGGGTGTGTGCTTACTGCTCATAGTAAACACACACGCTGATCTAATGTGGGAGAGATATAGGCAAACAATTTTGTATTTACTGTTTTGTTTTGCCTCACTAAAGTGTTGTTGTATTTAAGTTATAGGCTATAATAAGTCAAATAGATGTGAACATGTCAAGGTGTAACTGTTGTGTTTGTGAGAGAGAATCCAATCATATATTCTAGACATTTTCTTGATGTTCCACTGTCACAGGTGCTCAGTTTTGCTGCAGTAATGCTAAACACAATAGATGTACTTTATGCAAAAAGACAAAAACAACTAAATATTTAGCATGCAGACCTGCAAAGTGAAAGTGCAATGTCAGATTTATAGATTATAGCAGAAGTTTTCATTATTGTGAAAGTCAAGTCATTCATTCACAATGAATTGGAGTGGCAAACCTCATTATTGATTTTGTAGGATACTCACCTGGTGTTTGAAAATAAAAGATGTATTTAACTGCTAGACTGATATAGATGTTTTTAGTGTTTTACATTTAATTTTTTGTCCCCAGTGCCAGCTTTTACCTCAAGCATTTCTCTCAACATATAAAACCTTAAACAGATGTAATGTATTTTACTTGTGATTCTTAGCTGTGGGTGATGTTTTATGATTTTTTTACTGCAGCCACTTTAAAAATTTGTATTTTGTAAACAGAATTGTATTTTGGAGACTGTGTTGGTGACCGTTTAGTTATTTAGTTAGTTATTATCTGTCTTTCTGAAGATGGTAACACTTTACAATAATGTTGTGTTAGTTAATGTATTTACTAACATGAACAAAGAACAATACATTTAAAACGTCTTTCATATAAAGGAAATACAGTTCATGTCAGCTCAGTGTATTAATGTTAACAAGCATACATTTTTATTTTAATAGCATTGGGACATACTTTAATTAAATGATTAATAAATGCTGTAAGTATTTATTCTTTGTTGATGTTAGTAAATATGAACTAACTTCAACTCTTGCAACCTAATTAAAAAGTGACCATTTAAATGTTTGTGTATTTGAGTGTACTGCATGTACAGTAACCTGCATGGTTTTAATGAACGATTGTATGCTGTAAATGTTGCTGTATATTTAGAATAAATGATAATGTGGTGTATTGAATAAATTGATACACAGGCTAAGTTGTGTATTTGTATTGTTTTTTTATTAGTAAAAATTTGTTTGCTATATTTATGAACTTTTTGTTATATGTAATTTCTATTAAACTTACGTTGAAATGTACGACGGTGAAACAACGTCAAGGTATCAACGTTGATCCAATTTGCAAAATCGAAAGGTAATTCAACCTTAATTCAACGTCTACAAAACGACCAAAATTCACCCATGAAGAAGGTAAGAGTGAAACAACGTCGTGATTTCAACGGTGAATCACCGGTGGTGATCCGACGGTGAAACAACGTCACTATATAAACGTTGATCCAATTTGCAAAATCGAAAGGTAATTCAACGTTGATCCAACCATAGACCTGACGTTGATTCAACGTTGAATCACCGTTGAAATGCCGGCTGGGTAGGCTACTGAAGAATGAGCCGAATATGCAATGCATTATGATTCTTGCTTAATCATCACAACGAAATAAGCTAAGCATTCATTTTATAGATATAAACTATAAAAATAAAAAATAAGACATTTTAAGTAATCAACATTATAGCCTATTTAAAAAACCCAAACTAGGCTACAGGCTGAATGCGTCAGAGGTGAACATGCGGCACACGCTTCTGTTAAAGCTTCAGTGAAGAACAAACCATTTAGGCTATGACAGACCAATTCTATCTCACGGCTAGTGTTGGGCAATATAAGACATTTTCAGATTGCCATATAGTCCCCCTGTGAGATATATGGGCGCGGCAGTGTTATGTTTCTAATTTGCTTATTTATTTAACCGTTTGTAAACGTATTGAATAGGCCTAAACTTTTGGCTGCTTTTTTAAAACTTATTTAATAATCTACTTCATTTGCATTATGTTTTATCTCTGAAAATAATTCAAACCAATGCAAATTACCGCGCTCTTACAGCTAAAAAAAAACTCTGCAACAGTGCGGCGCGGGTCCGTGGGACAGGATTTGATGGTGATTTCGGGTGGTTCGATGGCTCCATGCCGTTATCAGCGGGACTGCTGCAAAATGCATATAATATAAATGGATGAAAGCAAATGAAATTATATTTACTGTATCTTCGCGCAGAAGAAACAAGGATGCATGCATTAAAGTCCTTTCAGACGGTAGGCAGACGGAGGTCTCACCGCCTGCGCGTGACTTTCTATGCGGTTTATCCATGTTTTGTTTTTTCAGTAGAGCGCGCCGCGGCTTCAGGTCTGATCATCATCGCAAAAGTAGTCATTAACAGTGTCACCTCTGTATTTGCTAAAATCTAACACAATGTTGCGCTTGGGACATGTGTTTATCGTTTGTCTGATAATAGAAACAGTTTCGTTTAGACTATTGCCGATGCGCCGCAGCCATGGCTCTAATATTAGCCTGAAGCTGTCAAATTATTTGTAGTTCGTTTATTATTAATGATGATGATTAAAATAATGCTGTTCATTTTATATAATAATGTAATTAAAACATGTAATATATCATCCAAAACAAGCTATATCGTCTTTAAAGTCGTCATGCGGGTCTCAGCTCTCCGCGATATATTTGCCCATATCCTCAATACACAATATTCTCCATTAAATTATGTAATTTGACCACAATGAGGCAGGACAGGCTTAACAAAATTCGCAGCACTAAACATGTTCCCAGACTGAGAGTGATTGATGATGAGAAAACTCAGAAACCTGTGAGAACGGAGATGTTCACCGCATGTCTGGCCGTGATGAGCAATTTTTTAAATGAAAGCATATTTGTGCCAGTCTGTCAAGATTGCTTAAAACACCTTTATATTTTAGAGAAAATAAAGTTTGCATGACCAATGATCTCATCCACGCGTGCGTGACCCACCCATACTTAAATATCATGCGACCTATTTTTTGATTACCTGACCCGCAGATTAACGGCAGTACCTGTAAATATAACCGAGATCCCCGCGGGTTTTATGCACCCAGCCGGCACACGACCGACCTTCAACGTTGAAATATGGTTGAAATAAGGTCAGGTGTGTTTTTAACGTTGAAATAATGTTGATACAACGTTTAATGTTCAACGGTTGAAAAACTTCCTGCATATGACCAGGCTTCAACGTTGAAATGCGGTTGAAAATACGTCAGTTGTTGTTTCAAAGTTGAACCAATGTTGAATGATAAATGATTGAAAAAAGTTACAGAAATCATTAAACAAGTCAACGTTGACATTTTTTAATCGTGATCTGTATGTTGAATTTACGTCGTGGCTTCACCCTATTTTCAACAACGTTTTTGGTGGTTACCATGGTATCATCGGAGGACTCGGCGCACGCGGCCACGCGCAGCGCTTCATGGGAAGTTTGAATCGTAATTACGGACACCTGCAGTGCAACAGAATTCAGAGGTAAGCATGTTTTTCGATGCTTTACATGTTTTATTTATCCCCAGTCTTGTTTTACACACAGTTAATCTTGAAGGTGACTTTTGAGTTGTAGTGTTTCGAATTTTGAAGCATTTAAAACTTTCCAGTTTGGTTTTTAGTCTTGTTTGCGCTCCGGTGACGCAGCAGCTAATCTCGAGCTAATGCTACATGTTTAACTTTAGTCTATATTAGTGTTTTTACCTGTTTTAATTGGCAAATTCAAATCGATAAACTCCAAACGCGGTTTAAAGTTACTGAGCAACGTTATAAGACAATATCTTTTTTATACGCTGTATTGTTACTACAAAGTGAACTGCTGTCGTTTCACTGTTGTGTTGTTTACTTGTAGAGATGTAACTTACTCCAGAGACGCTCTAACTTCACAGCATTGAATGGAAAAGGCTTTGTCCATATGTAAGTTTACTAAGTTATCTGTTAAAAATCTTGGTGCTTTGGTTGGTGATATTCTCTTTCTAATCTGTTTGTTTATTGATTGTTAGGCTATGTTGTGTGATATTATATTGTTATATTGATATTATTATTGTGATATTATGTTGCGAGGTTATGCTATGTGACAATATTATGGGACAAATATGTATTTAGTCAGAAATGAATGCTTGAATTACACTTTGTACAGTAGCAGATAAGAGGTGTAATGTGTTTTAACTTTCTAGGTTTTCTAGAAGGTCCAGTTGAGGGCATGAAGAGCATGCACATGGCCTAAACCTGTCAGCCAGGACAGACTGCAGTTCTACACCATGCCAATGATTTGTATGGATGTCTGACTACTACGGTGTTCTCTCAAGGTATTACTGGAGCAAAACAACAGCACCCGTTACAGTGAAATTTGTATTCTTAAAAAAATAGTGATATATGTGTAGCAGCAGTACATGTGATGTCATTGAGGAGTCATAAAAACAAATAAACATGCTATTTAAAAAAAATCTAAATATTAAAAACTTGAGGATTAAGATGACAAATGAAACGCATCATCTGTCTTGTGAAAAGGGTCTACATAAGATCTCTGGTGTTTTCAAACTGAAAGGGATAGTTCACCCAAAATTGAAAATTTACTTACATTTTACTCCCCAAGTGGTTTAAAACCATTATGAGTTTAGTCTGTTGAACACAAAAGAGGCTATTCTGAAGAAAGCTAAAAACCTGTAAACATTGACATCCATGGTTGGAAAAAAACAAATACTGTAGAAGTCAATGGTTATAGATTTCCAGCTTTCTTCAAAATATCTTCTTTTGTTCAACATGTAACATGATTACAGAATTTAAATTTTGAACTATCCCTTTTCTCTGTCCTACATGCAGGCTTTGGCAAAAGTGCTGCTCCTAGAGTTTCTCTCAACCTGTATGTCTAAAAAGCTTTAAACAGCTTTTACAGTACGTGTAATGGTTTACAACAACTTGTAATTATTAGATGTGGTGAATGTTTCATGATTCTTTACTGCAGCCAAGTAATTTCTTCGAGAATCTGAAATCTGAATTCTGGAAAATGCTAGCACCGGTGATAACTAAAGGCCTCCTGATGATATCACACCTAATTCTTCACTTCTCTTAGTTCTTCGAGTCTCTTATAGTTAATATTTTTTCTTCTCCAACTTTTTGTTTGCTGGTTGCAAATTCCTCTTGATAAATCTTATGTATGACTATAGGAATTATCCTAAAAAAAGCTGGCTACACATTGTGACTTTGAGAAACAGTTATCAAATAACCTTAAGTTTTTACTGAGCAATGTTATCAATAATATATTAAACATGCAATATAATAATTATTATAAAGTGAACTACTGTTGTTGTTTCCTTTTACTTTAGATATGTTCTCCTAACTAGAGGCGCACTACACAGCATTGAATGGAAAAGGCTTTACCCGTATGTAAGTTTGCTAAGTTCATTTTATGTCAAGTTTCTTTTTTCTTTGGTCGGTAAATAATGTTCTGTTTATAATTGCCTGTGTTCACAAACCAGCTTTGTCCTCGTTTCTTTATTGATTGTTATACTATGTTCTGATGTGTGTTTTGTTTTCCTTTGTGTCTGTTTGTCTCTCTTGTATACTGCGGTTTACTCGTAGCAGTACCTAATTGTGTGTGGTTTGTATGTGCGTTCTATTTAAAAATAGAAATTTTGCATCATTAATCTTATCAAATTAAATGTAAATGAAACCCAAACAAGATCAGTGAAGTAGGAATATTCAGATGGATGAGTCAAAATTATTGAATGTGACGATTTTATAGGACAAATTTGGATTCAATTAAAAATAAATTTGAGTTTGAATTTCACTTTGTATAATAGCAGATACCAACTTGGTTGTAACCTAGTATTTCATTTATTGCAGGTTTTCTGGAAGCTCCAGTTGAGGGTATCAAGGACATACCGATGGCCTAAACCAGTGTCAGCCTGGACAGACGTCTATTGCAGTTCTGCTACACCACACCAAACTCTCTGCTTTTCTATGGATGTCTGACTACGGTGTTTTCTGAAGGTGTCACTGGAGCAAAATAACAGCACCTGTTACAGTGAAATTTGTGTTAAAATTACAGAGAAAAGTTATTTTTAGAATTTGCAAATGTTTTTTCTTCCTCCCTTCTCTCTCTCCAAACTAAACATTGGTTTGTGCCTGTTTTGGTGATTTCGATGTGATATTTGACTCATTTGCCATGAAGCTATAGTTTTCTCTTTCCCCATGTACAGCAAGTGTCCCAAGATGTTTAAAGTCCAGAAAAGGAACTAAAAACTTTGTCAAAACATTGCTTCTATCTTCAGTGGTTCAACTGTAATTATACAAAACTCAAAAACACATTTGTGCATCAAAAGTACTGTAAAAATAACTTGTTTGCCTCTGCCACAACAGGTCAGGGTGTGTGCTTACTGCTCGTAGTAAACACACAACAGGTCAGGGTGTGCGCTTACTGCTCATAGTAAACACACACGCTGATCTAATGTGGGAGAGATATACGCAAACAATTTTGTATTTACTGTTTTGTTTTGCCTCACTAAAGTGTTGTTGTAGCTTGGCATGTTCTCAGTTGAACTACTGAAGTCACATGGAATGTTTTGACAATGTTTTTTGTGCCTTATCTGGACTATGACCATCTCGGGACCATTGCTGTCTGTAGAGGATGAGGAGCATTTAATCTAAAATATTCTAGTTTGTGTTCTGAAGATGAACAGGTCTCTGGGATGACACAAGTAATTGATAACATAACCTATGTGAATACTTAATGTGACATTTTTTTTAAAGACCAATGTAATAGTGAAATTCATCTACTAGGTGAATAGTCCTACATTCACAAACGTGAGCCATCATTGTAGGACCCATGTGAACATGCAATTTTAATGATACTAAAAGTAATGGAATAACAAATTACTGTTGTATTATTTAAGTTATAGGCTATAATAAGTCAAATAGATGTGAACATGTCAAGGTGTAACTGTTGTGTTTGTGAGAGAGAATCCAATCATATATTCTACACATTTTCTTGATGTTTCACTGTCACAGGTGCTCAGTTTTGCTGCAGTAATGCTAAACACAATAGATGTACTTTATGCAAAAAGACAAAAACAACTAAATATTTAGCATGCAGACCTGCAAAGTGAAGGTGCAATGTCAGATTTATAGATTATAGCAGGAGTTTTCACTATTGTGAAAGTCAAGTCATTCATTCACAATGAATTGGAGTGGCAAACCTCATTATTGATTTTGTAGGATACTCACCTGGTGTTTGAAAATAAAAGATGTATTTAACTGCTAGACAGAGATAGATGTTTTTAGTGTTTTACATTTAATTTTTTGTCCCCGGTGCCAGCTTTTACCTCAAGCGTTTCTCTCAACATATAAAACCTTAAACAGATGTAATGTGTTTTACTTGTGATTATTAGCTGTGGGTGATGTTTTATGATTTTTTTTACTGCAGCCACTTTAAAAATTTGTATTTTGTAAACTTTGTAAACAGAATTGTATTTTGGAGACTGTGTTGGTGACCGTTTAGTTATTTAGTTAGTTATTATCTGTCTTTCTGAAGATGGTAACACTTTACAATAATGTTGTGTTAGTTAATGTATTTACTAACATGAACAAAGAACAATACATTTAAAACGTCTTTCATATAAAGGAAATACAGTTCATGTCAGCTCAGTGTATTAATGTTAACAAACATTTTTATTTTAATAGCATTGGGACATACTTTAATTAAATGATTAATAAATGCTGTAAGTATTTATTCTTTGTTGATGTTAGTAAATATGAACTAACTTCAACTCATGCAACCTAATTAAAAAGTGACCATTTAAATGTTTGTGTATTTGAGTGTACTGCATGTACAGTAACCTGCATGGTTTTAATGAACGATTGTATGCTGTAAATGTTGCTGTATATTTAGAATAAATGAAAATGTGGTGTATTGAATAAATTGATACACAGGCTAAGTTGTGTATTTGTATTGTTTTTTTATTAGTAAAAATTTGTTTGCTATATTTATGAACTTTTTGTTATATGTAATTTCTATTAAACTTACGTTGAAATGTACGACGGTGAAACAACGTCAAGGTATCAACGTTGATCCAATTTGCAAAATCGAAAGGTAATTCAACCTTAATTCAACGTCTACAAAACGACCAAAATTCACCCATGAAGAAGGTAAGAGTGAAACAACGTCGTGATTTCAACGGTGAATCACCGGTGGTGATCCGACAGTGAAACAACGTCACTATATAAACGTTGATCCAATTTGCAAAATCGAAAGGTAATTCAACGTTGATCCAACCATAGACCTGACGTTGATTCAACGTTGAATCACCGTTGAAATGCCGGCTGGGGCAGCCCAATATGCAGTCAAGAGAGTGACTCAATGGTCATGTAAACTGCACACACTTGATTATGTAATGTGTAAAGTCGTGAATAAGTGTCTCGCAGCGCAAAGCATATCTTATCCTTTAAATGTCCATGCTTAATCGGTCATCGATAAGCTCTATCGATTAAAGGCTTATCGACAATTAATCGATGATTGAGTAATCGTTAACATCCCTAATTTGAACCACTGAATTTATGGAATCGAATAATTGAGCTGAAATAAAATGAACTGAAAATTACCTTTTGAATATTATACATCGTATTTTTAAAGGGTATTGAAAATATTGTAAGTGAAATCTGGAAATTGAATATGAATTATTGAATTTACATGTATGAAAACGTATTTGAAATATTTTTTGTTGAAATATTCACAGCTTAAATAAACAGCTATGTTAAATTTCAGGACCTAAAAATACAAACCTTGGAATTCAAGTCAATAAAATGCAAGAACTTTGTTAATTCGGTGTATTGTTTTTTTCAGTTTGTGCTATTCAACAAGCTTTTTAATTTAATAGTTTTGGCATTGATTTTGTTCCATAAAATGAGCTCATGTATGGGACAAATTTTGGACCTTTGTCAGTGAGGGGTGGGTCTTCCGAACCACCCGAACCCTCCCTGACTACTGTAATGTGACTATTTTCAATTTCATTAAGTTCCTTTTACAGCATCGATGTTGTAATGTAATTACAATACATTCAGTTAAATAGACTTAAGCATTCATTTAGTTGTACAAATGGAAAATGTGATGAAAGACTGTGTAGCACTATCAGGATAACCATGCGAGCGCAGAAACTCCATTGAAAATACTGGGGTAAAATAAACATATTTTAAAGACATGGCGGGGAAAATGGAATTTAATGCAGTGCTTCTTGTCCAGTCTGAGACCCTTCTTTACATCGTATATCTATCAGACAGTGAAGATCACTGATTTTTAAAGAAATCAGACCTTAAACGTGACAATTTTATAATGGAAAGCACTGAGGCTGGCTGGCTGAAATGAAAAGTCTATGTACATATACCCCATTATTTATTATTTTAACCATTCTACTCTGACCTCCACTTTTACAGAGGCATAACTAATTAACTGATTTATTGGATAATTTTTATCATTTCTCACAATATTTGACGTTGTTGTTGTTGTTGTTGTTGTTGTTTTTATTTAATTAATTAATTTATTTTTTGACAGGGTCATGCACAACAATCCATTGACCTTAAAAAGGAAATATGTTTTGTGCCAGGCTTAAGCAAAACTGCTAATTTCCACCTGCAGTCCTCGAACAGGTAGATCTAAACACACACACACACACACACACACACACACACAAAATTGACAATTTTGACATAAGATGACAGATTTAGAGTCACATTTATACACCTGGAATGTGTCTTTTGAAGCCGACATCCATTTCCTGTAGTGATCAGTGGAGCCAATCGGCTGTCATCTTGATGAATAAGAGATGCTATCACTGCCAGAATTCATATTTACATACTGATTAAATCCAATAAAGTGAAACTGAAGGTGAAGACAGATTTTATTTCCCACAAATTAGGTCTCTTCCTCTTTGGCCCTGCAGCTGTACACATCAAAAGCCCCTCATATTCATCAACTTGTGAATTTGCATATAAAAAAACAAATATCATATTATCAGATTATTACAGCTTGTTGAGATTTTGCAGGCTCCTCATGTGTGACAAATATTGCTGCACTCCACTGCCCAAAAGCTCTTTATACCAACATACTTAAAGCCGGAAATCTGTTAGGCTTGCCAATAAGTCTAAATACACCACTAGATTGACTTTGTTTTCAGAAATTGCATTGCTTTACTTTCATTTTCCAGAAAGATAACAAGTCTTGCTTACATTTTCTCCTAGCGTGTTCAAGATATCTCTGAGAAATGTAACATATAGGACGTTTTTTCTGAAATAGCTGTTTGCTAAATGATTTGAGTCTTTGTCTTTAAATAAATGGAAATTTAATTACATTTTTGCTCACACGTTATTAATTAACCATGGTTTTTCCTTTATAAACTTCTAATATTGTGCGTATTAATAGTTATTAAGAGAGTGGTTGGGTGTTGGTATATGGGATGTAGAATAAGTTAATGCAGAATATGTGCTTTAAAAGTTTTAATAAACAGTCAATATCTTAAAGGTGCTGTATGTGAGTTTTTGACTCTTTAAAGCATAAAAACACCATAATATGTTTGCAGATATTTCAGAAACATACTAAGTGAACATTCTTGTTTATCAGGAAAACAATGCTGAAGTCAGATATTCTGCTTTAAAAATGTGCATTACGTGCCGGAACGCTGTCTTTGTTTTGGTCCCTTTAACCCACCCAATGCCAGTTTAGCCAATTATATTTCAGCACCCCGGGTTGCCTTGCTGGAAAACAGCATATTTCATTCATTCAGTCATGAAGGCTCTCAAAGCATGCATCCGTGACCGAATTGAGACCTCCGGTGGACAGTAGCAGACTCCAAAATGAGACACAGATTCAGAGTTCCACATGAGGAGGTTATTAATTAGCAAATAATATAAATATTATGAACATGAACATTAGGTGAGCAGGTTACATTGTAACCCTGTGTACTAACAATATGTTGCATGACGAGATTTATAGTGATAAGCAATTTGGCTGTTTGCACCAGACGAAACATGACAGAAATGTAAATACAGCCATTCAGAAGCACAGAATAGTGCACTCACTGCACTCCAACGATTCCGAAATGGTAAGGTTTAGAATCTAATTAATTCATATTAAACCTCTATGTGCTTTAAGTAAAAAACAGTCAATATCTTTGAGGGATAGTTCACTCAAAAAGAAAATTCTGTCTTCCTTTACTTTGCCGTCACTTGTTCCAAACCTATTTGAGTTTCTTTTTTCTGTTGAACACAAAAGAAAATCTTTTGAAGAAAGTTGGAAACCTGTAGCCATCGACTTCAATAGTATTTGTTTTTTATACTGATGACAGTGGTTACAGATTTTAGCTTTCTACAAAATATAATTTGTGTTAAACAAAAGAAAAAAAATCATAATGGTTTATACAAGCACTTGAAGGTAAGTAAATACTGAGTACATTTTAATTTTTGGCTAAACTGTCCCTTTAATTGTGAGAATTGTTGCTTAAACTAAAGTGTTACTCAATTTTCTTGTGAATGTAACCATATAGGAAGCATAAAAAATGAAAATTTACTCACTATATATTCACCTTTAAGTGGTTGTATAAACCTTTATACGTTTTTTTTTCTTCTGTTGAACATAAATGATATTTTGTAGAAAGCTAAAAACCTATAACCGTCAATTTAAACTAAAGTGTTACCCATTTTCTTGTGGATGTAAGCTAAATATATAGGAAGCACTTTGATAAAGGTAATAGAGTTCACAACTGAACCCAAACTATTACATTTAATTAATATTTAAACAAAATAAGCAGTGAAAATGAATAATAATGCCAACATGGAAAATGCACTTCTGACATAATGTAAATCATGAGTCTAGGCAACAAAACACAAATCTTCTTGTCGTTATTGGATTTGAGTAGTACTATACAACGTTGCAGATCTTTACATGTTTACAAAACTCTTACAATTATATTTATTCAAATAACTGAACTTAAAAGAACCCTCCACTTTTTGGGGGAAAATAGGCTAATTTTACAACTAGTTAAATATACCATTATTTAATCTATTCAAACAATTTCCGGGTCTTGCTGGAGCACTTAGCTTAGCATAGTTAATTGAATCGGATTGGATCATTAGCATCTTGCTTAAAAAAAAAAAAAAAAAGTTTTGATAATTTTTCCTATTTAAAGCTTGACACTTCTGTAGTTAAATTGTGTACTAACATTGATGGAAAATGAAAAATTGCAATTCAATATGGCTAGGAACTATACTCTCATTCTGGTGTAATAATCAAGGAACTTTTCTGCCGTACCATGGCTGTAGCAAGACCAATGATATTACTGAAAATCTGGAACCTCCATAAATAAGCAGCCTAGAAAATAGCAACTTTTCATCTTCTGTTGGTCTTAGTACATGATTAAACTACAGAAAAGTCAAGCTTCAAATAGGAAAACTATTGAAACTCTTCAGTCATTTTTGAGTGAGATGCTAATAGTCTAATCCGATTTAATGATCTATGCTAAGCTAAGCTAAAAGTTCTCCAGCCACACCCAAATATCAGCTGAATGGATTCAAAAATGGTAAAACTCAAATGTTGAAAGAACGTGAAATGTTCCTTTAAAAACTCGTCTTTGACATTATTCCATATTCATTTGTTTTTGGTTTAGTTTGTTCAGAAAGAAATGTCAGGCTTCAAGACAGAAACAACTGTGAGTTTGGAAATCTTTGCATTCAGTGTTGAGCAATACACAGGACTGACTGTCCGAAAAAAAACACCTTTTGATGAATCTTTTGAAATTTATGAAGAAAGCGGAGGCTGCAGCTGAGGTTCTGATGTTGAGGCGAACACCTTATCTACTATAAGCAGACAGTGCTGAAAGAATTGGCCATCATCTGTTTCTGAAAGGACTGACAGTTTCTGACTCTCCTGTATTTTTCAGCACACAAACCTGAGACGGTTTATACTGCAAAAAGGCTTTTCTTAGAGTTTGTGTCTTGTTTCTAGTCCAAATATCTAAAAATTTGTAACTCAAGAAGCATTTTCTAGACAAGCAAAAATATTGTCTTGTTTTAGGAAATAATATGCTAAAATTAACTAAAACAAGCTAAATAATCTACACTGTTGACAATTTTTCTAAACTACGCAGTTTTTAACTAATATGAACTGTATTTTACTGTAGGACAGTTATGCAGTATGTTACTGTATTTTTGTAAAAAGGAAAACATATTGTCTTGTTTTCAGAAATAATGAATCAAAATAAAGTGAGTTTTTTCTTAAAACAAGCAAAATAATCTACACTGTATTTTACTGTAGGAGAGTTATGCAGTATGTTACTGTATTTTTGGTAAAATTACTGTATGTTTTACAGTAAAGATATACATACAATTCATGTAAATATATACACAGCAAGATAGAAAATTTTCATTTTGAGTGAACTATTCCTTAAACTAGTAGTTTATTACCTGCCTATTATTAAGATAATGACTGTTTATTAATACTTATAAAGCCCATATTCTGCATTAACTTATTCTACATCCCTAATCATAGCCAATATATAGACAACTGCTATCTTAGAGTATATATATCAGATATATTAGATTACAGTGTGCAAAGTAGCTCCACTGGTCTCTGTCAAACCCGTCTGCAGTCCAGCATACAGTGCAAATATGCTTTATTGTTTCTTGTCCAAATATGTAGAAATTCTTAAATCAAGAAGCGTTTTCTAGAAAAAGCAAACAATAGTGTCATGTTTTCAGAAATAATGAGTCAAACTAAAGTGAGTTTTCCCTTAAAACAAGCTAAATAATCTACACTGTTAATGATTTTTGTACGTTACACAGTATTTAACTGTAATATGAACTGTATTTTACTGTAGGACAGTTATGCAGTATGTTACTGTATTTTTGTGAAATTACTGTATATTTTACAGTGAAGATAAATTACAATAAAGATATACATACAATTCTGTAAATACATATACTGCAAGATAGATGGTCCTGTAAATCAATGTAATTGTTTTACAGTAAGTTAATGGCGAACTGCTGCTAGTAAGTTACAGTAGTTTCTACAGGAAATTGTTAACAGAATTGTTTTCCGAAATAATGAGTCAAAATAAAGTGAGTTTTTCCTTAAAACAAGCAAAATAATCTGCCAATGGGGTAAACAAAATAAACTTACAGTCGAAGTCAGAATTATTAGCCCTCCTGAATTAATAGCCCCCCTATTTTTTTTTCCCCAATTTCTGTTTAACGGAGAGAAGATTTTTTCAACACATTTCTAAACATAATAGTTTTAATAACTCATCTCTAATAACTGATTTCTTTTATCTTTGTCATGATGACAGTAAATAATATTTGACTAGATATTTTTCAAGACACTTCTATACAGCTTAAAGTGACATTTAAAGGCTTAACTAGGTTAATTAGGCTAACTAGGCAGGTTAGGGTAATTAGGCAAGTTATTGTATAATGATGTTTTGTTCTGTAGACTATCAGAAAAAAATATAGCTTAAAGGGGCTAATAATTTTGACCTTAAAATGGTTCATAAAAAAATTAAAAACTGCTTTTATTCTAGCCGAAATAAAACAAATAAGACTTTCTCCAGAAGAAAAAATATTATCAGACATACTGTGAAAATTTCCTAAATCTGCCAAATCATCATTTGGGAAATATTTAAAAAAGAAAAAAACATTCAAAGGGGGGATAATAATTCTGACTTCAAACAAAATTATTTTGCCTATCTCACTGATACACTGATAACAATTTCCAGTAGAATCTACAGTAACTTACTGGCAGCTGTTCGCCAGTAACTTACTGTAAAACAATTGCATCAAAAATACAGCACCATCTATGTATTTACAAGAATTGTAGTATATCTTTACAGTAAAATATACAGTAATTTTACAAAAAAAATACAGTAACATACTGCATAACTGTCTTACAGTAAAATACATTTCATATCACAGTTGAATAATGTGTAATTTACAAAAAAATATGTAGAATAGGTTAATGCAGAATATGTGCTTTATAAGTATTAATAAACAGTCATTATCTTAATAATAGGCAGGTATAAGCTAGTTCAAGAGATAGTTCATTATCTATCTATCTTGCTGTATTTGTATTTACGGAATTGTACGTATGTATATCTTTATTGTAAAATATACAGTAATTTTACAAAAAATACAGTAACATTCAGTTCATATTACAGTTAAATACTGTGTAATTTACAAAAATCATTTTTGCTTGAATTAAGGAAATATTTACTTTATTTTGACTCATTGTTTCTAAAAACAAGACACTATGTTTTGCTTTTTCTAGAAAATGCTTCTTGATTTAAGAATTTCTACATATTTGGACAAAAAAACAAGACAATAAAGCATATTTGCAGTGTATCCTGGACTGCAGACTGGTTTGACGGAGAGCAGTGGAGCTGCTTTGCATAGTGTAATCTAATATATTTGATATATATATATAGGCTCAGGGCTTTACATTAACACCCTCCAACCTGCCAAATGCGGGTAGATTTCAGCTCTGGCGGGTGAGACAGACACCTCCACTAGCCACTTTGGCTGATTGGAAATCATTTTTAAATTGTAGTTTTCTTTCGACAATAAGCATGGCCCAATATTCGTGCAAATTTGATCCTAGAATCGAGAAGCAGCACGACTGACAAAAATAAGTGTTCGCGCGAGCAAAAGAAAGCAGGTAAATACCGAATGAGAGGATGATAACTCGCGCGCGCGCACAGGTGCCCGTTTACTTACGCGAAGCAACTGTGCCTAGAGGAAGCGCAACTGGTGCGATCGGTTCCCTTTGAAATAGACTGGACAAAGAGCGATGATCGTGCACCCACTGTCCTGCTGCTTTTAAGAGCTCAAGATTAAAAAAAATACACATATTCTTTTGTTAGCAGCAGCGGTCACTGCTTTCATTTTAATTATTCTTTGAACAGATTATTAACAGGCCTATATTAACCATGTGAGCGTGATCATTCAAACATATCAAACACGGTATGTTTCACCTGCTTTCTTATGCTTACAGTTATTTTTGGTTACTTTAATGGGAGATTACTCCCCATTTGTCTGGAGTTAAATGGGGATCTGGGACTTTTAGCCAGGACATATTACTGTGCGTATTTTAGATACATGACAATAATTCTTTTTTTAAATGTAATGTTTTTTTAAAGGAAAGTTTTGTTGAATTTAAAGGTGCACCTATACAGCTATATTTTCCTTGTTTTGACACATTAAAAAATTGTGGCTAACAAATACTTATTTGGTGTGGTCAGAGATAAATTTGGTAAATCCTTTATTTTGAGCCCTGAAAAGTCGTGTGAAATAAAAACTGATTGCATTGCAACACAACCCATTTGCTCATGCACACTGAGCAAGCTAATACACAATACACACAAGAAGTGAAATGAATGAGAAGACATGTGGACATAACACAACATCTAGATCAAGTCATTTTAGCATGTCAAAGTTAAATTTATGCATTTATTTTCCCAACAAGAAAAGTGTGGCTAGTGAAAATGGCGAGTGGCTAGTAATGTTGGAAATCTACTAGCCACAGTGGCTGGTGATCAAAAAAGTTAATGTCAAGCCCTGTATAGGCTACTATAAGATAGTTGTCTTTATGTATAGGGTATGATTAGGGATGTAGAATAAGTTAATGCAGAATATGAGCTTTATAAGTATTAATAAACAGTCATTATCTTAATAATAGGCAGGTAATAAACTACTAGTTCAAGGAATAGTTCACTCAAAATGAAAATTCTGTCATCATTTACTTTTATAGCACCATCTATCTTGCTGTATATGTATTTACAGAATTGTATGTATATTTTTACTGTAAAATATACAGTAATTTTACAAAAAAATACAGTGACACTGCATAACTGTAAAAAATAGTTCATATTACAGTTAAATACTGTGTAATTTACAAAAATGGTTAACAGTGTAGATTATTTTGCTTGTTTTAAGGGAAAACTCACTTTAGTTTGACTCATTATTTCAGAACACATGCTTCTTTATTTAAGAATTTCTACATGTTTGCACTAGAAACAAGACAATAAAGCATATTTGCCGTGTATGCTGGACTGCAGACTGGTTTGACTGAAGCCAGTGGAGCTGCTTTGCATAGTGTAATGATCTCAGACTTTATAGTTGTGGAAATAATGAAGGAACAAACAAACAAAGCACTACAGATGTTGTGTGCTGATAGGAGTGTGAGTCTCTTTGAAGCTCCAGTAATAATGCTGTGAGGTCTTTGATACCTGCTTGATTAAGAGAGATGGCAGATTCTTCCTCGGGCGATTTCAGAACCAGCATTTTTCTCACAATAAAGTGTCTCTGTCATAATGACATGTCATTCCTAACTGCAGGTACACAGTTAAATTTAGACAGCCAAAATATTAGTCTGCTCCCAAATATCTGTCATGTTTTAGAGATAGCGGCCTCTAAGGATTTTTTTTAACAGAATGAGAATGTTTAGTTATTAATTAATATTTAATGAAGGCAAGTACACTGCAGGCAAAACTTATTTTTTAATGCCACAGTCAATCTTGAGATTTTGAATCGTGCATTGTCTTAATGTAAAAGATCATTAATACATCCAAATATGCAGTGGAAGTCAGAATTATTAGCCCCCCTGTTTATTTTTTCCCCCAATTTCTGTTTAACGCATGAAGATTTTTTCAACACATTTCTAATCATAATAGTTTTAATAACTCATTTCTAATAACTGATTTATTTTATCTTTGCCATGATGACATTAAATAATATTTGACTAGATATTTTTCAAGACACTTCTATACAGCTTAAAGTGACATTTAAAGGCTTAACTAGGTTAATTAGGTTAACTAGGCAGGTTAGGGTAATTAGGCAAGGTATTGAATAACGATGGTTTGTTCTGTAGACTATCGAAAAAAATATAGCTTAAAGGGGCTAAAAAATTTAAACCTGCTTTTATTCTAGCCAAAACAAAACAAATAAGACTTTTTCCAAGAGAAAAAACATTATCAGACATACTGTGAATATTTCCTTGCTCTGTTAAACATAATTTGGGAAATATTTAAAAAAGAAAAAAAAAAAAACAGCGGAGGGCTAATAATTCTGACTTCAACTGTATGTTTATTTTTTTATATTAAATCATTTATTTTATTATTATTTATTTATCTGTTGATTTCAGTTACATACTGTATATCTTTAAAATGTTTAAATTATGATTTTGCATGATTTTATTATGTTTCACTTAAACCAGAAAAAGTTGTCTTATTTTTATTGAAGCAAAATAGAAGTTAACTGACATAAAACAATATATGCATATATATATAATTTAAATAAAATGTATTTAATTCAGCTTACTTGATCTACTAAATTAATTCAAACTACAGCTAATAGTAATTATAATAAATAATATACAGACACATTTAAAAACAAATAAAATAACATTATAACAGAAAATATAAAGGTTTTTTTAATAAAATTTACAGTATTCGCTTATGATCAAACTTTATAGCTTCATTCCTATCTATATTCTGGAGGACAGAGGGATATGATCTGATGTTGGCAGATTTTTTTAAATGGTTTGTTAAACAGATTTTTATTAAGTGTGGTGTTTTTTGACAGATCTGATTTATAAAGTGATAAAAATACATATACAACATCCTCTGAACAAACCTTTTACTGAATATAGTAACAAAATAAATAATATTTGTTATATATTTAATATATGTTCAGATTTTTATTCTGTACATGAATGCATAATTAATTAGATAAGGTATCTTTTGCATTTTTAAATTTAAGGTTTCAGGAAACTTGATGTATAAAATAAAATGAGATAAAATAAAATAATGGTGGCACAGTGGCTCAGTGGTTAGCACTGTTGCTTCACAGCAAGAAGGTTGCTGGTTTGAGTCCCGGCTGGACCAGTTGGCATGTTCTCCCCAGTGTTGGTGTGGGTTTCCTCTGGTTTCCCCCACAGTCCAAACACATGCACTAGGTGAATTGAAAAAAACAAAATTGGTCATAGGGTATGAGTGTGTGTGTGTGTGTGTGTGTGTGTGTGGCTGGAAAGGCATTTGCTGTGTAAAACATATGCCAGAATAGTTGGTGGTTCAAGGGCTGCACGGTGGCGCAGTGGGTAGCATGTTAACCTCACAGCAAGAAGGTCACTGGTTCGAGTCTCAGCTGGGTCAGTTGGCATTTCATGTTTGCATGTTCTCCCCGTGTTCGCGTAGGTTTCCTCCAGGTGCTCCGCTTTCCCCCACAAGTCCAAAGACATGCGGTACAGGCGAATTGGGTAAGCTAAATTGTCCGTAGTGTGAATGAGTGTGTATGGATGTTTCCCACTGATGGGTTGCAGCTGGAAGGGCATCCGCTGCGTAAAACATATGCTGGATAAGTTGGCGGGTCATTCCGCTGTGGCGACTCCAGAGTTATAAAGGGACTAAGCCGAAAAGAAAATGAATGAGTTGGTGGTTCATTCCACTGTGGCAACCCCTGATAAATAAGGGACTAGGCTGAAGATAAATGAATGAATAAATATAAAATAAAATAAAGTGCAGCACAATGGCTAACTGGTTCAAGTGAATAAAATAAAATAAAGAAAATTTAAATAAAAATAAAAATTTATTAATTAATTAATGTAAAAAAACTATTACATTTTTTTTAATAAATAAATAAATCTGATTACCATTATATATTTGCTTGTTCCATGATGTTCATTTTATTTTTTACTCTGATTCAGTCTGAAAACCTAGTTGTGTTTGTAAAAGGTTGTGGCACTGTCATCTGTTTCTCTTCATTCTCAGTTTAGGCGAGTGATTTAATCTCATCTCTGATCTGACAGACGCAGTGATAAATCCTCAAAAATATTTGATGGAAAATAAGCAGCTGCTATACTGCAAATCCTGCAATTGCTCATCAATATTTAACGAAGGCGTTTGTCATTTGCTAGATGATGTTTGAGGATCTTCACAGAAATGTCTACTTATCAACATCACGATGACCTTTCCTGTAACATCTCAGTGTTTCAAAGCAATCAAGTTACTGACGCATGAAGAGATGGAGCACGAGATCTCACTTAGACACTGTACATTGATGCTGTTTTTGCTTTGGGGACGGCGGCAAATGTATTTGAATGGCTTCTGAAAATGCATCAGCCAAAAGGGTTCTAAGAGATGGTCGGAAGATGTAATTTTATAGGGGTCATATAATGCTTTTTACACTTTCAGCTGCCTCTAGTGCATAATGCACCAATTTGAGCATGAAAAATATCTCTCCAGACAGAGTTTTTCTCCATAGAAATAAGAGCAGTTCTGAATTCTGTCAGACGCCTGCATTGATGAACACGTCACAGCTTCATCAATTTACATCCTTTTTTATTTACTGTAGTTGCATAAGTGGTGTCAGCTGTTTACATCTATAATATTTTGTGGTATGGCCAGTGGTGTAAAGTAACAAACTTCAAATACTTTTACTCCACTACTTTCCTTCAACCTGCAGTCACTACTAGTAAAGAGGTAAATTACATCATATTGAACTACCCCAAGACATGGGCGATTTATAATTGCAGCAAACAGATTGGAAGCATTAAAAGTGTCCAAGAAGATTTCCAAAATCTTTACACGCATTATCCCAGAGACTGTTTAGATGCATGCCACTGATGAGAAGATGACGGATGTTTACTGTATGATGACCGAAATGGCCTTAAACACCCAGCAGCTACAAGATGTCAACATGACGTCAGATTGACGTTGTACCCTCATAGATAAATGGATCCATCCATCAGTTTATCCATCCATCCGTCCAGTATTTTTCATGACAAATTGTTTATTTTAGCTACAATTATGTAAAAATTTAGTTGACAAAAATAAAATTTTAGCTGCTATTTTAAATTTTATATACACAAGTTAATTGTTTTTAAACTTAATGATATTTAAATGATAGAAAATGTATATCTTAAATGCCCTAATATTTCAGGCATATACAGTTGAAGTCAGAATTATTAGCTCCCCTGAATTATTAGCCCCTCTGTTTATTTTTGCCCCAATTTCTGTTTAATGGAGAGATTTTGTCAACACATTTCTAAACATAATAGCTTTAATAACTCATCTCTAATAACTGATTTATTTTATCTGTGTCATGATGACAGTAAATAATATTTGACTAGATATTTTTAAGACACTTCTATACAGCTTAAAGTGACATTTAAAGGCTTAACTATGTTAATTAGGTTAATAGGCAGGTTAGAGTAATTAGGCAAGTTATTGAATAACAATGGTTTTGTTCTGTAGACTATCGAATATATATATAGCTTAAAGGGGCTAATAATATTGACCTTAAAATGGTTTTTAAAAAATTAAAAACTGCTTTTATTCTAACCAAAGTAAAACAAACAAGACTTTCTCCAGAAGAAAAAATATTATCAGACATACTGTAAAAATTTCCTTGCTCTGTTAAACATCATTTGGGAAATATTTAAAAAAGACAAAAAAAATCAAAGGGAGGCTAATAATTCTGACTTCAACTGTATGTACATATGCATTTGTGCACATGTGTGTGTTATTTCAGAATCATTGAGATGATTGTAGTTTTTATTGATAGTTTTTTTATTCGTTTTGTTTCTTCAACTTTTTTCCATTTTTAGTAATTAATTTTTCTTATTTTATTTTTTGACCTTTCTAAAATTGTGTTCTCTTTGTGAAGAAAAAAATATTATCAGACATACTGTGACAATTTCCTTGCTCTGTTAAACATCATTTGGGAAATATTTAAAAAAGACAAAAAAAATCAAAGGGAGGCTAATAATTCTGACTTCAACCTTATGAAGAGTTCAGATGCAAAAACCTCAAAGCGCCATCTGAATTATTCTCCTAAAATTAGCATTTTTCTCA